>OZ030390.1:108483867-109083867 GCA_964023965.1 Melinopterus prodromus
TTGTCAATAATATGTTCTTCGTCTTTCGCCTTTCCAAAGAATGTTGACAGAATCGTTTAAAATTAACTAATTACTCAATCTTGTGGAAGGAGTTTGTTTTCGAGAGGTTAAGAACTGGTAAAAGAGAAGGAAGGAAAATACGGGTTTCTCCTCCCACCGTCCTGTGATACGCTTTAAATTTATTTGACTACTGCGTTAATATTTATTTAATCCTAAGGAATCTATGACTTGTAAGCTTTGAAAATGCCTGAATAAGGCGAAACATGTCTGCTACGAAATAAAATTTTACTGAAATTTACTGAACAGTGAAGAACATATCATTGGCAACCTTTCCCGTAAAATCATTTTGCATACGATTGTCTCTGGTAGAAACGCTCAAACACAAATAAAGTCTTATGACGTTAAATTATACGTTAACTTAACGTCACTACTTACGTCCTTGTACATATACTCCTTTAAGGTTTGCTATTATTTCAGAAACCACTGTTGTTGAGTACAGACACAACACACAAAGTATTTAGTTCGTGTACATACGCGACACAATAAAAGGTAATAAATAATCGTTATAATTTGTTAATATGTAATACTAATATGAAGAAAACAAAGTGCTGTTTGAATACAGTACTTTATTGTCGATAATCATTTGGTTACACTTTTTTCACGATCGATTTCGGTTGTATTAAAGGCCAACCATCATCAGGTCAGGTTTAATACAACCGAAATCAATCGTGAAAAAAAAAGTGTCACCAAATGATTATCGACAATAAAGTACTGTGAATTCAAACAGCGCTTTGTTTTCTTCATATCTAACCCAGTCGATAATGGAGACTTTCATCCGAGATGTAATACTAAGTTTGGGACATCGGACGTAGGTATCTGGGCAGCGGTGGCGGATGATATTCCAGTAAACTTGTATGACAATTTGTCTCCCCTGCACCCAGGAAAAACAGCTGCACGTCACGCACTTAAAATAATCGTGTTATCAGATTATTTTGTAATCTTCTTGATAAACCTGCACAAAAAAGAAAACAGTATAACTAAGAAGACAGAAATGATGTTACTCACAACATTTGATAATGACTCACTGCTTAATATTATAAACATTGTTGCCCAGTTCTCATCGTTAAAGAACTGGTCTTGCAAAATAATTGCTTAAATTAAGTAGTCACCATCACACTTCTCTTGAGACCTATACAGGATGTTTCTGAAATAATGGCAGTGAGCGGATAGGTTAGCAGAGAGTTCTTCTCGTTCAACCAAGAATCGGCGTCGTTAGGTAGGCCTGTGCAGCATCCGGTAGGCCTCCGCAGCATCCTTCAGTTGTTTGGCGTGTTTGTTGGCCAATCTCTCCAATACCTCCCATTCGTCTTTTATGTTGTCCACTTGCTGTTGGATTTCGGTCGAACGTGGATGTTTTGCTTTTATTAATTCTACATTGGCAAAGGTAAAATAAAATATATAATAGTTTTTGAGATTATGAAATATGAAGAAAAAACTTACCTAATTGATCGAATTTGTTCTTCCTGTTCTTGATTTCGTCCGTCAAAAGTTTGTGTTTCTGTTGGAGGTTGAGGACGCCTCGTAAGTCTTTGGCGGTGATTCCCGTCTGGCAGATTCTTTGCTTTTCTACCAACCAGGCCTCCTCGTGTTCTATATCTTGGAGGAATTGATAGAAGTTGCGAGCTTCCCCTAATAGAGCTTTTCTGGCCGCGCAGCGCTACAGTCCTTTAATCCGAACAAATAAAAAGTACCATTATAATTTCTATAATAAACTAAACGCACACTATTTGTTAATTATTGTAATTTCAATCAATTGAAGCTGTTGTTGAAGGAAGAATGGCATACCTATTGTGTAACATAATAGTAAAGTTAAACAAACTAATTCAGTAACTAAGCAGAAAAATTTAAGCTTAGCTGGGTTTCTGTATACCTTTGGTTGGGTGTTACAACTAATGTACAAAAATTCCCTAACAATGTTTATAATATTAAAAAATGTAATACCTCTTCCAAAAACTGTTGCATACATTTCTCTCATACCGCAAATTGTAGGTAATTAAATCACCTAGTAATTCTGGGTTGCTCATAGTTTTGCTTCATGGACAATAACCCCTAATTTTCGATAATGTCCATTCGAATAGAAAACTTATTTCATTCAGTTGCTACAGAAAAAACTTAATAACTTTTTTTAAGAAAAGAATTCCAAGAACATTCTAATAACTCATTGGCACTGATCAATACAGAGCGAGATATTGATAAAAAGCCCAATTTGGTCATCTTTGGCCTTAAATAACATGCAATGAAGACATATTATCGATTTTTTAGCAGTTTATTTGGTTTATGCAACAGTTCCACAGGGTTTGACATTTTCCAAAGTGATTAAGCTCTATTTATTTAATTTCACTGGGCTCAGCATTTAATATCTACTATGATCACTTTCTAAGTAATAACAAAAAAGCAAAAACACTACACGTGTGATTAATTTTAACAATTTTTGCAAACTTTCTCCTGAAAAAAATCGGACAGTTACAAGGCTGTAATGTTCAGGACTAATGACCATTGGGTCTGAGCTAATCAATATAAATGAATAATAACTTCTAACTTGATTACTTTCTAAGTAATAACAAAAAAGCAAAAACACTACACGTGTGATTAATTTTAACAATTTTTGCAAACTTTCTCCTGAAAAAAATCGGACATTTACAAGGCTGTAATGTTCAGGACTAATGACCATTGGGTCTGAGATAATCAATATAAATGAATAATAACTTCTAACTTGATTACTTTCTAAGTAATAACAAAAAAGCAAAAATACTACACGTGTGATTAATTCTAACAATTAAAAATTAATCTAGTTGTTTTGTTTAACATCCACGAAAAACATGTAATAAGCAAAAACAAAACATTTTTGATAAACAGAACAAATCGCTAATCCGAACAACACCCGGTCCCAATTAGTTCGGATTAGCGAGGTTGTACTGTATTCACATTTTAAAACTATCTTCAATTACCTTCAATTTCTAGGAATCCCTATCGTGCTCTCCTTGATCTTTGTTTCGATGGTGGACAACTCAGTACCAAACGTTTCATGTTTCCTCTGCAAAGTTTCTACGGCGGTCAAATCTCAACCCACGTCGTCCGTTTCCATCACCAGAGACTTCTCGGTAATACTCTTCTGCACGGTGTCGTCGACATCACGGTTAAACAGGTGAATTCCCAAAGCGCCCGCCAAATTGTTCCGGTACACGCCCAACGCTCCTTTGAGGTTATGCCACTTCTTGATGAAGTCCTGCCTGCGTTCCTTAACGCCCTCCTGCCTCTGCGCTATCAACTTATCAGCCAGGTTGTTGACGACGTCATCCAATTCCTGAAAAAAATTGGACATTTACAAGGCTGTAATGTTCAGGACTAATGACCATTGGGTCTGAGCTAATCAATATAAATGAATAATAACTTCTAACTTGATTACTTTCTAAGTAATAACAAAAAAGCAAAAACACTACACGTGTGATTAATTTTAACAATGTTTGCAAACTTTCTCCTGAAAAAAATCGGACAGTTACAAGGCTGTAATGTTCAGGACTAATTACCATTGGGTCTGAGCTAATCAATATAAATGAATAATAACTTCTAAGTTGATTACTTTCTAAGTAATAACAAAAAAGCAAAAACACTACATGTGTGATTAATTTTAACAATTTTTGCAAACTTTCTCCTGAAAGAAATCGGACAGTTACAAGGCTGTAATGTTCAGGACTAATTACCATTGGGTCTGAGCTAATCAATATAAATGAATAATAACTTTTAACTTGATTACTTTCTAAGTAATAACAAAAAAGCAAAAACACTACACGTGTGATTAATTTTAACAATTTTTGCAAACTTTCTCCTGAAAAAAATCGGACAGTTACAAGGCTGTAATGTTCAGGACTAATGACCATTGGGTCTGAGCTAATCAATATAAATGAATAATAACTTCTAACTTGATTACTTTCTAAGTAATAACAAAAAAGCAAAAACACTACACGTGTGATTAATTTTAACAATGTTTGCAAACTTTCTCCTGAAAAAAATCGGACAGTTACAAGGCTGTAATGTTCAGGACTAATTACCATTGGGTCTGAGCTAATCAATATAAATGAATAATAACTTCTAACTTGATTACTTTCTAAGTAATAACAAAAAAGCAAAAACACTACACGTGTGATTAATTTTAACAATGTTTGCAAACTTTCTCCTGAAAAAAATCGGACAGTTACAAGGCTGTAATGTTCAGGACTAATGACCATTGGGTCTGAGCTAATCAATATAAATGAATAATAACTTCTAACTTGATTACTTTCTAAGTAATAACAAAAAAGCAAAAACACTACACGTGTGATTAATTTTAACAATTTTTGCAAACTTTCTCCTGAAAGAAATCGGACAGTTACAAGGCTGTAATGTTCAGGACTAATTACCATTGGGTCTGAGCTAATCAATATAAATGAATAATAACTTCTAACTTGATTACTTTCTAAGTAATAACAAAAAAGCAAAAACACAACACGTGTGATTAATTTTAACAATTTTTGCAAACTTTCTCCTGAAAAAAATCGGACATTTACAAGGCTGTAATTTTCAGGACTAATTACCATTGGGTCTGAGCTAATCAATATAAATGAATAATAACTTCTAACTTCATTACTTTCTAAGTAATAACAAAAAAGCAAAAACACTACACGTGTGATTAATTTTAACAATTTTTGCAAACTTTCTCCTGAAAAAAATCGGACAGTTACAAGGCTGTAATGTTCAGGACTAATTACCATTGGGTCTGAGCTAATCAATATAAATGAATAATAACTTCTAACTTGATTACTTTCTAAGTAATAACAAAAAAGCAAAAACACTACACATGTGATTAATTTTAACAATTTTTGCAAACTTTCTCCTGAAAAAAATCGGACAGTTACAAGGCTGTAATGTTTAGGACTAATGACCATTGAGTCTGAGCTAACTAATATAAATGAACAATAACTTCTAACTTGATTCCTTTCCAAGTAATAACAAAAAAGTAAAAACACTACACGTGTGATTAATTCTAACAATTTTTGCAAACTTTGTCCTGAAAAAAATCAGAAAGTTACAAGGCTGCAATGTTCAGGACTAATTACCATTGGGTCTGAGCTAATCAATATAAATGAATAACTTCAAACTTGATTACTTTCTAAGTAATAACAAAAAAGCAAAAATACTACACGTGTGATTAATTCTAACCATTAAAAATTAATCTAGTTGTTTGGTTTAACGTCCACAAAAAACATGTATTAAGCAAAAACAAAACATTTTTGATAACCCGAACAAATCGCTAATCCGAACAACACCCGGTCCCAATTAGTTCGGATTAGCGAGGTTGTACTGTATTCACATTTTAAAACTATCTTCAATTACCTTCAATTTCTAGGAATCCCTATCGTGCTCTCCTTGATCTTTGTTTCGATGGTGGACAACTCAGTACCAAACGTTTCATGTTTCCTCTGCAAAGTTTCTACGGCGGTCAAATCTCAACCCACGTCGTCCGTTTCCATCACCAGAGACTTCTCGGTAATACTCTTCTGCACAGTGTCGTCGACATCACGGTTAAACAGGTGAATTCCCAAAGCGCCCGCCAAATTGTTCCGGTACACGCCCAACGCTCCTTTGAGGTTATGCCACTTCTTGATGAAGTCCTGCCTGCGTTCCTTAACGCCCTCCTGCCTCTGCGCTATCAACTTATCAGCCAGGTTGTTGACGACGTCATCCAATTCCTGAAAAAAATTGGACATTTACAAGGCTGTAATGTTCAGGACTAATGACCATTGGGTCTGAGCTAATCAATATAAATGAATAATAACTTCTAACTTGATTACTTTCTAAGTAATAACAAAAAAGCAAAAACACTACACGTGTGATTAATTTTAACAATGTTTGCAAACTTTCTCCTGAAAAAAATCGGACAGTTACAAGGCTGTAATGTTCAGGACTAATTACCATTGGGTCTGAGCTAATCAATATAAATGAATAATAACTTCTAAGTTGATTACTTTCTAAGTAATAACAAAAAAGCAAAAACACTACATGTGTGATTAATTTTAACAATTTTTGCAAACTTTCTCCTGAAAGAAATCGGACAGTTACAAGGCTGTAATGTTCAGGACTAATTACCATTGGGTCTGAGCTAATCAATATAAATGAATAATAACTTTTAACTTGATTACTTTCTAAGTAATAACAAAAAAGCAAAAACACTACACGTGTGATTAATTTTAACAATTTTTGCAAACTTTCTCCTGAAAAAAATCGGACAGTTACAAGGCTGTAATGTTCAGGACTAATGACCATTGGGTCTGAGCTAATCAATATAAATGAATAATAACTTCTAACTTGATTACTTTCTAAGTAATAACAAAAAAGCAAAAACACTACACGTGTGATTAATTTTAACAATGTTTGCAAACTTTCTCCTGAAAAAAATCGGACAGTTACAAGGCTGTAATGTTCAGGACTAATTACCATTGGGTCTGAGCTAATCAATATAAATGAATAATAACTTCTAACTTGATTACTTTCTAAGTAATAACAAAAAAGCAAAAACACTACACGTGTGATTAATTTTAACAATGTTTGCAAACTTTCTCCTGAAAAAAATCGGACAGTTACAAGGCTGTAATGTTCAGGACTAATGACCATTGGGTCTGAGCTAATCAATATAAATGAATAATAACTTCTAACTTGATTACTTTCTAAGTAATAACAAAAAAGCAAAAACACTACACGTGTGATTAATTTTAACAATTTTTGCAAACTTTCTCCTGAAAGAAATCGGACAGTTACAAGGCTGTAATGTTCAGGACTAATTACCATTGGGTCTGAGCTAATCAATATAAATGAATAATAACTTCTAACTTGATTACTTTCTAAGTAATAACAAAAAAGCAAAAACACAACACGTGTGATTAATTTTAACAATTTTTGCAAACTTTCTCCTGAAAAAAATCGGACATTTACAAGGCTGTAATTTTCAGGACTAATTACCATTGGGTCTGAGCTAATCAATATAAATGAATAATAACTTCTAACTTCATTACTTTCTAAGTAATAACAAAAAAGCAAAAACACTACACGTGTGATTAATTTTAACAATTTTTGCAAACTTTCTCCTGAAAAAAATCGGACAGTTACAAGGCTGTAATGTTCAGGACTAATTACCATTGGGTCTGAGCTAATCAATATAAATGAATAATAACTTCTAACTTGATTACTTTCTAAGTAATAACAAAAAAGCAAAAACACTACACATGTGATTAATTTTAACAATTTTTGCAAACTTTCTCCTGAAAAAAATCGGACAGTTACAAGGCTGTAATGTTTAGGACTAATGACCATTGAGTCTGAGCTAACTAATATAAATGAACAATAACTTCTAACTTGATTCCTTTCCAAGTAATAACAAAAAAGTAAAAACACTACACGTGTGATTAATTCTAACAATTTTTGCAAACTTTGTCCTGAAAAAAATCAGAAAGTTACAAGGCTGCAATGTTCAGGACTAATTACCATTGGGTCTGAGCTAATCAATATAAATGAATAACTTCAAACTTGATTACTTTCTAAGTAATAACAAAAAAGCAAAAATACTACACGTGTGATTAATTCTAACCATTAAAAATTAATCTAGTTGTTTGGTTTAACGTCCACAAAAAACATGTATTAAGCAAAAACAAAACATTTTTGATAACCCGAACAAATCGCTAATCCGAACAACACCCGGTCCCAATTAGTTCGGATTAGCGAGGTTGTACTGTATTCACATTTTAAAACTATCTTCAATTACCTTCAATTTCTAGGAATCCCTATCGTGCTCTCCTTGATCTTTGTTTCGATGGTGGACAACTCAGTACCAAACGTTTCATGTTTCCTCTGCAAAGTTTCTACGGCGGTCAAATCTCAACCCACGTCGTCCGTTTCCATCACCAGAGACTTCTCGGTAATCCTCTTCTGCACGGTGTCGTCGACATCACGGTTAAACACGTGAATTCCCAAAGCGCCCGCCAAATTGTTCCGGTACACGCCCAACGCTCCTTTGAGGTTATGCCACTTCTTGATGAAGTCCTTCCTGCGTTCCTTAACGCCCTCCTGCCTCTGCGCTATCAACTTATCAGCCAGGTTGTTGACGACGTCATCCAATTTCCGTTGCAAAGCCTGGCAATGCTCGTAATCGTTTCCGGTATCTCCGGCCTGGATCATAACTCCCTTGTCGCGGTTTCAAGCTTCGATCTTATCTGGCTGGTTGTTGAACTCGAGAATGTTCTGTGCCTCTTCCAATCCTTTACCTAGAGAAAGACCAATTAGTATAATGGTGAGTCACTCATATCCCGGCCGTCGATAGTTAAAAATCGTTTGAGGTCTTCCCTTCGCCCCTCGAGCACAACCCAAGAAAGCCGCTCTGTTGTATACAGGTCGGGCCGACTAGAACATGTTCGATTACCACGTTCAATAGTATCCAAATTGCACTCAAAATGATTGCGGTCAGTTTGAGTGCGACTGGTAATCGAACACTACTAATATATGCTACCAACACTGTTATATCACCTGATGGTCTCTTTTTATGCTAATCTTAGAAGTATTATTCTGACTATGGCTGTCTATAAAAATTATAGGGGCTTCCAATCATACCTTTTAGGATGTATTTGCTACTGCATGTATTGACCGCTTGTTGATTTGCAATTACTTTTGCTAACCATGATTGTATTTTCGTCGCACAAACGTTTACAAAAGTTATGACAGATCGGTCAAAACACTTTTTATATACCGTCAGCGCCATCTACGAGCGGGCGCGCGAAGTTACGACTAGTCGGTAAGAATACTCTCTACCTAGTCGTAGTGACATCTATGAATAAGCGGCGAAACCAGTCTGATGTGTTTCAGTACTTTAGCCGTTTTCCCACAGATGGCGCAATGCACCGCTTATAATTTTAAATGTCACAATTAATTTAAGGTTAAGAGCTGTTTTACACGACCAAAAATTCTAACGAAAATAATAGCGAAAATTATCACTATAGCAGATTAAAGATCTAGTAACTTCAGTTGTACCCCGAAGTAAACCATAAACAGTGTACTTTCAGGGGGACTATCGTAAAAATTTGTTCACTTGTGAAATGTTCGCAAACGCTTTCTTGTAATAGGGTATTCCGGTCATGTCAAAATTTAAGCAAATATTCGGTTTAACCTATTGTACAATTTATGAGGATTCATAAAGTTAAGCTATGAGCTTTTTGATTTAGCTTTTCTGTGAGATAATTGCAATTAAAAGTACATTTCGTTTGAATTCACCGACCACCCTCGGAAACACACGATCATTACCGATCCCTATTAGCGCTGGCAACAGCGGACAGCTCTCGAACAGCTGATCGCCCAAGTTGACGGTTGGCTACCCTGTTGTTTGAGAACGAAGTCGAACTCCATTTTCAATTCGGCTCAGAACTATGTCGGCGTTGGTGTTTATACATTTTGAAGTCAAGTATTTGATATAACTTCAATAACCAAAGCAGGTGTCAACAAACGAGCGATTCTAAACGTTGACACAACAAAACAAAAAATTACGTGCACCCTAGATATAGCAACGATGTCAAGTCGCTCACTTTGAGCGGTCTTTGTGACGTCACAAAGACCAATCCTAATTCAAAATTCAAACAACGATTTCTCTTAATTTAAAACGATGTTTGATATTTTACTAGTGAAGTAGCAAACAGTAACACCCATAGTTTATAAAAAATGACAATTTAAAAAGCACCGGAATACCCTATTGTGTGTGCGCTCATACACAAAAACAAACACGAACACTAAAACCTGTCTTAATGAGCTACGTTTGTGAACGAATTTGTATTCAGTACAAAAAACAACCAATAATAACAATAACTTTTTATTGTTAATTGATTTAGAATAGGTTCTGCAGAGACGATTCAAAATTGGGATAATATGTATGCTAATATGAGTAATATTGATAACGAGACTGGAAATTGGTTTATAAGGAAGTGTTTTTGCTGTGAAATCTGAGTCTAAAGATGCCAATCAGCTGGTCTAGTTGCATATTTAGTTTTTGTGTGTGAGCACATAAATCACATCAAAGAAAATCCACACTTTCAGAAATAAAAAAAAAATCAGGATAGTTAACCTAAAAGCACAGGATTTAGTTTGAATAGATCGTGTGTTCGTTTACCATATGATGGCAAAATATACTTACAAAATTTCATATAAGTGTTGAAATATCTTGATAACGGTAACCTAGTATAACGATAAATCTGTTAAAATAGTTTCTAAATTAGCTCTAAAGATTTTACATCAAACTACCAAATACGTTGTAAAGTTCGCAATTGCATTTACACTTTTGGTAAATTGCTTATATCACAAAAACTCGTAACTTTAAGTGTAGAATAGAATAGAATAATCTTTGAACAAGTCAACAACAATAATGCAGTAATAATAATATATATGAAATACCATATGTAAATTGGAGCAAAGTGAAGGGTTATTACAGCCAACACCCGGTATAATTACCGGGTGTTCCATTTAAAAAAACTCAAGGACTTTTCAAAAACAACCAAATTTAATAAGTTCAATTAACAGCCCAGTATCTAAAGGTTTTGTACGCAGCGTACAATGCATTTCAAGTTAACAGCTTAATACGCCGCGCATTTGTATTTTCCAAACGTGAAGAATCAGCTATTCAGGTGGTCTACTTATTGTTTGGCGAGGGATCTTTGCGTGTTGTCAAAAGTGACAGTCGTCTGAGAAGACGTACGTTATGTTGTACGCTGCGTAAAAAACCTGCTCCTAGGAAAACCCGCCTTAACTCTCTACTAGCTTTGACTATTGTCTCACATAGTTTAAAGGGAAAAAAGGCAAAAATCTCTGGGCATATTCTGGAAGAATACCTGTGGGTTAGCACCGGGTGGATAAACAAATTTAGTATTGTTCATATAAAATATACAGGGGCATTCCATTTTTTAATATACATTTATTGTACATTAAAAAATGTTCAGTCACACCTAAATGCAACACCCTGTATAAATGAAAATAATTTTGTATTATAGAAACTGGAGAGTCAAACAACTTCCGGGATACTAATAACTCACCCTGTATATATGAAATAAAGTTGATTTTGCAGGGTCAATTCGTACATCAAGGTCTTCCACGCCACTTCCAATTCCATCAGTTGCCTCTTAATCTGCGGCGTGTTTCTTGGATATCAGCCGGTCGCCTTTATTCTTGATCTCCCTAATTCTTCCCTCATTAGTGACCTCGGCTTGGAAAGCCTGATGCTTCTGCAACTTCTTAATCTTCTCCTCCAAGTTGGTGACCTCGCCCACTCATGTCATTCTGTTTCTCGAATATCCACAACTTTGTGTCCGTCACGTCCCGTATAAATTCTGCATACAGCAAAGCATCTTCCAACTGATATTTTCTCCTGACGCACAACTGTGATACGCTTCCGCCAGCTTGCTAAAGATCTGCGGACTTTAAACTTTCTCCTGAAAAAAATTGGACATTTACAAGGCTGTAATTTTCAGGACTAATTACCATTGGGTCTGAGCTAATCAATATAAATTAATAATAACTTCTAACTTGATTACTTTCTAAGTAATAACAAAAAAGCAAAAACACTACACGTGTGATTAATTCTAGCAATTTTTGCAAACTTTCTCCTGAAAAAAATCCGACAGTTACAAGGCTGTAATGTTCAGGACTAATGACCATTGAGTCTGAGCTAACTAATATAAATGAAGAATAACTTCTAACTTGATTCTTTTCCAAGTAATAACAAAAAAGCAAAAACACTACACGTGTGATTAATTCTAACAACTTTTGCAAACATTCTCTTGAAAAAAATCGGACAGTTATAAGGCTGTAATGTTCAGGACTAATGACCTTTGAGTCTGAGCTAACTAATATAAACGAATAATAACTTCTAACTTAATTCCTTTCCAAGTAATAACAAAAAAGCAAAAACACTACACGTGTGATTAATTCTAGCAATTTTTGCAAACTTTCTCCTGAAAAAAATCCGACAGTTACAAGGCTGTAATGTTCAGGACTAATGACCATTGAGTCTGAGCTAACTAATATAAATGAAGAATAACTTCTAACTTGATTCTTTTCCAAGTAATAACAAAAAAGCAAAAACACTACACGTGTGATTAATTCTAACAACTTTTGCAAACATTCTCTTGAAAAAAATCGGACAGTTATAAGGCTGTAATGTTCAGGACTAATGACCTTTGAGTCTGAGCTAACTAATATAAACGAATAATAACTTCTAACTTAATTCCTTTCCAAGTAATAACAAAAAAGCAAAAACACTACACGTGTGATTAATTCTAACAATTTTTGCAAACTTTCTCCTGAAAAAAATCGGACATTTACAAGGCTGTAATTTTCAGGACTAATTACCATTGGGTCTGAGCTAATCAATATAAATGAATAATAACTTCTAACTTGATTACTTTCTAAGTAATAACAAAAAAGCAAAAACACTACACGTGTGATTAATTCTAGCAATTTTTGCAAACTTCCTCCTGAAAAAAATCGAACATTTACAAGGCTGTAATTTTCAGGACTAATTACCATTGGGTCTGAGCTAATCAATATAAATGAATAATAACTTCTAACTTGATTACTTTCTAAGTAATAACAAAAAAGCAAAAACACTACACGTGTGATTAATTTTAACAATTTTTGCAAACTTTCTCCTGAAAAAAATCGGACATTTACAAGGCTGTAATGTTCAGGACTAATGACCATTGGGTCTGAGCTAATCAATATAAATGAATAATAACTTCTAACTTGATTACTTTCTAAGTAATAACAAAAAAGCAAAAATACTACACGTGTGATTAATTCTAACAATTAAAAATTAATCTAGTTGTTTTGTTTAACATCCACGAAAAACATGTAATAAGCAAAAACAAAACATTTTTGATAACCCGAACAAATCGCTAATCCGAACAACACCCGGTCCCAATTAGTTCGGATTAGCGAGGTTGTACTGTATTCACATTTTAAAACTATCTTCAATTACCTTCAATTTCTAGGAATCCCTATCGTGCTCTCCTTGATCTTTGTTTCGATGGTGGACAACTCAGTACCAAACGTTTCATGTTTCCTCTGCAAAGTTTCTACGGCGGTCAAATCTCAACCCACGTCGTCCGTTTCCATCACCAGAGACTTCTCGGTAATACTCTTCTGCACGGTGTCGTCGACATCACGGTTAAACAGGTAAATTCCCAAAGCGCCCGCCAAATTGTTCCGGTACACGCCCAACGCTCCTTTGAGGTTATGCCACTTCTTGATGAAGTCCTGCCTGCGTTCCTTAACGCCCTCCTGCCTCTGCGCTATCAACTTATCAGCCAGGTTGTTGACGACGTCATCCAATTCCTGAAAAAAATTGGACATTTACAAGGCTGTAATTTTCAGGACTACTTACCATTGGGTCTGAGCTAATCAATATAAATGAATAATAACTACTAACTTGATTACTTTCTAAGTAATAACAAAAAAGCAAAAACACTACACGTGTGATTAATTCTAACAATTTTTGCAAACTTTCTCCTGAAAAAAATCGGACAGTCACAAGGCTGTAATGTTTAGGACTAATGACCATTGAGTCTGAGCTAACTAATATAAATGAATAATGACTTCTAACTTGATTCCTTTCCAAGTAATAACAAAAAAGCAAAAACACTACACGTGTGATTAATTCCAACAATTTTTGCAAACTTTGTCCTGAAAAAAATCGGACAGTCACAAGGCTGTAATGTTCAGGACTAATGACCTTTGAGTCTGAGCTAACTAATATAAAAGAATAATAACTTCTAACTTGATTCCTTTCCAAGTAATAACAAAAAAGCAAAAACACTACACGTGTGATTAATTCTAACAATTTTTGCAAACTTTCTCTTGAAAAAAATCGGATATTTACAAGGCTGTAATTTTCAGGACTAATGACCTTTGAGTCTGAGCTAACTAATATAAAAGAATAATAACTTCCAACTTCATTCCTTTCCAAGTAATAACAAAAAAGCAAAAACACTACACGTGTGATTAATTCAACAATTTTTGCAAACTTTCTCCTGAAAAAAATCGGATATTTACAAGGCTGTAATGTTTAGGACTATTGACCATTGAGTCTGAGCTAACTAATATAAATGAATAATAACTTCTAACTTGATTCCTTTCCAAGTAAAAACAAAAAAGCAAAAACACCACACGTGTGATTAATTCTAACAATTTTTGCAAACTTTCTCCTGAAAAAAATCGGATATTTACAAGGCTGTAATTTTCAGGACTAATGACCTTTGAGTCTGAGCTAACTAATATAAAAGAATAATAACTTCTAACTTGATTCCTTTCCAAGTAATAACAAAAAAGCAAAAACACTACACGTGTGATTAATTCAACAATTTTTGCAAACTTTCTCCTGAAAAAAATCGGACATTTACAAGGCTGTAATGTTTAGGACTATTGACCATTGAGTCTGAGCTAACTAATATAAATGAATAATAACTTCTAACTTGTTTCTTTTCCAAGTAATAACAAAAAAGCAAAAACACTACACGTGTGATTAATTCTAACAATTTTTGCAAACTTTGTCCTGAAAAAAATCGGACAGTCACAAGGCTGTAATGTTCAGGACTAATGACCTTTGAGTCTGAGCTAACTAATATAAAAGAATAATAACTTCTAACTCGATTCCTTTCCAAGTAATAACAAAAAAGCAAAAACACTACACGTGTGATTAATTCTAACAATTTTTGCAAACATTCTCTTGAAAAAAATCGGACAGTTACAAGGCTGTAATGTTCAGGACTAATGACCTTTGAGTCTGAGCTAACTAATATAAATGAATAATAACTTCTAACTTGATTCCTTTCCAAGTAATAACAAAAAAGCAAAAACACTACACGTGTGATTAATTCTAACAATTTTTGCAAACATTCTCTTGAAAAAAATCGGACATTTACAAGGCTGTAATGTTTAGGACTAATGACCATTGAGTCTGAGCTAACTAATATAAAAGAATAATAACTTCTAACTTGATTCCTTTCCAAGTAATAACAAAAAAGCAAAAACACTACACGTGTGATTAATTCTAACAATTTTTGAAAACTTTCTCCTGAAAAAAATCGGACAGTTACAAGGCTGTAATGTTTAGGACTAATGACCATTGAGTCTGAGCTAACTAATATAAATGAATAATAACTTCTAACTTCATTCCTTTCCAAGTAATAACAAAAAAGCAAAAACACTACAAGTGTGATTAATTCTAACAATTTTTGCAAACTTTGTCCTGAAAAAAATCGGACAGTTACAAGGGTGTAATGTTTAGGACTAATGACCATTGAGTCTGAGCTAACTAATATAAATGAATAATAACTTCTAACTTGATTCCTTTCCAAGTAATAACAAAAAAGTAAAAACAGTACACGTGTGATTAATTCTAACAATTTTTGCAAACTTTGTCCTGATAAAAATCGGACAGTTACAAGGCTGTAATTTTCAGGACTAATTACCATTGGGTCTGAGCTAATCAATATAAATGAATAATAACTTCTAACTTGATTACTTTCCAAGTAATAACAAAAAAGCAAAAACACTACACGTGTGATTAATTTTAACAATTTTTGCAAACTTTCTCCTGAAAAAAATCGGACAGTTACAAGGCTGTAATGTTCAGGACTAATGACCATTGAGTCTGAGCTAACTAATATAAATGAATAATAACTTCTAACTTGATTCCTTTCCAAGTAATAACAAAAAAGCAAAAATACTACACGTGTGATTAATTTTAACAATTTTTGCAAACTTTCTCCTGAAAAAAATCGGACAGTTACAAGGGTGTAATGTTTAGGACTAATGACCATTGAGTCTGAGCTAACTAATATAAATGAATAATAACTTCTAACTTGATTCCTTTCCAAGTAATAACAAAAAAGCAAAAACACTACACGTGTGATTAATTCTAACAATTTTTGCAAACTTTCTCCTGAAAAAAATCGGACATTTACAAGGCTGTAATTTTCAGGATTAATTACCATTGGGTCTGAGCTAATCAATATAAATGAATAATAACTTCTAACTTGATTACTTTCTAAGTAATAACAAAAAAGCAAAAATACTACACGTGTGATTAATTCTAACAATTAAAAATTAATCTAGTTGTTTTGTTTAACATCCACGAAAAACATGTAATAAGCAAAAACAAAACATTTTTGATAACCCGAACAAATCGCTAATCCGAACAACACCCGGTCCCAATTAGTTCGGATTAGCGAGGTTGTACTGTATTCACATTTTAAAACTATCTTCAATTACCTTCAATTTCTAGGAATCCCTATCGTGCTCTCCTTGATCTTTGTTTCGATGGTGGACAACTCAGTACCAAACGTTTCATGTTTCCTCTGCAAAGTTTCTACGGCGGTCAAATCTCAACCCACGTCGTCCGTTTCCATCACCAGAGACTTCTCGGTAATCCTCTTCTGCACGGTGTCGTCGACATCACGGTTAAACAGGTGAATTCCCAAAGCGCCCGCCAAATTGTTCCGGTACACGCCCAACGCTCCTTTGAGGTTATGCCACTTCTTGATGAAGTCCTGCCTGCGTTCCTTAACGCCCTCCTGCCTCTGCGCTATCAACTTATCGGCCAGGTTGTTGACGACGTCATCCAATTTCCGTTGCAAAGCCTGGCAATGCTCGTAATCGTTTCCGGTATCTCCGGCCTGGATCATAACTCCCTTGTCGCGGTTTCAAGCTTCGATCTTATCTGGCTGGTTGTTGAACTCGAGAATGTTCTGTGCCTCTTCCAATCCTTTACCTAGAGAAAGACCAATTAGTATAATGGTGAGTCACTAATATCCCGGCCGTCGATAGTTAAAAATCGTTTGAGGTCTTCCCTTCGCCCCTCGAGCACAACCCAAGAAAGCCGCTCTGTTGTATACAGGTCGGGCCGACTAGAACATGTTCGATTACCACGTTCAATAGTATCCAAATTGCACTCAAAATGATTGCGGTCAGTTTGAGTGCGACTGGTAATCGAACACTACTAATATATGCTACCAACACTGTTATATCACCTGATGGTCTCTTTTTATGCTAATCTTAGAAGTATTATTCTGGCTATGGCTGTCTATAAAAATTATAGGGGCTTCCAATCATACCTTTTAGGATGTATTTGCTACTGCATGTATTGACCGCTTGTTGATTTGCAATTACTTTTGCTCACCATGATTGTATTTTCGTCGCACAAACGTTTACAAAAGTTATGACAGATCGGTCAAAACACTTTTTATATACCGTCAGCGCCATCTATGAGCGGGCGCGCGAAGTTACGACTAGTCGGTAAGAATACTCTCTACCTAGTCGTAGTGACATCTATGAATAAGCGGCGAAACCAGTCTGCGGATATCCGTCGATATCCGTTTATTTATTTCTGCTATAGTGGTTTTTTATAGCAAAATATTACCATAAATAAAAAACAACATAAATTTTAAGTTTAAAAAATTCTCCTGCCTAAATTAAAAGCGATAGACGAGAATTCAGAATTTATTACGTGGATATCCGTTGATATCCGCGGATATCCGCTGATAGCCGTCGATATCCGTCGATATCTGCGGATATCCGTCGATATCCGTTGATATCCGCGGATATCCGTCGATATCCGCTGATATCCGTCGATATCCGTTTATTTATTTCTGCTATAGTGGCTTTTTATAGCAAAATATTACCATAAATAAAAAACAACATAAATTTTAAGTTTAAAAAATTCTCCTGCCTAAATTAAAAGCGTTTAAAAAATTCTCCTGCCTAAATTAAAAGCGATAGACGAGAATTCAGAATTTATTACGTGGATATCCGTCGATATCCGTCGATATCCGCGGATATCCGTCGATATCCGTTGATATCCGCGGATATGCGTGGATATCCGCTGATATCCGTTGATATCCGCTGATATCCGCGGATATCCGTCGATATCCGTCGGATCACATGAACACGAGGAGGTATATAGGGGATTCCGACGGGTATCAGGAGTACAGGAAAATAAATTTACGAGGAAAAAACGGAAAACGGGTCTTTTTAAAGTGTCAATTTTGTTGCCTATACTCAAGGGGATAATAGAAATTTTTTTGAATTTATACTTACCATTTTAATTAAAGCAGAAAGGGATTAATGAAAAAAAAATTTATACTGTGTTTTCACTTTATTACTATAACAAAACAGTATAACTTAGAAGACAGAAACAGAAATGATGTTACTCACAAGATTTGATAGTGACTCACTGCTTAATATTATAAACATTGTTGTCCAGTTCTCATCGTTAAAGAACTGGTCTTGCAAAATAATTGCTTAAATTAAGTAGTCACAATCGTACTTCTCTTGAGACCTATACAGGATGTTTCTGAAATAATGGCAAACCTTGAACGAGAAAACCATTTTGTTGTAAATATTGTAAATATTTTAACGCATTATAAACAGGTGTATGTAGTACGAGAAAGGTTGTCAATAATATGTTCTTCGTCTTTCGTCTTTCCAAAGAATGTTGACAGAATCGTTTAAAATTAACTAATTACTCAATCTTGTGGAAGGAGTTTGTTTTCGAGAGGTTAAGAACTGGTAAAAGAGAAGGAAGGAAAATACGGGTTTCTCCTCCCACCGTCCTGTGCTACGCTTTAAATTTATTTGACTACTGCCCTAATATTTATTTAATCCTAAGGAATCTATGACTTGTAAGCTTTGAAAATGCCTGAATAAGGCGAAACATGTCAGCTACGAAATAAAATCTTACTGAAATTTACTGAACAGTGAAGAACATATCATTGGCAACCTTTCCCGTAAAATCATTTTGCATACGATTGTCTCTGGTAGAAACGCTCAAACACAAATAAAGTCTTATGACGTTAAATTATACGTTAACTTAACGTCACTACTTACGTCCTTGTACATATACTCCTTTAAGGTTTGCTATTATTTCAGAAACCACTGTTGTTGAGTACAGAAACAACACACAAAGTATTTAGTTCGTGTACATACGCGACACAATAAAAGGTAATAAATAATCGTTATAATTTGTTAATATGTAATACTAATATGAAGAAAACAAAGTGCTGTTTGAATACAGTACTTTATTGTCGATAATCATTTGGTTACACTTTTTTCACGATCGATTTCGGTTGTATTAAAGACCAACCATCATCAGGTCAGGTTTAATACAACCGAAATCAATCGTGAAAAAAAAAGTGTAACCAAATGATTATCGACAATAAAGTACTGTAAATTCAAACAGCGCTTTGTTTTCTTCATATCTAATCCAGTCGATAATGGAGACTTTCATCCGAGATGTAAGTTTGGGACATCGGACGTAGGTATCTGGGCAGCGGTGGCGGATGATATTCCAGTAAACTTGTATGACAATTTGTCTCCCCTGCACCCAGGAAAAACAGCTGCACGTCACGCACTTAAAATAATCGTGTTATCAGATTATTTTGTAATCTTCTTGATAAACCTGCACAAAAAAGAAAACAGTATAACTAAGAAGACAGAAATGATGTTACTCACAACATTTGATAATGACTCACTGCTTAATATTATAAACATTGTTGCCCAGTTCTCATCGTTAAAGAACTGGTCTTGCAAAATAATTGCTTAAATTAAGTAGTCACCATCACACTTCTCTTGAGACCTATACAGGATGTTTCTGAAATAATGGCAGTGAGCGGATAGGTTAGCAGAGAGTTCTTCTCGTTCAACCAAGAATCGGCGTCGTTAGGTAGGCCTGTGCAGCATCCGGTAGGCCTCCGCAGCATCCTTCAGTTGTTTGGCGTGTTTGTTGGCCAATCTCTCCAATACCTCCCATTCGTCTTTTATGTTGTCCACTTGCTGTTGGATTTCGGTCGAACGTGGATGTTTTGCTTTTATTAATTCTACATTGGCAAAGGTAAAATAAAATATATAATAGTTTTTGAGATTATGAAATATGAAGAAAAAACTTACCTAATTGATCGAATTTGTTCTTCCTGTTCTTGATTTCGTCCGTCAAAAGTTTGTGTTTCTGTTGGAGGTTGAGGACGCCTCGTAAGTCTTTGGCGGTGATTCCCGTCTGGCAGATTCTTTGCTTTTCTACCAACCAGGCCTCCTCGTGTTCTATATCTTGGAGGAATTGATAGAAGTTGCGAGCTTCCCCTAATAGAGCTTTTCTGGCCGCGCAGCGCTACAGTCCTTTAATCCGAACAAATAAAAAGTACCATTATAATTTCTATAATAAACTAAACGCACACTATTTGTTAATTATTGTAATTTCAATCAATTGAAGCTGTTGTTGAAGGAAGAATGGCATACCTATTGTGTAACATAATAGTAAAGTTAAACAAACTAATTCAGTAACTAAGCAGAAAAATTTAAGCTTAGCTGGGTTTCTGTATACCTTTGGTTGGGTGTTACAACTAATGTACAAAAATTCCCTAACAATGTTTATAATATTAAAAAATGTAATACCTCTTCCAAAAACTGTTGCATACATTTCTCTCATACCGCAAATTGTAGGTAATTAAATCACCTAGTAATTCTGGGTTGCTCATAGTTTTGCTTCATGGACAATAACCCCTAATTTTCGATAATGTCCATTCGAATAGAAAACTTATTTCATTCAGTTGCTACAGAAAAAACTTAATAACTTTTTTTAAGAAAAGAATTCCAAGAACATTCTAATAACTCATTGGCACTGATCAATACAGAGCGAGATAAAAAGCGAGATAAAAAGCCCAATTTGGTCATCTTTGGCCTTAAATAACATGCAATGAAGACATATTATTGATTTTTTAGCAGTTTATTTGGTTTATGCAACAGTTCCACAGGGTTTGACATTTTCCAAAGTGATTAAGCTCTATTTATTTAATTTCACTGGGCTCAGCATTTAATATCTACTATGCTAATATTGCTTTGATAGTTTACACCTTCTTTCATTTTGTAATCTTTAATAAAAATTATGAATTAGTTGAAACATACCTGTAATTCAGCATAGGCATTCTCTAGTTCGGCCAGTTTCCTCTTGACCAATTCCTCTTCTTTGGGACTTTGCGCTGCGTTCTCGCATATCCACTTCAATTTCCTCTGCGTGTCGTCCAACGAAGTCACCTGCAACTCTTGCAACACACGCTTCTGCAGAAGTTCCTCGACAGCAAACAAGTATGCCCCCGTATCCACCAAACTCAGCTCCGTTTTCAGCTGATAGATACTGGCCAAGGCCGTATCAGTATCACCGAACAGTCGCAGGACTAATTACCATTGGGTCTGAGCTAATCAATATAAATGAATAATAACTTCTAACTTGATTACTTACTAAGTAATAACAAAAAAGCAAAAACACCACACGTGTGAATAATTCTAACAATTTTTGCAAACATTCTCTTGAAAAAAATCGGACAGTTACAAGGCTGCAATGTTCAGGACTAATGACCTTTAAGTCTGAGCTAACTAATATAAACGGATACTAACTTCTAACTTGATTCCTTTCCAAGTAATAACAAAAAAGCAAAAACACTACACGTGTGATTAATTCTAACAATTTTTGCAAACTTTCTCCTGAAAAAAATCTGACAGTTAAAAGGCTGTAATGTTCAGGACTAATGACCATTGAGTCTGAGCTAACTAATATAAATGAAGAATAACTTCTAACTTGATTCCTTTCCAAGTAATAACAAAAAAGCAAAAACACTACACGTGTGATTAATTCTAACAATTTTTGCAAACACTCTCCTGAAAAAAATCCGACTGTTAAAAGGCTGTAATGTTCAGGACTAATGACCATTGAGTCTGAGCTAACTAATATAAATGAAGAATAACTTCTAGCTTGATTCCTTTCCAAGTAATAACAAAAAAGCAAAAACACTACACGTGTGATTAATTCTGACAATTTTTGCTAACATTCTCTTGAAAAAAATCGGACAGTTACAAGGCTGCAATGTTCAGGACTAATCACCTTTAAGTCTGAGCTAACTAATATAAATGAATACTAACTTCTAACTTGATTCCTTTCCAAGTAATAACAAAAAAGCAAAAACACTACACGTGTGATTAATTCTAACAATGTTTGCAAACCTTCTCCTGAAAAAAATTGGACATTTACAAGGCTGTAATTTTCAGGACTAATTACCATTGGGTCTGAGCTAATCGATATAAACGAATAATTACTTCTAACTTGATTACTTTCTAAGTAATAACAAAAAAGCAAAAATACTACACGTGTGATTAATTCTAACCATTAAAAATTAATCTAGTTGTTTGGTTTAACATCCACGAAAAACATGTAATAAGCAAAAACAAAACATTTTTGATAACCCGACCAAATCGCTAGTCCGAACAACACCCAATTAGTTCGGATTAGCGAGGTTGTACTCTTCAATTACCTTCAATTTCTAGGAATCCCTATCGTGCTCTCCTTGATCTTTGTTTCGATGGTGGACAACTCAGTACCTAACGTTTCATGTTTCCTCTGCAAAGTTTCTACGGCGGTCAAATCTCAACCCACGTCGTCCGTTTCCATCGCCAGAGATTTCTCGGTAATCCTCTTCTGCAGAGTGTCGTCGACATCACAGTTAAACAGGTGAATTCCCAAATCGCCCGCCAAATTGTTCCGGTACACGCCCAACGCTCCTTTGAGGTTATGCCACTTCTTGATGAAGTCCTGTCTGCGTACCTTAACGCCCTCCTGCCTCTGCGCTATCAACTTATCAGCCAGGTTGTTGATGGTACGAATTCTGGCATCGTCGACACACATATCCGAGTCGACGTCATCCAATTTCCGTTGCAAAGCCTGGCAATGCTCGTAATCCTTTCCGGTATCTCCGGCCTGGATCATAACTCCCTTGTCGCGGTGTCAAGCTTCGATGTTATATGGCTGGTTGTTGAACTCGAGAATGTTCTGTGCGTCTTCCAGTCCTTTACCTAGAGAAAGTCCAATTGGTATAATGGTGAGTCACTAATATCCCGGCCGTCGATAGTTAAAAATCGTTTGAGGTCTTCCCTTCGCCCCTCGAGCACAACCCAAGAAAGCCGCTCTGTTGTATACAGGTCGGGCCAACTAGAACATGTTCGATTACCACGTTCAATAGTATCCAAATTGCACTCAAAATGATTGCGGTCAGTTTGAGTGCGACTGGTAATCGAACACTACTAATACCTATATGCTACCAACACTGTTATATCACCTGATAGTCTCTTTTTATGCTAATCTTAGAAGTATTATTCTGGCTATGGCTGTCTATAAAAATTATAGGGGCTTCCAATCATACCTTTTAGGATGTATTTGCTACTGCATGTATTGACCGCTTGTTCATTTGCAATTACTTTTGCTAACCATGATTGTATTTCCGTCGCACAAACGGTCAAAACACTTTTTATATACCGTCAGCGCCATCTACGAGCGGGCGCGCGAAGTTACGACTTGTCGGTAAGAATACTCTCTACTTAGTCGCAGTGACATCTATGAATAAGCGGCGAAACTAGCCCGATGTGTTTTAGTACTTCAGCCGTTTTCCCACAGATGGCGCAATGCACCGCTTATATTTAAATGTCACAATTAATTTAAGGTTAGGAGCTGTTTTGCACGACCAAAAATTCTAACGAAAATAATAGCGAAAATTTAACTATAGTTTTGGTGCGAATTATTGACATTCGACATTTGACAAAAGCAATCAATTTTGTTACAATTCCAGTTATGTGCGTGCATACTAGCGTGATTTTCTCAGATCAGAACATCTGCGATGGATAAATATATGAGTAAACCACAGTTAACCAAAGAACAAACTTTAATAATTATAAACGCAACGACAAATGTGGCAAAGACGTTACAGCTGCACTCGATCAAGGGGGTCCAAGCTTTATGGGACATATGTAGCCAATATATAGAGTTCATTTATCCCGCGAGGGATGGCGCAACCAGTCTATTTTAGCGTTATCTATTTCACTACCGTCAACCAACATAAGATCCGACAGATGACGCGGTCCGCACTCCGGCGGGAAGTTAGGAATTTGTCATAACTTGACATGTATAAAGTAGTCCGTGGTAACTAGGTACTACCGTGGGGGTTTATTTTTTATGGGCGGTTTGTAGCCATGTATATTTAGTTCGCAGAACGACCGCTGGAGGCGCGACTAGTTCCATTTTAGCGATTTCTATTATTCGATCAGTTCAATCGGTGACCAACAGATGCCGCGGTAGTCTAACATTATTTCTTGTATTATATGACATTAGTCAAATTTACTGTATCTTTTGACAGTACATAACATTTCAAAGAAATTCTATTAGCGCATAATAGATTTTTTCGAAAATGTTGCCGAAAGTGTTCTGTGCGTTATTTAGAAGGCCTCATGCAATACTGCATTGCTTTCCGGATCTGACGAAGAAAATGTCGCTGTTTAATGCGTGGATTGCAGCCGTGAGAAATCAAGAAATTTTGGCACTGAATCCGGAGTAATCACAGTAACCTTTACAGTATGTACTTATAACGCCAATATTGTGTTAATACAAATAATAGTTGCATATGTTTCTTAGATTCTGAAGCAGACGCAGAAGTTGCGTGTACCTCCTCTTTATCACAAAGAGCGGCATCAGGAAGATGGTACACAACTGAGAAGATAATGCTAAACGAGCTTTCTGGGAAACATCACCTGGTATGAGACAAGATAACGCTACGATAACCTTCTCCGCCTCCAAGGCCAGACAGTATCTCCAGTTACAAAAAGCGAACCGTCGACTGACTACAGGTCTCAGTAGACCCCTGCGATCGCAGTGGATGGGATAGTTGAGCCAGCAACTAACATATTCTAATCTAACTAGAATCTAAGAAATGATAAGTATTCAGTCCATTTAATAATTCATTTTATAGGGATAATTCTCCGACGCAACTCCTACTGCTGGAGTACACTATTATTGTACTGAAACTCTTGTTAATAGTGCTCACAACTGTATTAAACACTTTTTTAAAGTTTGTTTTGATCGGACATTTGTTTGAAACGTACAACTTTGTATGTTTCTTTTTCACTTAAAATATAGAAATATGTTAGTGAAGAAAATGTAATATTAATGCTATAAATGTGGTCCTGTCTTTATAGAATTAATTACTTTAGTATTAGACCGCATTCACTAACCAGAAAATTCTTTTTGTTTTTGTTGAGCATTCTGTGTTGTTATAGTACTAAAAGCGTTTTCGATTTATTGAATTTTATGCAGTCACTCATTGCATTTCTTGAAAACCAACTTCACGGTGAACAGAAGTAGAAGAATAAATAGAAATTAGAAATACCAACATTGGCAATGGTATTTACCATCAGAAAAACTGGAAACTTCTTTTATTCTTCTACTTCTGTTTACCGTGAAGTTGGTTTTCAAGAATTGCAACGACTGACTGCATAAAATTCGATAAATCGAAAATGCTATAAGTTGGGTAACTATTGCCATTTCTACTCTAACAACTGTTAAATGTTTATGATTGTAAATTTGTTTTATTATATTATTTTAATACACTGTTAATAATAAACGTTTTTGATTAAATGTATATTTTTATTATAGTATTTGGTGCATATATTTATAGTCACTGTTAGTACAGCTCTGAGAATATAGTACTTATATTTCTCTGAGAGCTCTACTAACAGTTATTCTCATTAGTTTTATTTTTAGTAGTGAATGGGGGACAATATGAAATAGTCAATTCAAATTTCCCGCTAAATTAAGTTTAGTTTCACAGAACGACTAAATGCGGCGCTGTTGTACGTGGCGAAAAATTTAACACGGATCTCAGCGTTCTACTTTAGGTATTCTATGGGTACTACGGTCTACTTAATCATGTCATCTGTTGTCATCTTATGACAGTTATCAAACGGTGTCCAGCATATAAAATAATAAAACGTTTCCCGTATAATCCTGTAACGCGGCGAATTGTTCTGCGTGATTTGTTTGATATTCCGTATGGGTAGCGCCATCTATCGCTGTCTAGGGCAACTTGGTGGAGCTCGGCAGGAACTCGGCAGGGTGTGAAACGCTGCTAGCATCGGGTTTCCGCGCGCAAAATTGCCGAGGCCACGCCCCCGTCATTTACATTTAATTAGATCCCACGGTTTTTACTGTTTGGATTCACGGAATTTTGTCTTGCAAAATCGTTGTTTACTTTGTACTATAGTTCGCCGCTGTTACTTGGTTTAACTTTCCTTTGGTTTCCCTATTCCGACAGAAATTCTAGGTTTCCGTTTTTTCTGCGTTTCCGGCCGTTATTTTTCGTGGCCGTAGTGCGGCTTGCAGCGTGCTTTTCCGGCGTCTTGTCTTGTCAATCATCTTGGAGTGTACACGTGTGATAGATTTTTGGAAGCCCGTTGAGAATTATAGGAGAGGATTTTGGTAGTTTGGAGGTCCCCCTTATCGCCGTAGTGCGGATTTATCTCGACCAGGCTTCAACAGGTGTCCAGGTTGTTGATTTAGTGGAAATCTGGCCACCACGCCATTGTGCGGATTTAAACGAACTTCTATCACGTTCACGTAGGCCCAGTGTCCATCTATTTTTGGGTAAGCTCTCTTTAGATTCGATGAGATTGTCTGGTGGCAATTGGTGGGTCGATTCTACGACTATTTCCTCTTTTTAGGCACCTAATACGAGGCCGGAGACCCCTCGAACGTTCGTAGTCACCTAGCACGAAGCGAGAGACCCTTCGTAAGTCAGTAGTCACCTGGTACGAGGCAAGAGACCCTGCGTAGGTCCTTCGACATCTAGTACGAGACCTTTTCGAAGTATATCGAGTCGGAGTTGGTGGCACCGTGACGGGACCGGCACGTGCGGTGATTATTATCCGTCGTGGAGGATCCAACGCTAGCATCGGAGCGTCTGTGGGTGGCAAACAGTGTCTCGAAGCTCCGGATAAAGGTCAGAGGTCCTATATTTTTCCGATCAGCTGTGGCGGACGCTCGTTGTCCCTCGAAGGAGCAGGCAGCTCGTATATCTTTTTTTTGGTTGTGCCTTTTGTTGATTAGTAGTTAGTATCGCTACGATTGTGTAATCGTTACCCGTCGAGGAGCCTTCCGCTCGCACACCTTTTTATGGTGGCGCATTTGATTAATATTAGATTAGTGTGGCTACGATTTAGTAATCGTTGTCCATTCCGGAGCCTTCAGCTCAGTGTTATTAATTGTTAAGTGTTTAATTATCCGAAGATATCGCTCGGACCATCGGTGCTCAACCCGTATGTGTTATTAATTACCTTTTTCTCTAATTTCGAGTTTGGTTTACGTACTCGTAATTTTGATTGCCCGTTACAGTATTTATCTTTGTGGATTCTGAATTTAATTCGGATAAATGGTATCCTCTGGTATAATTTCCTTTGATCGTTCAAGAATTTTTAACGGAAGCCGTTAGTGGCTTCGGAGTTTATACTATTTTCTCAGTTGGGCGTAGCCAAGTTGAGTGCCGATGGGAATTTAATTTTATTTTGGGACGGGTTGCCGTCTTGGTTATTGATTGCCTTTTAGATTAATGTTGTTTGTTATCAACTTTTCAACATAGACGGTTGCGGTAATTGTCTTGGGATTTTACCCAAATCTACAGCGAGTCGCGGCGCGGTTTGGCCAAGCTTCGTGTCGGTCGCTATTATTATTTTTTTTATCTTTACGATTTGCGGTTTGGGCTCGAAGCCCTTAAGTGTGTTGAATTGTTTGAGTTTTTATTGTTTTGTTTGTGTGCATTCCCAATTATAAGCAAGCCTTCGGCGTAGCATCTGCGTGGTACTTTTTGGCTGTACCACGAATTATTGTGTACCTGTATACCGATGCAGATTATATTGGCGATATCATCGTTGACTTGTGGAGGCTAATAAATTGGTTGAAGATACATTTACTTTGCTTGTTCCCTGTGTTGCCTTTATTTCAGCTGCACTTTCGTAGTCGAGTGCTGTTTCTCCAACGGATTAAGACTGACGTGGCGCCCTAGAACATCGTATTAAGGAACCGTTTGGTTACTGTCCCACGACCACCTCCCTGGTTGGCCGGAGCATCCGGGAGAAACGCATGAGCAGCACAGGTTTGGTAGAAGTCGACGTATTTTGGTGTTTCTTCGGCAACTTTAGGTCTTTGGTATTTTTGTGAAAAAAAAAGGCGTTACATTGGCGCCCAACGTGGGGCCATTAATCATTAATTAGGAGGAGCTAATTAGGTCTTGGACTTTGCTGGTTGGGTCTAGTTTCTTTTTTTTTGGTCTTGGCTTTGCTTCTTTGATTGGGACTGGCGAACTTGTGTTGTCATAGAATTTCGTTCTCGGGTGTTGTGGGTTTTGTTATATCTTTGTTTTGCAGGAGTTCCAGTGGATTCCCGTGTTGGTGCGTGTACCCTTTTCGGATCAGGAGGAGATGATCGGTTTGTCGCTCTGCGGATTTTATGCATGCCTTTTGCCTTCTTCCGTGACGGAACGGGGAGCTCGTGGTTGTTATTTAGTTTGTAGGACCCTTCTTCGTGTCTGGATTGGCGAGGTTGGCGTCTGCCGTGATGGCGTATTTGTGGCATGGTGCCGGATTGTTCGCTCCCTGTTGAGCGTGGCCTTGTGGGTCGTTGTTGATGCGTTTCCCAGCGCTTGGTAATTTTGGGGTTTGCTGTGTTTCGTTTTGTTTTGTAGGTGCTGTTGTTTCAGTGTTGTGCACCAGCGCTCTGTGTTCCGGGGCTTACAGAATACGGACACGGCGAACCTGCCACCAGTAAGAGTCTGGTAAAAGGCCACGGAAGACTTCCACCTACCATCATCTCTTGTAGGGACCGGGAAAGGGAGCGTCTCACAATGCGTGAGGACTCCTCATCGTTGCAAAACGATTTCGGCTAGGTTGTTAGCTTTGTCGTCATTTTGACGTTATACTTCGGTTGGCGGTATTTCGGTTGATTGGCCGTCTTCCTTAGTTTTGGGATTTCTCTGTTTGTTAGTACCACCACCCCAGGGGTTTGTTCTGGTGTCCCCTGGGTTTTTGTCTTGCTTATCGTAGTTTCTTTTTGTTGTTGGGTGGTACCCTTTTTGTTGAGAGCTGTGGTCAGCTCTATTTTTTGTTTTCGGGGCGCGAGTCGTCGGTGCCTGGTGTTGGGGTTGTGCGGTGGCAGCAGTGGTGAGTTCCTTGGTTCCTGTCCCTATGTGTTATTGCTGGTTTCCAGTGCTGTCGATGGGTACGAACGAGGTTTGATGCACTTTTCCGCATCTTACGCAACTGCCCGTCCCTTCCTTCTTTTGTGTTGTCCTCTCCCCATACCTTTTCCCCTCCCTACTGTTGTCGTTGCACCGCCTTGGCATCTGGTGCTGGCCCCTCAAGCTTTTTTATTGCTTGGTAGTTGAGTTGTTGGTGTGGAGGCATCGTTGGACACACGGGTTTGCAGTTTGATGCGTTCGGTTCGCTCCTTTGGATCTGGGTCGGAAACTTTCGTGGAAATTTTCCTCTGTGAGAGGAGAGGGGGAGTGTAACGCGGCGAATTGTTCTGCGTGATTTGTTTGATATTCCGTATGGGTAGCGCCATCTATCGCTGTCTAGGGCAACTTGGTGGAGCTCGGCAGGAACTCGGCAGGGTGTGAAACGCTGCTAGCATCGGGTTTCCGCGCGCAAAATTGCCGAGGCCACGCCCCCGTCATTTACATTTAATTAGATCCCACGGTTTTTACTGTTTGGATTCACGGAATTTTGTCTTGCAAAATCGTTGTTTACTTTGTACTATAGTTCGCCGCTGTTACTTGGTTTAACTTTCCTTTGGTTTCCCTATTCCGACAGAAATTCTAGGTTTCCGTTTTTTCTGCGTTTCCGGCCGTTATTTTTCGTGGCCGTAGTGCGGCTTGCAGCGTGCTTTTCCGGCGTCTTGTCTTGTCAATCATCTTGGAGTGTACACGTGTGATAGATTTTTGGAAGCCCGTTGAGAATTATAGGAGAGGATTTTGGTAGTTTGGAGGTCCCCCTTATCGCCGTAGTGCGGATTTATCTCGACCAGGCTTCAACAGGTGTCCAGGTTGTTGATTTAGTGGAAATCTGGCCACCACGCCATTGTGCGGATTTAAACGAACTTCTATCACGTTCACGTAGGCCCAGTGTCCATCTATTTTTGGGTAAGCTCTCTTTAGATTCGATGAGATTGTCTGGTGGCAATTGGTGGGTCGATTCTACGACTATTTCCTCTTTTTAGGCACCTAATACGAGGCCGGAGACCCCTCGAACGTTCGTAGTCACCTAGCACGAAGCGAGAGACCCTTCGTAAGTCAGTAGTCACCTGGTACGAGGCAAGAGACCCTGCGTAGGTCCTTCGACATCTAGTACGAGACCTTTTCGAAGTATATCGAGTCGGAGTTGGTGGCACCGTGACGGGACCGGCACGTGCGGTGATTATTATCCGTCGTGGAGGATCCAACGCTAGCATCGGAGCGTCTGTGGGTGGCAAACAGTGTCTCGAAGCTCCGGATAAAGGTCAGAGGTCCTATATTTTTCCGATCAGCTGTGGCGGACGCTCGTTGTCCCTCGAAGGAGCAGGCAGCTCGTATATCTTTTTTTTGGTTGTGCCTTTTGTTGATTAGTAGTTAGTATCGCTACGATTGTGTAATCGTTACCCGTCGAGGAGCCTTCCGCTCGCACACCTTTTTATGGTGGCGCATTTGATTAATATTAGATTAGTGTGGCTACGATTTAGTAATCGTTGTCCATTCCGGAGCCTTCAGCTCAGTGTTATTAATTGTTAAGTGTTTAATTATCCGAAGATATCGCTCGGACCATCGGTGCTCAACCCGTATGTGTTATTAATTACCTTTTTCTCTAATTTCGAGTTTGGTTTACGTACTCGTAATTTTGATTGCCCGTTACAGTATTTATCTTTGTGGATTCTGAATTTAATTCGGATAAATGGTATCCTCTGGTATAATTTCCTTTGATCGTTCAAGAATTTTTAACGGAAGCCGTTAGTGGCTTCGGAGTTTATACTATTTTCTCAGTTGGGCGTAGCCAAGTTGAGTGCCGATGGGAATTTAATTTTATTTTGGGACGGGTTGCCGTCTTGGTTATTGATTGCCTTTTAGATTAATGTTGTTTGTTATCAACTTTTCAACATAGACGGTTGCGGTAATTGTCTTGGGATTTTACCCAAATCTACAGCGAGTCGCGGCGCGGTTTGGCCAAGCTTCGTGTCGGTCGCTATTATTATTTTTTTTATCTTTACGATTTGCGGTTTGGGCTCGAAGCCCTTAAGTGTGTTGAATTGTTTGAGTTTTTATTGTTTTGTTTGTGTGCATTCCCAATTATAAGCAAGCCTTCGGCGTAGCATCTGCGTGGTACTTTTTGGCTGTACCACGAATTATTGTGTACCTGTATACCGATGCAGATTATATTGGCGATATCATCGTTGACTTGTGGAGGCTAATAAATTGGTTGAAGATACATTTACTTTGCTTGTTCCCTGTGTTGCCTTTATTTCAGCTGCACTTTCGTAGTCGAGTGCTGTTTCTCCAACGGATTAAGACTGACGTGGCGCCCTAGAACATCGTATTAAGGAACCGTTTGGTTACTGTCCCACGACCACCTCCCTGGTTGGCCGGAGCATCCGGGAGAAACGCATGAGCAGCACAGGTTTGGTAGAAGTCGACGTATTTTGGTGTTTCTTCGGCAACTTTAGGTCTTTGGTATTTTTGTGAAAAAAAAAGGCGTTACAATCCCCAAGCTTTCCGAACGCTATTTGTTATCCTGCCACGACTTACTTCGACCACCCTTTGAAAAAAATTCATGTTTCATCCAGAAACATAAGAGTGCGGATAAATGGAGAATTTTTATTTTTGAAGGACATTCTAAAAAATTCCGCTCTCAAAAGATGCTATGGCGGGTGTCGCCATTAATGCCATTAATCGTCATTTTTAAACTTAAATCCAAGGTGAAAAGGAAGTGTTTGTATGAACGATAACTAAAATTCAAAAGCGACTTTTCACGCAGCTCTTCTTTTAAGGATCTAATGGTAACATGCTTTCCTAGAAGTAAATATTGCTAAATGTTCGCTCTATAGCGAATGAACAATATGGTAATGCAGCAGCGTACTTGCAGCGTAAAGGTTAGACAATGTGTTGCGAACTTACATTTTTGCACCCTCTTCAGTTTTTGGTTTCTCCGAGTTCGAGATTCTCTTCTGGTACAAACTCTCCAAGAAATAATGTACCAATGTTCGCAATAGGACGAATGGACAATAATTAATTGCTGGATTGCATTAAGGGAAATTAGGGGTACCATATTTTCCTTTTCCGCTGTAAAATAGTCTATAAAATAGGCCACAACCTCTTTTGTTTGAGTATTTTCCCGGCATTTTAAAGTGATACCAGCACAACTGACACTGGATCTCCTGTCCTGTAGTTCTGTCTTTCTTCTGCGCACTAGTGTATAATGTAGTGTATAGTGTATAGCAAGGTCTATAAAGGAGAGGTTATCCAGTTTGCTATCTTTCCTATAGTCCATTTTATATATCCCCCTCAGATCCCTTTATGCTCTATTTGCGTGACGTCGCATACATCGCTCGTTTACTGTGTTCGAAGACACGCGCGACTCTAGTGACGTCACGATCTCCCTTTACCCCTCAAACTGAGAAATCCCGTCTTTGGATAACCTTACTACTTTATAGACCTTGAGTGTATAGTGTATAGTGTATAGCATCCGAGATCGTGTGTCTTAGCCAGCCGAGATATACGTCCAACGTTAGTGTCAATAGTTTAGCATGCCGTAGAAAGAATGGCATTTAATCGTATCGTAACTACCGCATGTCACTTTTGACAACACGCAAACTTAAATTGATTCAACTATAGCTAATAATTTTGTGGCCCTCGATTTTTAAATAAATGCATAATATCTAATAACAGATCAATACTACACATGTACGCACAGAATTTTATTGCCGTAGTATTTTATTAACAAACAGACAGAAACTGTTGTCTGTTTCTAATTTTTCATGTAATTCCCAAATTTTATAACACCGCTGAAGATTTTTTTTATCACGAGTTTAAAAAAAGAATGTGTACCACATTTATTGTAGATTATTAAAATATCCGTCTTGCCAGACCATAGGAAGTATGTGACATTCTCTCACGTATGTGAGATCATCTTGCATCTTATTGGAGAACTTTTAATTTTCTACAATAAAGGTTCCATTTATCTTCTGCATATCTGCAATCAGTTATAGAAGAAACTATTTAGAAACTATTAACTAGATTTATTCATATACAAAGTATTACGATTATCAAGATATTACACAATTTTACAAGTATGTTTTGCCTTTTTTGCCAAAGAGTAACTTCAGTTGTACCCCGAAGTAAACCATAAACAGTGTACTTTTACGGGGACTATCGTAAAAATATGTTCACTTGTGAAATGTTCGCAAACGCTTTCTTGTAATGGTGTGTGCGCTCATACACAAAAACAAACACAAACACTAAAACCTGTCTTAATGAGCTACGTTTGTGAACGAATTTGTATTCAGTACAAAAAACAACCAATAATAACAATAACTTTTTATTGTTAATTGATTTAGAATAGGTTATTATTCTGCAGAGACAATTCAAAATTGGGATAATATGTATGCTAATATGAGTAATATTGATAACGAGACTGGAAATTGGTTTATATGGAAGTGTTTTTGCTGTGAAATCTGAGTCTAAAGATGCCAATCAGCTTGTCTAGTTGCATATTTAGTTTTTGTGTGTGAGCACATAAATCTCATCAAAGAAAATCCACACTTTCAGAAATAAAAAAAAAAAATCAGGATAGTTAACCTAAAAGCACAGGATTTAGTTTGAATAGATCGTGTGTTCGTTTACCATATGATTGTAAAGTGGCAAAATATACTTACAAAATTTCATATAAGTGTTGAAATATCTTGATAACGGTAACCTAGTATAACGATAAATCTGTTAAAATAGTTTCTAAATTAGCTCTAAAGATTTTACATCAAACTTTACACGTTGTAAAGTTCGCAATTGCATTTACACTTTTGTTAAATTGCATATATCACAAAAACTAGTAACTTTAAGTGTAGAATAGAATAGAATAATCTTTGAACAAGTCAACAACAATGTGATAATAATAATGCAGTAATATTAATATATATGACATACCATATGTAAATTGGAGCAAAGTGAAGGGTGTTCCATTTAAAAAAAACTCAAGGACTTTTCAAAAACAACAAAATTTAATAAGTTCAATTAACAGCCCTGTATCTAAAGGTTTTGTACGCAGCGTACAATGAATGCGTACTTGAAATGTCAAGTTGACAGCTTAATACGCCGCGCATTGGTATTTTCCAAACGTGAAGAATCAGCTATTCCGGTGGTCTACTTATTGTTTGTTCGAGGGATCTTTGCGTGTTGTCAAAAGTGACACTCGTCTGAGAAGACGTACGTTACGTTGTACGCTGCGTAAAAAACCTGCTCCTAGGAGCAGGTTTGACTAGCTTTGGCTATTGTCTCACATAGTTTAACCCTCCAGCCGCGGGAAACGCGATTTTCCCGTTCATTTTCCCGCATTTTCCCCGTTGCCGCGGTAGGAGGGTTAAAGGGAAAAATGGCAAAAATGTCATTTTTATATAGTTTTTAAAAAGATCCTCTGGGCATATTTTGGAAGAATACCTGTGGGTTAGCACCGGGTGGATAAACAAATTTAGTACTGTTCATATAAAATATACAGGGGCATTCCATTTTTTAATATACATTTATTGTACATTAAAAAATGTTCAGTCACACCTAAATGCAACACCCTGTATAAATGAAAATAATTTTGTGTTATAGAAACTGGAGAGTCAAACAACTTCCGGGATACACCCTGTATATATGAAATAAAGTTGATTTTGCTTTGATTTACCTTGCAGGGTCAATTCGTACATCAAGGTCTTCCACGCCGCTTCCAATTCCATCAGTTGCCTCTTAATCTGCGGCGTGTTTCTTGGATATCAACCGGTCGCCTTTATTCTTGATCTCCCTAATTCTTCCCTCATTAGTGACCTCGGCTTGGAAAGCCTGATGCTTCTGCAACTTCTTAATCTTCTCCTCCAAGTTGGTGACCTCGCCCATTCATGTCATTCTATTTCTCGAATATCCACAACTTTGTGTCCGTCACGTCCCGTATAAATTCTGCATACAGCAAAGCATCTTCCAACTGATATTTTCTCTTGACGCACAACTGTGATACGCTTCTGCTCGATGTCCGCCAGCTTGCTAAAGATCTGCGGACTTTAATTTTTCACCGAGCTGCTGCAACACTTCGAGCCGTTTGTCCTGCGTGTTTATCAGTTTCTCGAAGGCCTCGTGCTTCTTGAAATTCGTCGACCGTCGGATTTTGTTAGGGTTGCCTCTTGGGCATTGGCGATGTTCTTCAGTTGTTTGGCGTCCCGGGTACAAGTCCAGATACTTTGCTGCCAGGCCTAGTGAAGTTTGTCTCGTTCGGGGAATAGGCCTTGGCATAGTTCGATAGCATCAGCTGCTTGATAATGCCCTGAAACACAGCATAGTTCATTTTTCTAAGTGCCAAAAAACTCAAACAAGTCAAATTATTACAATAATTCGTAATCATTTGGCTACGATTGCTTGTTTGACGTCTGTCTCAAACTGATACCACCGATAGGAAGAGAGTATTTCAAATTTGCGAACAAAAAGATCGAAATCCAATACCATTAAAGATCGCGGCCAGCAATCGAACACAATTGTTGTAAAAAATGCTGGATTCACACATTAAAAAGTTATAGGGTTAAAAAGTTATAGGGTTAAATTTTAAAAATGTACAAAATAAAAAATCTCACATTTGGAAAATAATATAGGTAAAAACGTGGATAAACTAGATATTAAGAAAACCAGGCAGCCTGTTTGTGTGCAAGATTATAAATTTTGAAATATTAACGAAAAAAGTTGTAAGTCACCTGTCACAATTGCATCCTGCACCATTCCGTGTGGGTTGGTAAAAGCCATTTCCTATCCAGGTAAAAAATGGGGCACTGCTTGTAAATCGTCATGTTGCTCCGATGACTCAAGAGAATGTCCTTAATTAATCTCCTATTAACGCATTGCGTTTCATAGGTTATGTCTAACTGTCCGTGCTTTTTTCTTGGCCTGCACGCTCATATCATGTTTAGCCGCACTCAAGTGATTCCTGTTTTATTACCGAGCGGCTGCATCTTAAAGTGCTTCTGTAATTCTGTTCATAACCTCTCTCCGAAAGTCATTCCTTCTCGTACTCTATTATTTGTGATGCTGACGAGAAAAACTATTTTATATATTCTGTTTTATGTATGCAGATATAGATATAAGTGTGTGCATACAAGTTGCAGTGGCGGTACACTTAACACAGCATCTAGGAACCATACATCTTGCTTTGGGGCAACAGCAAAGTATTACACAACCAGGAACGTTGAGTCGATAATCTGCACGCCTGAAAAAGCACAGAATAGATAAATACAGTTACAATACAGTTATTGTAGTTCATATATGCTCGCAATACCTTTGTCACCTGATGGTTTGCGTAAATGTAATCTCTTTTTAAGCCAATAATAGAAGTTGTTATTCTCGCTATGGCACTATGGCTATCTATAAAAATTATAGGCGCTTGCAATTACAGATTTTATGATGGATTTGCTACTGCATGTGTTCACCGCTTGTTGATTTGTTATTTGCTATTACTTTTGCGAAGCAATTTGTATATCGTCGCACAAAAGTTTACAAGTTATGACAAATCGGTAAGAACACTCTCTATATAGCCTCAGCGCCATCTATAAGCGGATGCGCGAAGTTACGGCAAGTCGGCAAGAACGGTCTCTACATAACCTCAGCGCCATCTACGAGCGGGCGCGCGAAGTTACGACTAGTCGGTAAGAATACTCTCTACATACTCGTAGTGACATCTATGAATAAGCGGCGAAACCAGTCTGATGTGTTTTGGTACTTCAGCCGTTTTCCCATAGATGGCGCAATGGACCGCATCCGAAAATTCTAACGAAAATAATAGCGAAAATTATCACTATAGTTTTGGTGAGAATTATTTCACACATTTGACAAAAGCAATCAATTTTGCTACAATTCTAGTCTTGTGCGTGCGTACCAGCGTGACTTTCTCTCTGTACTACTTTAGTAAAATGTTTATAACTTTTACAAACAATTTTCCATTAGTTTATAATAGATTATACCTTAAATCGTACGTAAGAAATAGGGGCCGTCATAAATAAATGCAAAAAGCTTTCGTCTTGAGTGAACAACGCTTAAATAACAATATTGTATTTGTATATTATGCATTCAAGTGGAGAAAAAATTCATAGCGTGTACTACTTTAGTAAAATGTTTATAACTTTTACAAACAATTTTGCATTAGTTACTATTACACATTAAATCGTACGTAAGAAAGAACCTCCAGTATCACTACAATTAATTAAAAAGAAAGTGATATAGGTATATATATTTAGTAAAAAAGTATAATGTACAATAATAGTAAAATAGACAAATATAAATAAAGGTGTGTAAGGTCAATCATTCAACCGTCAGATGATGAGGAGGACTCCACGACGATGATTGCCTCGTCATTTCTGTTTGTTCGTGGACCTACTTCAACTGTCGGGGATTCATCCGTATCGGAGGGAGGGAACGTTGTGACAAACTTCCTTGAGGTAGTTTGCTGGCTGTGCAACATTCCGCTGCTGAAACCTCGTCGGAACGATTCGACGACGTCTGCGGTCGGGTCGAACTTTGGTAGGTGAATGTCGGGAATTATTTTCTTTTTATAGTGTTCCTTTAGGCTCTGCCACGTTCTGTTTTGAAATTCCCTCTCTATATCTACCCACAATTTGTTACCCTTCACTTGGTAAAACGCTTTCTTCTTTAAAATGTATTGGACAATCTTCTTTTGCCATGACTTTAAACCGTACCCGAAATTGAATCTAATAACGAAATATAACGAACTTATATGAAGTAGGCGAAACGTGCTATTGGCAGTTGGATAAAATTTGCAGCAGTTCATGTGCTTCATAACGTGAGACGTTATTATGCAGTCTTATCACATCATTATCAATAGATTAATAAAGTGATAAACCATAGGGTACCGTTTTGGGATTAATTTTAATGAAACTAATGATGTAATTGAGTAGCCCAATTTTTATTTTATGTGCTATAATATTAATAAGTTATATAGGTGATTCAAAATTGCATGACAATATTCTAGGGACTGTTATGATGGAGTTACATTTTTAGGTAACCTAGGCTTACAAGGTTTTAGATACGAAACGATAACAAAATATTTAATCAGTTAGTAATACCGTTCATCGTATTGTATCCGTAAATACAGGTGGTGTAAAAATTACTATAACAAATTGTACGAATATTGATGCAGTTCACAATTAATTATGACTCCAAATACTCGTACAGCAATTTGATACAGTAATAAAATCGTACATCAAAATAGAATCGCAGATCGTAGTAGGTATACCATGTTTTTAATATACTGCAGTCACAGGAAATTATCTAGATAAAATACGAATGATTATAACTATTATTGCTAGCAGTAAACTTCTTAATAATGATTTCTATTTACTTTTTTCTCCAGAGAATAATAAAGTAAACTTTTTAGCGTACGAATACTCTTAGCAAGCCACATAAACACCTCAGGATAACTGTAGTAGGCGATGGAACTACAGGCAAGACTTGCCTCCTTATATGCTATAAGGATGAGAGGTTCGAAGGGTATTACATACCTACAGTGTAAGGAAGTATTATAGAGAATTTGTACACACTGTATGAAGTATCTGTAAAATAAAAACAAAATATTGACGTGTATCATATCGTTGAAATATTACAACTTGAATATAAAAACCGATAGTTATTTATTTATCCAGCTTAATGTATTCTAGGGCCCAAGTAGTGACCTTGAGGTCAACTGAGGGAGTTATTTGTCGTCTCAAAAATCTCGGCGTTCGATATTCGGACAGTTTTACAATGAAAGTGGACGAAGGACTGACGGATATATTGGAGGGCTTAACGTCATGATTCATTGTAAATTGATTTATTTTGGCCGGAGATATTGAGGCCCGAAAAACCTCTTTCAGGGCGTGGTGCACACATAACTTTTTATCCTACACGACAATATCGTAATAGAATCGCCCGTTGACGTTTTGATCACAAAAGTCAAACCGAATCGAAAACCGTGTTTTGATTAGACAGAGTTATTGCATTTTAATGGCTAGCGCCGAAAAGTATTCATTACAGGCCGGGCTCGGGCTGGCTGGTAAATAGCATCTTTCGTGTCGCTATAGAGACGCGAAAATGACATTTTCGCATCGTGTAAGGTAAAAAAGCATTATTTAACACTGTCCAAAGTTTAAGTGTGACAAGTAATTATTAAATGAAAAATACAGTTGTTTTGAGGTTGAGCAGAGACATTAATAAACAGAAAGCATCATAAACTTACGTGCGTCTACTAGAATAACAATTTTGGCAAACTTTCTCCTGAAAGAAATCGGACAGTTACAAAGCTGTAATTTTCAGGACAATTGGGTCTCAGCCTAATATATAGTCTCAGCTCAATATAAATGAAAATAATTTCTAACTTGATTACTTTCCAAGTGATATCAAAAAAGCAAAAACGCTACACGTGTGTCTAATTCTAACTATTTTTCAAACTTTGTCCTGAAAAAAATCGGACATTTACTAGGCTGTAATTTTCAGGACTAATTACCATTGGGTCTGAGCTAATCAATATAAATGAATAATAACTTCTAACTTGATTACTATCTAAGTAATAACAAAAAAGCAAAAACACACACGAGTGTCTAATTGAATAACAATTTTTGCAAACGTTCTCCTGAAAGAAATCGGACAGTTACAAGGCTGTTCCGGACTAATTACCATTGGATCTGATCTAAACAATATAAACGAATAATAACTTCTAACTTGATTGCTTTCCAAATAATAACAAAAAAGCAAAACCATTCCACGTGTGTCTAATAGAATAAAAAATTTTGCAAACTTTCTCCTGAAAGAAATCGGACAGTTACAAAGCTGTAATTTTCAGGACTAATTACCATTGGGTCTCAGCTAACCGATATAAATGAATAATATCTTCTAACTTGATTGCTTTCCAAGTAATAACAAAAAAGCTAAACCATTACACGTGTGTCTAATAGAATAAAAAGATTTGCAAATTTTCTCCTGAAAGAATCGGACAGTTACAAGGCTGTTCAGGACTAATTACCATTGGGTCCGAGCTAATCAATACCTACAAATGAATAATAACTTCTAACTCGATTACTATCAAAGTAATAACAAAAAGCAAAATCACTGCCTACAACCTGTCCGTCTAATATTCTCCTGAACAACGTAAATCAGTTGGACAGCTTTAAAGTTCAGGACTAATTACCCAAACTATCTGCATGATTTGACTTTACGAAATTTGAAGCAGGTCTGGAGACAAAGAAGTTAACTCGACTAACAATCTGCGGGTACCTTGTGTATGCCATTTACCGGTTGCAGCCGCAGCACGCGTTGTCAAACGAATTGATCGTGCTGTTAGTAGCGTAAAGCAAAATCAAACTGCGTTAATATCTCGAAAGCCAATGCAGTCGTCAAACACAACACAGTTACTCACAATAAAGGAAAAAATGGAGTTAGAACGTTACGAAGATCAGCAGCCAGAGCGCTGCGAAGACTTTCCGTCGTTACACTCAGGCACCTCTTGCTTTTCCCATCGATGGGATGGGATGGCTTTGAACCGAAATAAAGGTATATACCTACTGAATAAAAAGTTTGTTAAATTGATGATATAAAAACTTACTCGTGTAGCTAAGTACTGCTCTGAAAAAGTTCTTCTTTATCTACTGTCATAATGCATGGTCTGGTAACCGGCAAACGCAAACTTCATCTCAAAACTGTAGTGAGGATGCTCAAGCGTTGGACATCTGAAGGAGGCGTACGAGGCTCAAATCCTAATCTTCCCCCTTACATAAAAATTTGAAATACAATGAGTATTGAAAATTGCAACTATTATTCTCGTTTATAGCAATAAGCAAATACGGACAAATACAGTACACTCTTGCTAATACGAATCCGTTTTTGCAGATTGGTTACTACTATCGCGTGCGTTATTACACGTAATATCGTTCTTGATGTTCCGATCAAGGTTAAAATATGTACAGTACAACCTCGTTAATCCGAACCTCGCCAATCCGAACCCCGTGTAATCCGAACTAATATTATATCCATTTTGGCTCCCGGTAATCCGAACATTTATGACATTTTCCCGGCAATCCGAACAGCGCGAATAGCGCTGCGCGCTGTAACACGCAAAGTCCTGTTGTGTCTGCTGTAAGTATGTTCGGCGCCATCGGCAGTGCGGCAGTGTGATGTTAACAGAATGGAGGCGCTGCACGTATGTAGTTACCCCGTGGTTTTTAACGTGAAAATGGATCCGAAACGAGTCAGTTCTTTGTAATGTTCAAACAATAAATGTTTCTAATCGAGTTGTTTGGTTTAACATCCACGAAAAAACATGTAATAAGCGAAAACAAAACATTTTTGATAATCCGAACAAATCACTAATCCGAACAACACCCGGTCCCAATTAGTTCGGATTAGCGAGGTTGTACTGTATATGTATCACATGCATTAACAACATATTTCTTTCGTCGAACCGAATGCAAGCGATATAAAGAAACGTACCTAACGTACTTGTCAACCTTCCTATCGCAATTTGTTCCGTGTCAACTGACTTTGTCCGTCCACAAGTTCGTTCCATAACTTTGATTTTTCGGTATACCGAACATTTTGCTGGGATTCCAATTCTAGCACAGCTTCATATCCTTATTCTATACAATCTTGTACAACAGCTTGGCTTGCATACGCTCTCCAGATATGATTAACTTTCCTTCCGTTACTTTGAGTATAATGACCTGATGAAACGTGACCTTACTTTCAACGAGAGCATACCTCAGTACCGATACTACCTCTGGGTATCGCTGACTGGCTTCTACACTATAGTGGTTTCTACTGCCATATTTCATTTGATACCACTCCAGGTTATAATGGTTCATGTTGTGTTTTTGCATATTATGAGTCTGTGATTTGGCCCATTAATTGTTTCGACTTTATTCGTCAGGCATGCAAAATGTCAAAGGTTTCCTTTTCATTGTGTTTTTGGTCATCTTGCATTTTTGCTCTTGCGAAAAAGTCGAGTGATACAGCAGCCAGCTGATTGATTCTGACTCAATTGGAGGCTTTAGTCTGTGATTGGAGGTTATAATTTTGTTGTCGGGGCTGCTAACTGTCCACGCGCGATCACGGACCGTTGAAACCGCTTGAAACCTTTGTCATTGGAAAACACAAGCCAAACAAATACAACAATATTATTATACAAAACATAACAGAACCCCGGTTCCGTTAAAATCGTTAAATATATTTTAATTATTTGAATAATCGCGCGCAATGTTAGTACCAAAGTCAAAATTTTGTGCATAGATGGCGCGCCGGTCGGCAGCGCCGCCACTACGCAAATACGAAAACTCCCCGCTCCGTTTCGCATAGGGAAATTTCGCGATCGTAGCATGGCGGCACTGCGCGACCTTAACGCCATCTCGACCAAAAATTCACACTTTCGAACTAAAATTATTCAAATTTTCGCGCGCTTGTGTTTCTTTAACTATTTCTGAAAGTCTCCGAATGTCAATTCTCGCTGAGATTATCAAATAAAACGCATAGTTAGTATTAGAATTACATGTAAGCTCATCTAAAAAATGATTTAGAGTGAGTATAGTAAACTTAAAGCTAGCGACTGATGGTTTTGAGGTTATGCGCACTTTTTATATGCGTATAATGCCATCGCAACGAAAAGTTAATTAGTTAATAAAAATGAATGATAAGGGCGATGGAGAGAGCAAAAACGCACACAGACCGAGAATCAGGAAGTGACTGATAAACAGCTGAATCCGAAAGCGTTTGCATTCAATTTGACTATCCGTACCAATAGGCGTTGTATACGATAGCAGATATACATAATCACGAAAATCTCCGAGATCGGAATTTGTTATATCACGTGACGAAGAGCGTACCAAATCCGTGTTGTAAATACGCAATACCACATTAATCCTATTAGACCTTTTTAAAAACCACGGGAAGACTGTGTGGATTCAGCAAACGCCATTTTTTCGATTTCCGTCGTAAAACGAGTTTTTAAAATAATTAGCGATGAGTTGTTGGAACCGCCTTACTTACCGTTACCCATGATCTCGATCTATGCTGTGAATTTATAGAAAGAAAAATAGACAAAATCGAAATCCTATCGTGAGGATTACAAATAAATAAAAGGCACTGATCAAAATATTTATTGAATCATCATTTATCACAATAGGCTCAAAATGAACAAATATGACCCGTGCATAATTAACCACCCACTACCTATTTGCTCGGCTCGAGATTATATCGCTCACCGTTGCAGTTTAGAACATAAATTGATGCGCCTGTCAGTACAGTCATTCTAGACTTTGATTTCGAAATTCAAATGTAGTCTATGAAACGGATATCAATCGATAGTCACTCTTAAGTTTAAATAAAACCTTACACGAAAATCAGTGTCTATTGAGTATTTACTACAATTGATCATACTGAATTAACCGTTTTTTTTCTCATATAGGTTCCAGAATCATTTTGATAGTAAATTTAGTAAAGGATTAAAATCTGAAAGAGACAATTCGTCAATGGTTTTTAATTAATAACATATTTTCCTATTAACTATGACACTAAACATTTTAATATGTTACTACTGAAACCATAAGCTATCGATTGGTATCAGTTTCGTCGACTGGAATTAATCTTCCGAATATAACGTATATAAAAAATCTAGAATGACTACTAGACTACCTGTTACAATATTATTTTATTGAAAGTTTAGGAATATACCTGTAATATTCGATTGCGTGTTAATTGTGCCGGTATGTTAATTATGCAACAAATCAACAATAAACAGTAATTGCTGTATATGGGCATTGTAGATTCTATTCAAGAAAGAAAATAATACATATTATTAGGACGGACGTTTAGTTATAACATTGGTCTGACGTTTAATCAATTTGTTCTCGTTTGCGGTTTGTACTGTAGATTACATTAAGTCGAAAAATATAACAACATCACATTTCACACCAGATAAACCTTAGGTTTTTTCCGGCCACAACTAAGCCTATAGCATAACTTGAAAAGAGAATAACAGGCAACAGATAATGCTAACACACAGTAAAACAACAAGATGGGAAATCTTGACGGAGACCATAGTACTGTATAATGAAGTCTGTCGTTTTCTGCAACAAAAATTTGTTTACAAAGTAAGTAATATAACCCCTTTAACATATCTCTTACCTAGGATGGCAAAACCGTGTCCTATATACGTCGTCCCCATTCGGTAAGATGCAGTTGGCACCATAATTTCGTATAACTTTTGTTCGCTCAATAAGAATTCGTAAATTTTGTTATCGGCTGGTATTATATTGGTGGTGCGTTGGGTATCCGACAGTTTATCCCGTTCGATGATGGCCGCATGGTGCTCGTGACCGGTGAATATAACGTGCGGGCCTATGGCGGACAGTACCTACGAAAAGTAATAACAAGATTATTTTCATTACTTACTTCGTGAGCAGCAATCTACATGACGCCAGGATTTGTTTGTAACAGAAAATTGCAAAATATACAGAGTGTTCTATTTCAAATTCAAAAGTATGAGGTTATATCTCAGAAACTGTAAACGTTGCATCAACGATAATAACACCAGTGACTTCACATCGTTGCAAAATACTTAATTCCAAAATTTCTTTGAAGTCGGTCTAGCCGTTCCGGAGATTTTGTCACTTTGATTTCATAACCTTTAATTGCCTTTTCTTGAAAATTTTCCTATGTAAGGCCGTAAAAATATCATGCTACCATTAAGACAATTAAAAGATCTGTCAAATCCATTAAAAAGAATATAGGGTTGTTATTTAAAATAATGTCTGACGTAAAAAAAAAAAAACGCGGTCCATGCAATGAGTGGCGAAACAGATCATTTCCTGGACTTATTCTGTTCTTCCAGTCTGTGCGTGAAGTACGGTGCTTCTACAGCAGTACTGGTAATATATATATGATAATTTTTTTCATATTTTTGAAAAGATCGACATATGTTATACAAAATGGCTACCTTAGTTTAAAATGTCAGATTATCGACCTGTTCTATTCTCCCACTCACCGATTCAATTATAGAAAAAAAAAACAAAAAAAAATCAAGTACAACACATTTGAGCACCCAGAATTGTATTACAGTACTACTCCAGGTTAACCAATGTTGAGTAAATTAAATTTCTTGAATGTTAGACATGGTACGGTATATCGTGCACTCACTTTGGTATATAAATTTATAAATAATAAATTGCCAAAATATATGAGTAATTATTTAACATACTGTATATAAGTTGATAAATTTAGTACTAAGAAACCATATTTATCGTAATTATTAGTTTCTTTTCACTAAATTAAATCTTTTAACATCGTTGATATTATAATTCAATAGTTTTTTTGCGCTGAACTTTTTTTTATTTTGTCATACTCACAAGCAAACCTCGATACATTTCTACAGCTAATGGAGAATGAGAACTGGACCATAGTAACCGACGAAGACAATCCTAACAAAATGATGGATAAATTTATGCACACCTTGACAACACATCACAAGAGAGCCTTTCCAGTAATCACTCAAAGTCGAACGACAAAGAAACAGAAACCCTCAGTACATCTCTCTCAAGTACAGGAAACGCTCAATCTAATGAGAAGAGTACAGGACACAAAAAGCGATGAGGAAAGCTATAATCTGCTAAAAAGTTACGAAAAGTACTATGTAAAACTAGCTGAAGAAGAATACAAAGCAAAAAACTCTGACATAATCATACAGGCGACCAACAAAAGTAAAACAATCTGGCGGGGAATAAATCAGGAAACAGGCCGTATAAAGACGAGACATCATCCTGACACACCATCGCCGGAGGACTTTAGCAAGTATTTTGCAAGTGCAACACGATCCAACACACCTAAAGTAACAAACGTCATGGCCCAGGTATGTCAAATGTCCCAGTTCCTAACCCCAACAGACCACAAAGAAATCGAGAATATTCTTGTGAATATAAAATCAAAGAACACGGAAGACATCTACGGTATCAGCACTAGCACCCTGAAAAAAGCAACCACTTACATCTCGAGACCACTAGAATTAATCTTCAACAAAGCAATGGAACAAGGTATCTTTCCTGAAAAGTTGAAAATCGCAAGAATCACGCCCATCTTTAAAAAAGGAGACAGAAGCAAATGCGAAAATTATCGACCAATTGCTGTGCTACCATCGATTTCAAAAGTGCTTGAAGAACTGTTATTGCGAAGACTAAATGCGCACTTCACCAAAAACAACTTGTTTGCAAAACAACAGTTTGCCTACCAATCTGGCAAAAGCACTGAAGATGCAATGAAGGTGCTAATAGAAACAATATGTAAAGCCTTGGAGGATCGGAAAAGATGTCAGGCGCAGCTCTGTGATCTCAGCCGCGCCTTTGATTCAATGTCCCATGATGCATTAATACACAAGCTAGACAAATATGGTGTAAGAGGGGTAGCACTTAACATGATTAAATCATACCTAGCGAATCGACCACAACAGATACAGATCGGAAATAGTAAAAGCGACTTCCAGGCAATGACGATCGGCGTTCCACAAGGGAGCTTGTTAGGCGGACTACTGTTCATAATATACATGAATGACCTCCCACGAATGCTTGACGCTACCGCAATCATCTATGCTGACGATACAACACTGGTCACGACAGGCACAACCAACCAAGACCTCGCAAGAGAAGCAGAAAATCATCTACAACAGGCTACAGAATGGTTCACCAATAACGGGCTCCACATAAACGAGGCCAAAACCGAAAAACTAGTCTTTGAAACTGATAGATGGGAGAAGCCTGAAAAGTCGGTGCGTTTTCTCGGAATCGAAATTGATTCACGGCTTTCCTGGGGCGACCACATCAAATGACTAGGAAAAATCCTAAGTACTGTGACATTCGCCATAAGACGAACAGAGAAAACATCAGGCTACTTAGCTGCCAGGGTTGCGTACATGTCACTTTTTCACTCCCGAATGGTATATGGTATCGAGATCTGGGGACATGGAACCAACACCAAATCAATTCTAATCCTCCAGAAGAGAGCCCTGAGATGCCTAACAACTGAACACCCAAACAGTCATGCGAAACCCCTTTTTCGACAACACAGGATTCTAACGGTATACGCAGCGTACTTACTTCGCTGCCTCTGCACCGTTCACAAAACAAAGAGCCACCTCCCAAAACAAGGTGACTGCCACAGGTACAACACAAGAACAAGGGAAAATATCCGCCCGGACTTTTCCCGACTTACAACAACAGCCCACTACAACAAACCCATCGCCATCTATAACAAGCTCCCAACTAGCTGGAAAGTGCAAACAATAAGAGGTCTCCGAAATACCCTCAAACAATATTTGCTTGAAGCCACCCCATACAGCATTGAGGAATTTACCAACGACCTCCCAAGAGAAACCAGCTGAACATACTATTTTGAATTAATTTCAGATATTATTGCTTTGTTATATTTTATTGTGACTTTGTTCTGTACAGGATGTTGAATATATTATTATTATTATTATTATTATTATTAAATTAGGTATTTATAAACATTATTAAAAAAAACTATAAGATCTTGGAAGAGAGATATCGACTAGATAATCGCAATTTTTTTTAACTTACTCACCATCTTTGTATAAGTACTGTCCCGATATAAAATCGGTATGTGACTTAAACCAATATTCTTAATATTTCTTCTTGGTAAATTTTCACCGGTTCCATTGATTGTTCCTATGGTATGCGTAAGTCTATTTATTTTATAAAATGTGGCACTTTTCACTTGGATAACATCAGACTGGCCAAAAGCTTCGGCAAATCTTTTAACTTTATCCATGGTAACAAAATCTGCCCCTTCTCCTCCAATATCATTATCTCCAGGTATCCATATATGCTGAAATTACGATAATGGATATGTAAGAGTGGAATTTTCTCAATAGTCCAGTCATTCTAGAGCTTTTGTTATACAGTCCTGTGATCTCCGTCAAGATTTCCCATCTAGTTTTTTTATTGTGTAATTGGCATTATGTTGCGTGTTATTCTCTTTTCAAGTTATGCTATAGGCCTAGTTGTGGCCGGAAAAAACCTAAGGTTTATCCGGTGGGAAAAGTGATAGTGTTATATTTTTCTACATGATGTAATCTACAGTACAAATCGGAAACGAGAACAAATTGATTAAACGTCAGACCAATATCCGTCCTAATAATATTTATCATTTTCTTTCTTGAATAGAATCTACAATGCCAGTATATAACAATTACTGATTATTGTTGATTTGTTGTGTAATTAACATACCAACACAATTAACACGCAAATTGAAAATTCCTGTATTCCTAACCTTTGATGTTGAATAAAAAAAAATATTGTAACAGATAGTCTAGTCATTCTAGATTTTTTGTATAAGTTGTATTCGGAAGATTAATTGCAGTCGATGAAACTGATATCAATCGATAGCTTATGGTTTCAGTAGTAACATTAAAATGTTTAGTGTCATAGCTAATAAGAAAATATTTTATTAATAAAAAATAACCATTGAAGAATTGTGCCTTTCAGATATTACTCGTTCATTCCTCGAATCTAACTCAATCGCAAAACATAAATACCACATTGCACATAAACCACATAAATTGTAATGACTGAACTACAAATGTTTATTCTGCATACTTTTTAATCAAGTCTGCACATTTACGAAATTATTCCTATCTAAAGAAAAAAAAATTATCTTACTTGAGTGCGTGTCGTAGGTTTTCCGTATATTTTCCGAAATCTTTCGACATATCCCACAAACTCTCCATCAGTCGCAGTGGAGCCCTCATCAAATAAATCGCCCAAAAATACAATCACATCAGGTTTAGCAAACTTGAATGCTTTCTGGTATGTTTTCAATAAGTACCTAAAGAAATAGAGAGCTAATTACAAAATTACATCAAACAAATTGACAATTTTGAAATAGCTTACCGGTCAATATCAAATATTGAGAATGGCGTAACTGGATGTAAAATTTCATTGCGCACACCAATGAGCTGCGAATCGGCTACAAATAGAATTCTTGTACACTCGATATCGTCTCGGCACTTGATACTGCTGAAACTCCATGCAGTTACAGTGTAAACAAGCACTTCACCGCTGTAATATAGTACGGCTAATAACAGAGCTATTAAGAAATTTCGATTCCTCAGAATATATCTAAAAGCATCAATTAATAGGCTTACACGTAGTTTTGCTTGTTGTCACTTTTACTTGATACGTTTCTTCATTTTAGATGGCGTATATTATTTATCCAATATCAACGAACTTAAATATAATAGTTAAAACCATAATCTTCACACTGATACGACAATCTTCGTGTGACGAAAATGAGGTCATTTCACGGTTAGCATCGTATATTTATCTTATCTATAGGCGACCTATAGGAGTGGTTCAGTAAATAGGAATGCGGAATCATGTAAACTGATCCAAACAGATCAAAACCGAAAATTGAAATTAAAAACTGACTGCTCTGCGTTGGTCAACAAACTCAAACCATACTCAAACGTCACGCACAGCTGTTTGACAGCGCGGGGTGTGTAAACAACGATGGGGGCGTGCAGCTAGTTCGACCTCCGGCGGCGCAGGCTTTGGTTGCGTTCAACCACTTTAAGCGTTAAAGCGCTTGAGCTCAGCAGACGGCAGCAAGGGGCTGTACAATATAAGATATCATATTATTACGCGTGGTGAGAAATACTATAATTTTGTCTTCTACCACCACCATTACCACCAATCGGAACGCACCTTAAAGGTCCGTTTTAAGGTGCGTTTCCATTAGTTCTAATGGCAGTGGTAGCAGACGCCATTATATAGTATTTCTAAGAGAAAACTGCTAGTGACTCATGTTTATGTACATGCCAACTAATATGTGTCACTATCACGCGTGGTGAGAAATACTATAATTTCGTCTTCTATCTTCTATCACCACCATTACCACCAATCGGAACGCACCTTGAGAAGACTTCCTGAGTCATTGGGGGCATTTAGCCGTTCCAGCCAAAGTAGCTTGCGCTGCCGGCGCGGCGCCGAGACTAAGCGGCCGCGGCGGCTGAACGGTCAGATGCAAATACATGTATTTACGCTTAGAGCTGAGTTTCCAGCGCTTTCACTCAGCCGCTTTGGCTGGAACCGGCTGAATGCCCCCATTATCGGTTTTTCATGAAATGCTGTAATGGTGGGTGTTACCACCACCAATAACAAGCTGAACGCGCCTCAAAATTACTGTACGGATTAGTTCATAATAATTATTTTCTTTTATTTGAGTGATTCTATCTACAATCGGGTATGATTACCAATAATCTTAAATTGATTGGTCATATTCGGCTTGTTTTCAGGATTTTTCAGACGAATGACGTGCGGAGGTGCGGATGACCTTCCACGAGTTCCATGAACATGATGTGAACGAGCCTTAACTCATAACCATAGACGAAACGTCAAAACAAGAAATTTGGTCTATTCTGAAAGTAATTAATAAATACGAGAAATACAATAATACAGGGAACGGCGTTTTATATCAACTAACGTTATAATTTTGTGCAAGACACGACCAGTGCGCCAGTGCGCTAATGTCGGTAAAAGCGACGTACTTACATATGTATTGAAGAAAGGAATGGAGAATCTTCAAGAAACATTCGCAACCAATTCTTCGACAATAGATCCAAATAGCGACTAGTAGGTAGATTAATATACAATATTTTCTGTTTGTTCTTTGTGATGAAGCCGGGAACGTTATTTGCAATAGAGGACAGTTCTTGGAAGGGATTTTGTTACCGCATGTTCTATTGCGTCGAGAATTGTTCGATTGCATCAAGTATTGAGTAGAAATAATTTACGAGGTCGCAGAATGACAACGATTACCATGGAAGAATACGAGCTCATGAAAGATTCAAAGTACCGAATGTACGTGGCGGCCGTGGACAAAGCTTTGAAGAATTTCGAACTGTCTTCGGAATGGGCCGATCTCATAGCCGCCTTGGGAAAGTTGAATAAGGTATGTTATCCCTGCAGTATACCGTAATATTTCTCAAATCTAGGCGAACTTAAGTCAATTCCCACTATTCCCATTGCGAGTTTAGTGTTTTTTTAAAAAGTTATTTATGTACAGTCAAACTTCTCCAATTATTATACCAAAAACAGAGTTAGGTATTGAATTGTGATTGCTTGAATTTTCCCATAGGTTCTCCTAACGTACACCAAATATCCGGTTATCCCTCGGAGGATAAAGATAAGCAAACGGCTGGCGCAATGCATGCACCCGGCGTTACCATCCGGCGTGCATTTGAAGGCGCTCGAGACGTACGACATCATTTTCAAGTCGATGGGGACCAATCGGCTGTCGTTGGAATTGTTCATTTACAGCGCAGGTGAGTAAAAATAAAAACAAACAAAAAAACTAGTAAGTGAATTATCTTCCGCCGATTCATGACCTTAGTTTTGAAGAGATAAGTTTGTATACCAAATTTTAGATCTCTACTTCAAAATTGTTCAGTCGTTTGAGAATTATAAGCCTTTAAATGCAGGGGTCAATACTTTTGCAACCGATAGTAGATATTACCTCTTAATTCATTGATATCAACATATATATTCTCTAAGTCGCTAACTACCGTTTCCATTAATCTCTCATATCTCTCATGTTTAGGTTTGTTCCCGCTGTTGGGTCACGCCGCCATGAACATAAGGCCGCCACTATTGACTGTATACGAGACGCACTTTGTGCCGCTCAGAGAGAGACTGCGACCTGCGTTAAGCGGATTTTTAAGCGGTGTCTTGCCCGGCCTGGAAACTGGATCTGATTATTTTGAGAGGTACGTTTTACACGTAAATTTACTTCTTTTAGAATTATTTTATACTTTGTTTCTTTAAAAATGGTATAACGTAAATATTCAACTATTCTTAAGAATCATAGTCCAGTCAAATGGTGTTTTGGCAAGCAAAAATATATAGAAGTCTTTTTTTCTTTCATTCTATATGTTTTTTGGGGTGTAAAGTTTCAAAGAGGCTTTTTTTGCCAGGGCTTCTAGTGACTTGATGTCTTTGCTATTGTTTATTATGGTCGTGTCATCGGCAAACAGTGCTGTAAATAATGTCATGTAGCCAGGTAGGTCGTTGCAAAAAGAATGAAACACAAGTGTCCCAACACTGATCCCTGGGCAACACCCCGCTGAACAGGCATTTTGAGCTTCGGGGTTCATAACGAAAATCTCAAAAACCTCAAATTTTCGACTCATCTACAGTTTTTTTTTTTTTTTTCACTATATACAAAAATAAAGTATACTAAATTTCCTATAAAAGGCACCCTCAAGTGTATTTTTGGTTTAATGCTCTGGCCGGTAGAGCGTGCAAAAGAAGGCCAAATTTTTTTACTTTAAATGATGTGCGTGTAATTAAAACAAGTTTAAATTTTTATAAAACTACATTAAATTCACTACAAATTGCACATATTAATCACATTTTTTGGGCAAACCGTGTAGCTGTGGGATCGGGTTTTTATATTTTATGTCTCATGACGCAAAACTGTTAACTCAAGAGCCCTTCACCAAAAATTCAGTTGAGACCTAAATTATTACTCATTATTTATTACAAACTATATATTACCTCTTTTTAATGAATACATACTTAATGTATTATGTATTTATTTAATAAGTCTGCGACGCTTGGTGGTTGAAGGGCTTTTTTTCGCTTCTGATATATGAAAGAGAAACACAACATTGTTAGCAAAGACTGCAGTAAATTCACTATTGAATACCTCTTTCATCTGCAACCACTACCTGGGCTAAAGGCTCACTGGTGCGCTGTGGTGACCCAGGGGGTAGACTCTTCATCTGCAAAATGAGAAAGAAAACATGATGGTGCATATGGGAAACGCAATGAAAATTACCTTGTATTTTCGAATTGTGTTGGGTTTCTGGTGTGTCGTCCATTTCGTCCAAATCCATATTTTTTCAGGTTGTTACAACCTCCCACAGTATTGGCAAAACCGGGAGCAATATAGGCCAGCCTTCTTACAACCACAATGCCCTTTCATTCTGAGCAATATTTATAAAACTTAATATTTACTTGAGTGTTTTTATTTGTTGGTATAACCTAATGTACCACTAGTGTCTGATTTATGACGACAGTTTGAGTTACTGCGGATCAAGTTTGGTTCAAAATATAAACTTAGTGTTGGAATTATTAATTTTTGTTAAAATTATAAAAAATCCACGAAAAAAATTATTAATTTTTGTTGTATTGTATCACTTTTGTCATCGACTGTGTTAATAAATATTAAGTAGGTGCTCATTGCGTCATTATTATCTTTCCGTAGGACAAACGCACTTCTAGAAAATGTGTGCGATGGCGTTGGATCCGCATGGTTCTACACGTGCATATGGCAGTGCGTAAAAAGCAACAGTCCGGTCAGATTGCCAGCTATAAGCTACGTGCTGGCTCACTATAATAGAAAGGTCTCGATGGAAATTCAACAGTATTTGATGGGAAACGACATCGATGTTATGGTATAGTAATCTTGCATTTTACATACAGTTTTAATAGTAAATTGTTCTTGTATCAAACGCAGCCATAAAACTATTGTTACATGTTTTAGGTCTGCGGTCTCTGCGCTGCAGTTTACGACTCCAATATTCTGGTTCAAAGGTCGGCCTTGGATTTGCTGATGGTATGCTTTCCGATGAATAACACCCAGCTACTGTACGCGGACATGGTTCGTTTGGTCACAGCCGCTCTCGCGACAATTTTACGACGAGACATGTCGCTGAATAGGTATGGACAAATTATACACTTGCGTGCAGAATTTAATTGAAGGCTATAAATAACTCTCATCTTTTTTTTTTTCAAATTCACCCAATAAATGACTAAAATAACACAACATATTTATTTATTTTTTGTGTCTTTATTCCAATTTCTTTTGCAATTTCTTGTTCAATTTCTTGTACTATTTCTTGTTCAATTTGTTGTACAATTTCTTGCTCAATTTCGTGTAGTATTTCTTATTCATATTCTTGTACAAGTTTTTATTCAATTTCTTGTCCAATTTTCTGTTAAATTTCTTATACAATTTCTTCTTTAACTTGTACAAGTTTTTGTTCAACTTTGTACAACTTCTTGTTCAATAATAGTAATAATTAATTAATTAATTTAATTTTCTTACTTTTTTACTTACTTTTTTTTTCTTCTTAACTTTAGGAGGTTATACTCGTGGCTGTTAAACACAGAAGTGAATTCTCACAGCAACATTTTGGAGGATGACGAGAAGGATTTTGCCGATTCACATAACGGTACGATAGCGTACGATCTCATTTTGGAGGCGCTTAGGATAATATTGAAAGACAAGAGCGTCGAAGTGCCGATAAATGCGATGCCCTACAGGTTGCTGACGTCCCTCTTCGAGAAGCCGCAGATAGGGCCGGCCATCTTGGACCATGTACTGCACGACGTCTTCCGCGCGTTGTACGTCACGTGCTTGACGCAACAGAAGCACAAGCAGAGCGCTGTCAGGTGGGTATACGGTTCCGAAATGTGAATAAAAAATTCCAGACGATACTAAGTAATTAACCTTTTGTTGTTAAATAACTTCTGAACAAATTCAGTTATTTATTTATTATTGTAGTGTGTTTTCACTTTTCTTTTCTGTGGTTTCGCAGACTTATTGGCACTTATTTGTTTTTCAATTCCATCAAAAGTTGCGACCGTTTCAAATATTAACAAAAGGGAAGAAAAAGGCAATACTCAACTTAAAAATTACATCATTCTGGTTTAGTAATCATTTTTTATTTGTTATATCAAAGATTGTCTTGATGAATTTCTTTCCTATATTATCCGGATTGCAGTGTTTTTTGTATAATACCTACTCCTTTATTTTTTTTTTGTATTTAGTTTATTATCTTTTGGTAAGTAGGCCTTAGTCTTTTCTGTTCTTGCACCTTTTGGGCAGACTGACGTTACTTAATTTGATTGATGTTTTGTTTGAAATTTCTTATTGTTTATCAGTGTAATAAATGAATTACATATTATTACTATATAAAAAAAATTATGAAAATCGGTTATTACAAAATAAATGTTATTGTTATTATTGTACATCAAAGTTAAGCAAAATTGTGTTTTTTAATAATAATAATAGTAATAATAATAATCTTTATTGTTTCGCCAAATATATATAAAGCAACAAAATATTGGCTAATACGGTATATTATTTATATATTTTCTTTCAATTAGGTGCGTATCGTTCAACGGCGACCTAACCAGCCTAAAGGCAGACGACGAGAGCGCCCTGACGAAGCAGTTCATCACTAAGCACTGCCAGGAACTGGTCAAGAACGCGAACCTTCTGTTCGCGACGCTCCAGCCGTACTACATCTGGGCGTACATCGAAAAATGTTTCGACAAAGCCGTGATGAACGTCAAGAAGACGATCAGGAACCGGACGACCGTCAACGAGATAGGGTCGGGTGAGCCGTCCCTGACCGAGATATGCATCCTCACCGAGTTCCTGCTCGACATAATCCCGACCGAGACGTTTGACGTCAACACGCACGACATCCTGCCGAGCCTGTTCAAGCGGATCATGAGCGCGCTCTCGAGGAACGTCGACCAGCTCAATCGGAACGAGATAACGAAGAGCTTACGGCTCACGTCGAAGATCCTGATGAAGATTCAGCCGATCAAGGCGAAACCTGTCGGCGGGGATAGGCTGGATGTTGTCGTTTTCGAGGAGTGCTCGGATAAGTCGGAGCAGGCTGCTGGAGATGGTCAGGTGAAGACGTTGGAGAAGAGTAAGTCGGACTCGAAGATAAACGAGGCGTTGAGCGGGCACGAGTTGACTGTACAGGAGATGGCAAGGGAGCGTTCGAACAGCAATCAGATGCAGAAGAAGAGCCCGAAGGTAATAATGGTATATTTATTTATTTAGCTACGCTCTGCTGTACGTAATTAATGCTAGACGATATCACCGATTGCGCTCTGGTTCGTATCTAGGTTGTTGCTAAGAACAATAACGCACGCGCCACGCCCGTACTTTTCAATCAAACGTATGGGAACGTCTGGGCGTGGCGCGTTTGTTATTGTTCTTAGCAACAAGCAAACTTGCTCATAGATACGGTCTACCGGTGATATCCCTAATCCATTCGAAAAGTCACGCATTCGCTTCAAAAAGATGACGAGAATTGGGTCCCAGATCAGACAAAGGATGCCAATGAGTTTATGATATAAACCAAAGAAAGGGGGCCCAATACATACCCTAGTGGAACTCCCACCCTCGTACTTAAATAAAATATGCATAACTAGTGTTGATAAGTTATTCTGAACTGGTCTTATGTATTGTCTTTTTTGTTACTTCTGGAGGAAATATACAGTGAAAGTATGGAAGCATGACAAAATCTCAGAAACGGTTTGTCATTTAAAGAAATCCGTGGACACGTCGATTTTTAATAATAAACATATTTGTAACAAATTCAATTTCCTTCCTTCAATTGTTTTTTACTTATGATGTCGTTGATCCTTTTTTTTTTTAATGGCAACCTGTTATTTTTCTTATATGATTTTATGATAAAACTGTTAATTTTTTCATGATAACATACAAATTTTATGACGTCAGAAAATTTTCAAAAAAAAGTCGCTATTTAATGAATATTTATTTATGTGATACCTATGTGATACCGCAACCAACATCAACATAACACCAGGGATAAGAATAAACTAATAGTCGATTTTGCTCGACTTTCCACAACGGCTTCGTACAGCAACCAAACATGCCTGTACAACATTCTACCACAAGAGTGGAAAGCACAACCCATTTCAAGGTTTAAAAATCTACTAAAACAATATCTGTTGCAACTGACACCATTCAGCATCGAAGAGCTAATCGAAGGAGTGAAGTCCTACACCAACGACTCAAAATAGATTAAATTAAGTTACAAAATACCATTGCTATTCTTTTTTATGACTCTTTTCTGTACAGAATTTTGAATAAATCTATTTCTATTTCTATTTTATTTGTGAATGAAAAGCGAATAGGCATTTCAGAAAGATTTTTGTTGCACTGGATAAAAATCTAATAATCAGCAGATGATGACCGCGACAATGCGTTATATGCAGTTTTGCTGCTTACTCAGTTAAGTTTTGTTCATCCTTTCTACTCATTGTAGTATATACAATTTTTAAGCTTTTCTTTGGAGCTTTGTTTCCATACAATCACACATTTCCTTAGCCTAAACATATTGGCGTTTGAACCAATAATATAGAGACGAATTGCAGATATTTGTAATTCCCTCAGATGCATAAGCGGACACTTTCAAATTTCAGCTCCAAAATCCGACACATGCGATATTTTAGGGAAAATATCGTTTAAGTAATAAGTCAGATATTTCCGAATAAAACACCTATTTATTTTCTAGATCGAGAAGAAGACCAAAAACAAAAAGTCCAAGTCCAGTTCGAAATTGTACGACCTCAAGAAAGACGATCTCAACGATCTGAGTGATCTGAACGATCTGAACCTCGAGAAATCTGCTACGGAAGGTCCAATTGACGATATCATAACGATCCGGTACGAAAACGACGGCGACGAATCGCCGGCGGTCAAGTTCGAGAATAAGCACATCCGCTCCTGCCTGAAAATCTACAGGCGATTCTTCATGACATTCGTCCAGTCAAAGATTGTGCACGGCCTGGACGTCGGGCAGTTCTTCGAGACGCTCGTCTGCGATAAGGATAACAGGACGAAACGGCTTGAGGCGATCCTCGCTAGGTAGATTAATAGATTAGAACATTCAAGTTAGCAAATATAAGGGAAATAAATCCAATACAGTTGCCTTTTTGAGATCAAACGTGCGTACTCATGTAACTTCCACTTTTCCTTAAATAAAATGCGGACGAAATAAAGTTTATTTTTATTATTCTTTGCAGGTGCCTGCACTCGTACTCGTCGATGAACCGCGACGACTTTACGAGCGCTCGCGTCGACATCGAACGCAGCTACGACGACGCGGACAACACGACGTCGCAGTACGACGAGGCAATGACGGTCGCGTGCAACATCCTGCTCGAGTTTGCCGCCTTCCCGAACATCGTGAGCGACTCGGAAACGGAAGGCGGAGCGGTGCCATTCTGGCTGAAGGTGCTGATCGCCGCAGCGTGCAGCAATAGGTCGTGCCGCGACAATCAGCTGATCGCGATGGGCGCTCTCTTGGAGATATTCAGCCTGGCGAAGAGTCAGAACTACCGTAAGAAGCTCGGAGAGGGGAACACTGATGTGATAATTACGGGAATCCTTGAGGGCACTCACGTTGATTTTGTCGAGGAGAATACGCTGGTGTTGAAGGTAAGGTGCATATTTTCAGTTCTCCGAAAAATACAAATTATTATTATTAGAATTTATGCGTACCACATACCGGGGTGCTTTTGTAAGAAATACTGGACGACCGGTTTCGTCCTTATGTATGTGTAATTTTAATGAAAGTTTCCAAACTTTCATTATCTATAAGCACTTTTTTCTTGATTAATCAAGAAACAATTTCGAACTAAATTTGTTACTATTGTTTCCCGTTTACAGGTTGTCTGCGAAATTCTATGGAAGTTATTGGGCAGTTTATCTAACCAGACTAAGATTATGTTATGCGTCACCTTACTGTATCAATTGCATAACATTTTCAATAAGAATTCCATAGTCGAGGACGTAATGGGCTACTATCTGATCGACGAAAATCTAAACACCGACCATCTGAAGAAGTTCACGCTGCTGCTGCATCTAGGGAGAGATTTGAACATCAAATTACCGGCCTACCAGAGTACGGTTAGAAACTTTGACAAGTAGGTAGCAAACCGTCGTCGGAATATTAAATGCGAGCGCGAAAATAGCGAAAATATTATGTTTTCAGGTGCCTGCTGAAAGTCCTAGACAATCTGGCGAACACGGAAAACGCCAACGTGAAATTACTGGCGGAGACGTTCCTGACGCATTCGTTGCTCCGCAACGACATGCCGCGCATCCTCAATCCGATCCTGCTGAAACTGCTGTCGCCTACGACCGCCCGAATATCCATCGATAAGATAAACATCCAAGATTCGGAGATGAGCGTTGACACGTGCGACGCCGATGTCAGGAAGATGGACGATGCCAAGGCGAAGAAGGTAATAATAATAATAATTGTATTGTATTGTATTATTTATGGAGGAGTTTATCAGTTGTATTTTCAGTAAAACTCTACTTTGTTATTGTAATTTTCAGGTGTTCGCGATAAGCAACGTGAACGGCAACGTCATGTACCACGTCACTGACGGGCCCAGCCCGAAACCGCAGAAGCGGAAGTGGTACTTCTTCAGCAGGGGCTCGAAGAAGTACAGCCAAATAATTAGCACGACAACATCGGTCGCGGAGAATTCCACAACAGTCACGAAGAAGAACAAAGACTATCGGCCCGTCGATACCTCTCCCGTCATGGACAAGAGCAACAAGAACAACGTCAAGCTGTTCATCAATCCGTTAAGCTGCAAGGAAATATACCCCATAGGTATATTAAATGTCCTATTTCTATTTAATTGTGATTTGATTCGATTTGATTTAGGAATAGACGGATCCTACACGAAGATCGACCCGAATAATTCGCAGCAGTCCTCCAGCGAAAGTTTATCTTCAACCAACGATTTGACGCAGTTTAGCGACGATTCTTTGGTACAGCAGCAATACGAGCTACAGAATTCGATTAACGCGGACTCGGATTCGCTGAGCGTCGTCGCGGATAGAACGTCGATAACCCCTAAGACGATACTCGAACACATCGAGCCGATTTCCGAGGGCGTGAAGGATTCGAGCGCCGGAAATAAATTGTCCAAGTCGCAGAGTTTTGACGAAAAGTCGAACGAGAAGTTGGTCGAGATGGGAAATTTGTCGCTCGTCCACAGCTGGTCGTATAGCATATCGGATTCGGACAATTTGAACGCCGATTTGGAATTGAGCACGTCCGCGGAGGATTTCTTTAAGGGTGAGATTTGAGTGTGCGTTTTTTAAATTAGATATGTGCGCGCTAAAATAGATATTTTGAGTCTTAGATTTAATAATTTGAGCATTAAAATAATAACTATTGTGCATTAAATAAGTATAAAGCGTCGGGTTAAAGGTAAAACTCAAGATATATACATATATGCACTCGTGTAATTATAGTTGTAGATTTTAGGTAATTTAATAAATACCTATATATCTTTGCACAAAACTGTGAAAGAAACAATAGAAAAAATTAAATTAATGAACCCAAAATGAATTTAAGAAGTTACATGTTTTCTCTACATCTGACCTCAGGGACATGCAGTTTTCACAGTTCAATTTGTAATTCAAAAGAGTATAAAAAACAGAAAAGCAAATTGTTGCTTAGTAAATTTTAAGTTTAACTCTTATTATACTGTTTCTTTAATTATGACTTTATGACTTTAAAGGCTCGGATAATGCCATTGTAAAGGAGGTCCTGAACGACATCCTCAACAAGATCTGCTACGACGAGGACGAGAACGTGAAGCAGAAGAACGCCACGCCGAAGAATTTTTATTTATACCCGATGCACCAACACCTGTGCCTGTACTGCGAGGTGTTCGACACGAATCGCGTCCTATACGCCTTGAAGACTTTGAAGAATTGCCTGAACGCCAATCCGCAGCTGTTCATCAAATGCCTGGCAACGACGGGCCTGAAAGACTTCAAGAGCAACGAAATCCTCACGTTGCTTGCGAGGCATCGCAAATCGATCCTCGGGTTGAATTTTAACGGCGACGTCGGGCACGAGCACCTCAACTATTACAGGGGCTACATGTTCTTGGACGTGGTCATACTCATCTGTTTGGACTACTCGAGGACTTTTTTCGGCGATCCTAATTTAACGGACGAGGACATCTCGAATAATCTGCAGATACAATTGAAGACGTTGGAGATTCTCGATATAATTACGAAGAATCTCATAACTATTGTTAGCGAGAATAAGAAGGGATTCGCCGTGTACATTGCCGATATGCTGCTGAAGTGCAAACTGCAGAAGATAGTTTTGCACTGCCTGCTGACGTCTGTTAGAAATTTCGACAAGGATATGACTTTTGCCGAGGAAGTCTTGCTTTTCAACAACTTTAAGTTGTACGATGCGCATAAGAAGGTATCGGAGCATGTCGAAGGATTTCAACTTGAATTATTAAGGTAGGAACATTTTTGTATAAGGGACTTGAAAAAATCTCAACTTTGGGATAGTTTTTCAAACAAATTGTAAGAGATATCAATATTTTTTGCTTTTGCTGAGTACCAGTGTACTCCAGTGTACTCTATGGAGGAATATTTTTTAAAATTTTTTTTTTAATGAAAAGCTTGTTCTGATTTGTCTGTGAATGTGTGTATATATCTATATTCTTTTTGTGTTTATATATGTATATTGGGGATCAATAAATTAAATACTAAATACTAAACCGTGATAAATTCTCTTTTTTACAGGTTGATTCATTCGTTGATAATACTCGAGTATCAGGTATTCTCGTCTCAAGACACAGCCGCCAACTTACAGCAGACGGCGTCAATCTCGCCGGGGGAACAACTCTCCTACACGCCTACCATCCTAATCCCGCAGCAGAACATGTTCCTATCGGCTGTCCTGAGCGCCCTCCGCCACAAAAACATGAAGAATCTCCACCAGAACTGGTGCAACATGATCACGTCGTGCCTGCCGTACTTCGGCGACAACCTCAAGCAGATCTGCGTCAGCGTCGTCCATCACATTTGCAACAACATCGAGCTGATCGCCGACACCTACAAAAATCCGGAAGTCGCCGGAGAATTGAGCTCGGATTACGCGACGACGCAGCTCGAATCGCTGACGATCCTTTGCCACTACTGCCTGCTGGATTCGTCGCAGACAATAAACCAGAACGTGCCGGCGAATACTAATAGTAATATTTCGAATTCGACGGAGATTTTTAGTAATTTGGTGAACGTGTTCTTTTCGCCGATCGGGATCGATTCGGCGTTTGGCAGGCAGAACGCGGATTATTATCAGAGCGTGCGGAAGGTGGTTTTGAGCCATATGCCGAGGATTATAGCGAGCGTGGCGAAATTGTGGCAGACGATTGTTACTATCGAGGGGAATTATAACGGGGTTTTTGGAAATTCGAAAGTGGTGCGGCAGCAGTTGATGGAGTTCTTGAGTCCGATTTCGATCCATCACGGCGCTAGTTTCTTGGCCGCGATTGCGGTCGCGTGGCACGAGAGGAAGAATCCCTTTTCCAACGTGAAGACGGTGCGTTATCTGCGATATATTTGAGTGTACGTGACGTTTTTTTAATTATTTTTGTAGATTTTACCGGAACCGAATTCTAATCAGAATAATTTGGTGTACTTGATATCGGCGATTAGGGTCATTCCGCTAGATAATCTTGTACAAACCGTCATTGCTGTGATAAAAAATCCACCGCCGATAGAGGGATTGAGCACGGACGTTCTGCTCGATGTGTCGGTATTGGAATTGTTTTACTGGTAGGCATATGCTTATACAATTAGCAAGTTAAGTGACCTGTTATTTACTTCAACACAAAAAAATATTTGCTCTGTTATAAACTTTAAATATTAAAAAACTCTAGGTAAAGATAATTTGTGGAAAATATTACAGGCTGGATTCAAACCAGGAAGATGTTTGTTTATTTTCAAATTTTGGCATGACACTTTCTATGAATTGATATATTCTTCATAATTATTACTGCCTTGTTAAGACTCGCGCCCGGAACTTGCTTCCCAATTTAGTTTTCAGTTTACAGAAGAGTTTTCACGTAAGAACCTTTTTCTTAGAATTTAAATAATTATTTGAAACTGTTGAAAATCTACAGTTATACAGAATCTTGATGGTTTAGTTGTGGAAGGCAGCCTGTATAATGGTGCAAAACATGTTCTAGTTACATGCGAAATGCGTCAACAACTCAACTTTCCGAAGCCTGGAATTCGGTCATGACGCTGATACGTGAAGGTTGCTTGTTAGGACCTCAAGCGCAATTCCTAATAGCTGCGTTACTGCACGAAATCATGATCAAATGCTGTCCGTTGGAGGATCGCAAGGACCAGAAAGATTTACAGGATGTAACATCGAAGGTAATCCCGAATAACTGTAAAGACAACTCAAAAAATACATTACTCAATCATTTTAATTATGTTGCATTCTATACATATATAATTATATGACATTTAGTAACTTTTTTTTTGTGTGGAGATTTTAAGCCAAGTTTATTATTTTTGTGTTTGTAAAGGGTAGTTAGGAACTGGTCCCTAAGAAATTGAATTTGATTTGATCTGATTTAAGTTTTCATTTACAGTTAATCGAATGTGTGTCTCAAGTGTGTGGCTCGTGCTTAGAGCAAACTACTTGGCTCAGGAGAAACCTGGCTGTTAAAGAACAGGACGAAGATAGCATATCGTCCATTAGTGTTGTTACAACCAGTAATTCCGACATACTGACCGGCATCAATAATAATTACAGCGTACAGGCGCAATTGGTCGGTAACATTTGTCGATTATATTTTTCCTTTTAAAAGTAATACGTTATTACGCAGGTACTATCGGAAATATTAGCGCCGATACTTGACATTTGCTTCGGTTCGTCGGAGAAAGACAAAGTCAACACCATACTGACGTCGTTGATGGGTAACATAGTTCCGTACTTGAAGACGCACACCGTTCGGAATATGCCCAGTTTCAACGCGTGCTCGAAACTCCTGGCCAGCCTCAGCAGTTATCAGTACACGAGGAAAGCTTGGAAGAAGGAAGTTTTCGATCTGCTGCTGGACAATAACCTATTTCAGATTGACTATTCGTGTTTGAAATATTGGAAGACGATCGTCGATCATTTGATGACGCACGACACGACAACGTTCAAGGATTTAATGAGTCCGTTAATTGTTTTGATATTGAATCGACGATGAAATTTAACGTATTTGCTTGCAGGCCGTGTTTCGATGACCCAAACCGGGAGTCTGAGCATTTTCTCATCGCGGGAGCAAGAATTAGAGCAAAGGGCGCAACTGCTTAAGAAACTTGCGTTTGTTATTTTTTGCAGTGAGACTGATCAGTATGCCAAATATATGCCCGATATTCAAGGTATACTAACTACGTTATTTAATAATAACAAGTAGGTCAGTGGTAGTCATTTGAGTCGGTTAAAAAAATAGACAAGAATTTTAAGGAAAACTATGTAGGTACACAGAAATATTTTTTGTGTTACTCAAATGAATATTTGTTTGATGAGACGCAAGAATATATTTATTTGAGCCAAAACAATATTATTTTACTCCAACCAAATATTATTTGAGTCAAATAAACATTCATTGTAGGAAATAAATATATTTTTGCTTCTATTCAAATAGAAATAGAAATAGCTTTATTCAATCTGTACAGATATATGTCAAAAAAAGTAGATGTAATATACATTGATGATGCATATAGGTACATATAGATACACGATACCTACTCACGCAACCGCAAAATACGGATTTATTTGAAATAAACAAAAAGTTGTATCTATGTAGATTTGTGAAGACATTTTTTATAGGACGGGACGTTTCCTATATACAGAGTGGAACCTTTTTTATCTTAACAAAGTTTGTCTAAAAGAATACTACCTCGGTTTCATAATAATGTATGTCTGTGAGGCATCGTAGTAAATACTTTAATTCATTATTTAACAATTTTGACATAATTACAGAAATGGCATTAGTAAATTGGAAATTATATTAATTTGTCTTAATTTGTAATATACTATAATTGACAATGGTTTACTTTTCTAGAACAATTAACGACAAGTTTGCGATTGAACGTGCCCAACGTGCAGGCGCAGGTATTCCTTTGTTTCCGCGTCTTATTGATACGGATGTCGCCGCTCCAGATAACCTCTCTGTGGCCGATAATTATTAGCGAGATGCTACAAGTTTTCATCCAAGTGGAACAACAACTGACTACGGATACTGACGAATTTAGGTAACTGCTTTACGCAATATTCTCCCATTTCTTTTTTTTTTATTAATATTTTATTTATTCTCAGTTCGCACATCAAGCTTCTATCGGCGTTGGATTCCAGTTGGGCCACAAACAGCAGTAACGGTTTGAACGCCTTTGGAAATCCCCACTGGTTGCAGTTACAACTAGCGACGGCCAAACTGCTAGACCTCGCACTGCTCCTTCCTGCAGCGGCTCTACCTCAATTTCAAATGTATGTAAAGCGATATTATAATTATATCTGACATGGAGAACCAAATGAAATGAAGGATTGAAAAATTGTTGTCTTATGTTGGATGCGATGTTTTTAACTAAAATGGTTTTAGTTATTGGTTACTTTTGGTTTCACTGGTAATGGTATCGATTTTTATATTTCAAATGGAACATAAGTTCACAAATATTCAATCCCTCATTTCATTTGGTTTTCCATATACTTCTGTACAATATACTGTATAAAGTGTTTTGATAAACGCATAATGAACGTGAATTTTTGCAGGTATCGCTGGGCATTTGTGGAAGACGATATGTCGGAAATCTCGTCCAAGTGCAGCATAAGAGAGACAAATTTCCTATCACACGTGACGCGGATAGCATACCTGATGGATGAGAAGTTTAACGAACCCGTCGAGACTTTACCGATAAAGATGAACGAACTTTTGATACACATGAATAGCATAACGCAGCTTAAAGATTTACACGCATTTTTTAAGACGTTAAGTTCGTGTTCGAATAGGCATAGGACGGATTGCAACGGGGCCACGGCCGTTGATCATTCGTCGAATAATGTTGATAAGAAAATGACTGTTATTTTAGAGAAAATTGACAAAGTTATAGAGAATGATTTCTTAGATAAAATTCCGAGATAGGTAGATAGCTAGATACGTAAGTTACTAATTAGTATAGTCAGTAATGTTAAGATCCAATCAAGCAAAAAAGAGAAAGAAACCCAGGCTTTCGAGTGACCGTGATGTTTAAAAATAAAAAGATAAACTAGTTTGTTGGAGTACTTGTTACCAACTAGTTGTGTTGTAGTTTTCAAACTATTACTTTGTTACAGTATTATATTGCATTTTATTTTTTGATGAAAGAAGATGCTAGATTAGTTTGTTTTTATAATCTGGTCCAAATAAAGTATTTATGTAAATTTCGTTTCTTCTGCTCTACCATACCTCATACATATTGAGTTCGCAAAATCTCATTTATTTTAACCAAATCTAGGCTTTTTCGAGTTGATACATTTTCATCTTTGTGATTTATAAGTTGAACGATAACAGTAGACTTTATGTTTGGACATAAAGGCTTGACTTTATACTAGTATTACGTACGTTTACTCAAAAAATCTATGCCGACCGGCATTCTCCAATTGTTTCAGTCACTCCACGGCTGAAAAGTAAAATTCTAATTGACATTACAAGTATTTTTAACGAAAACGCGCTTTTCTCGCGAGAAAATTTGAATTTAAATTAGTTCAAACTAGCGAAAAAGTGCTATGGATGGTGCTGCAATGTACGAATGGTTCCAAAGATAGCGTTCAGATAATTTTGCGGGAAGATTCGAAATTGTTTATCGTCGGTTGCCATGGTAACAACGCATTTTCAATACATCCACACAATAGACAAGATTTTTTTTTTGGAAAAATGTGTCTATTTGTAGATAACGTCGTAGTGAAAGACGATTTGCGGAATTCCAAATCATTTTCAAATGTGTTGAGCGGCAGGCGTACCAAAATTGCTGGTGGTAATTTTGCGAGAGCACGACTTATGGTGGGGTGGTATTACTGAATTATCACTGACAGTTTCAGAACACGTATATTTGTTTATTGTTACCGTCTGGACAATTTGGATTGTTCTGGTTCTAATTACGCGTTAATTACTCTGTAACCATCTGTAACGCATAAATTTCTTTCGTTTTAATCACGCGGAGGGCCCTAATGTTTTGTTGTTTCTGTTCAGTATAATTTTATTTACGCACTTTTTGTTGATAGTCTTTATTTCCTTTTGACCATGGCAAATACTAAAAAGTGCAAGGTGAGTTATCGAAATGAACGTCTACGATAAAAATGTTTGTTTTATTGTACGTATTGAATGGTTTTATTGCAGGAGTGTGGGTGTCAGTGTCTGAAATGCGGATCGACTGACCACGACGTTCATCTTCACGTTGAAATTGAAAACTTGAAACAGAGATTAGTCGAACGGGACAGTCACATATTGAATATGGAGACGAATTTTTTAATCGAAGCAAACAAGTATCCCAACGGTGAATTGGGCGCAGTTCAAGAGGAACTGCTAACTTGGCAAGATAAATACAAAAGGTTTTGTCTTACTCAAGCTGTCTTATCTATCTATTATTAATTTACGTCTAATTGTTTTTAGATTATATGAGGCACATAAGAGAGTACAAAGGGTAAACCAAGGATTAGAGGATAAGTTACTGAAGCTAGTCGACACCTGCGAAACGGATAAGAATACTCTGACGAGAGATGTCGCCACTTTGTCCCATAAACTGGCAGAAGCAAACTATACGATTAAGAAACTAACGGAAGATAATGTACGGATAACATATTCTTTTTAATACTTGGATTACCAATTCTATTGTTTTTAGGAAAGATACAAAAACGATGTGTCACTGGCTATCCAATTTCTACAGTGCAAACCGGGAAATTTTATATCACAGAAGGTCGACAGCGTAAGTGTCTAAGTTTTACGGTTATTTACATTCTATGGTCGGAACTATTGATAATAGTATACACTACAAGGTACAAATTTGTGTACCTTAACGGCTAAATATGTATTTGTACGACAAAATGTGGGTTTTAACGGCAGAAAATGTAAACGAACAGTGGAATAAGTGCTTTCACAACAAAAAGTGCTAATAAATGGCAAAATATGAGTTTTCAACGACAAAAATAGGAAATGAACAGCAAAGTAATGCTATCCAAAATTAGTGCATTTTAAGGTATAATAGTGTTCAATTTGATGTCTAGTAGTTGAAAATTTAATTGTTGTTAGTTGTATTTTCATAAAAAAATTCTCGAGGATATGTTGTTTTTTTGTTAAAAACAATTTTAATTCAATTTTAGAAATTTCTCTCTAACACAAATTTAGGCCACCCCAAATTTATTAAAATTCATAAGTAGAGATATATAACATTAGTTGTAGGCGTAAACGTTAAAATATCAAATTTGTCGTTTTTAGCGTGCCGAGTGAGTTTTTCGCATAAACTCGTGCAAAAATTGTCCTTGCGAATATCTAATTTGTCGCGTTGATATATAATTCGCATTAATTTCAGCTTCCGAACGAGGTACAAGCAAAAGTGTCGTCGTACCTGCAGGGCAAGCGAAAACCGGAAGAGAAAAAATCCCCGCCCGACATTAAGAGCATCAAAGTTCCGATACCGACTTTCCCGCCGACCGCTATGGTCTACTCGGTACCGAAATCCCCTCGGCCCGACCGTCACCCCGAAAATCAACCCGTCGACATCGTTTCTGCGGCGATAATGGCGAAAATCCTCGAGGAGAGAGAACGGGAACGCGCCAACCTCAAGCACTGCGACACGTGCACCTGCTCAAAGAACATCAACAAGATAATCCACCACACGAGTCACCATACGGTCAGCACGCAAACTTCGGGATCGTTTTCCGATTCCTGTCTGAAATGTAATAGGTTAGACGCAGGTAAAATAGGTAGTCACGTTCAGATTGTAAAACATTCCGATAAGCAGGTTAAAAATAAAAGTGTTCCTAAGTACGTTCATGACACTAACGCAAACGCTAATCAAAACATAGCTAAAGTGCAACCGAATAATTTCTTAATGGATCTTCCCGTTAATAACGCGGTAAAGTTTGACGAACTCAATCAAACCGTGCTCCACTATAACGTTAACGAAACCAACAAAGCTAGCAAACTTAAGAAAGAACCCCAGAAAACGGTTCAATACGAATTATGCGATATGTCCTCGGATCTGAGTAGTGTTAAAAACGACGCCTCAACGCATTCCGCGGAGCTATTAAAGGGGCCTAGGTACTGCTCAATGCGAGTACAGACCGGCTCAAAAAATATTCTCTTAGATAACACGCATAATAACGTTGCGCCAGTACTTTATACGAGGCATCAGCAAAACGCCGATTCTCGGGAAAATTCTTCGTTTCAGTATAAACGGGTGGCGGAATGGGTGGAAACCAATAACCGGAACGACGGTTCCGAAAGTTCCATGTCCGAATCGTCGATGACGTCCGTGAATAAGGAAAAATACGCGGAGATGGAGAAAAACGTGAAGCGGTTTCTGTTCGGGGAAAACGATTTCATGAAGACTGTCGAATTGGGCAAACAGAAGTATCTGGACTATCAGGGGGACGAAGGTGGGAAGGCTCGTGCGGAAACGGATATTTGACGATAGGTTGTCGTGTGTGATATAATCGTTTAGGTTTTTTTTTTTAGTTTTTAAGGGGTTTGTTCGTAGTTTTTGTACTCAACTAAGGTAATCTTCCATATTGAACGGCAGACTGACACGTGAAGAGAGACGAGATTATATTATTTTTCTAAGTGATCGAACGGTTAGTGAAATGCGCAACTTGTTTTTGTTTTTGGAATGCATCGTTTTTCGATGAATCACGATCATCTATTCAAAAGTTGTTCAAAGGGAGACAAGAAAGTCATAAAAAAATAGTGGTAATATTTTGTAACATATCAAATGCATCTCATATAGGTCTACAGTTTGTGTTTATAGATTATTATATCTGGAGGCTATTTCTATACGATTCTTCTGCCAACACGATTCAGTATTCTAAGGATAGAGCATTTTACCAAATAAAAGACAAAATAATTATTCCAGACAAAAGCATTATGGGAAAAAAACGTATTTGATCAATAGTCCATTCATTTTCGATTTTTTATATGTTTAGAATAATAGTTAATAGGAAAATAAGTAATTAATGTCAGGCTTTATTCTTTCATTCCTTGAATCTTACTCACTTAATTGCAAAATTAAAAGTACCACATTGTAACGGACAAAATTTACTATCGAAATAATTCTGGAACTTATAACGAGAAAATGAACGTTTAATTTAGTATAGTCAATTGATTCAACTAATTTTTGACAGTCAACCGATTGCTTGACGTTAGAACGGACATTTCTCATGTCAACCGGCAATCGTTAGCCATTAGAACGGGCAATTTTAATGTTATCTGACCGGTTAACGTGAAATCACAAAAAATACTTCAATCAATCGTACAAAATTAACCTTCATTTTTTTGTATTGGTTCCTGAATATTTTGTCTGCTACAGTGTAGTATTTTTAGTTTTGCGATTATGTGAGTGAGCTGTGAGGAATGAGGGATTAAAATCTGACAGGCAATATTTTTCAATGATTCTGCGTTAATTAAAAATTTCCTCATTAACTACAACTCTAAAGATTTTAATATATTACTACAGGAACCATAAGCTATCGATTAATATTAGTTTCATCGACTGCATTTAATTTTCTGAATCAAAATCTAAAATGACTTGATTACAAACTCTTTCCCTGTTATTAGTATTGAATACTGTATAAATTCAGTATTCTGGCATTCAAATTGGAAACAGAAAAACACAGAAAACACGTGTTAAATTAAATCTGATGGTAATTCCAACTAAGGCATACTTTATGTAAGAAACTTTTTTTTTAATTTAAATATTGCTTTTGAGTATGTATATAAAAAAACAATTAATTAATATCTTTATTTAAGTATCCAGCCTCTGTAATATGTGTGTATGTTAATAATGTAAATGCAACAATTATTTAATACATAAGTGAAAAATGTATAGTTACTTTTATTAATTTATTCTTATTTACGACAGCAGACCTGAGTTGTTTTACATAACCCCCAACAATATTTCTTAATGCACTTTTGGCTTAATATAACAACCGATTTTGATTAAACAGAAAGTAAAATGTGTGTTATTACGTTAGAATAATATTTGAAACAGATTTTGCTGAAAATTGTATGGTTTATTAATAATATAATGACATTTAAAAATATAAGCGTTGCGGGCGCCATCTGTGGTGCAACGGTTGAAGAGCTGCGGCAGATCCAATTCTCGCACATAGATGGCGATATGGGTATTAATTTTTATTATTTTATATTATATATTTTTAAACTAATAAGCGATACTTATTGGAACCCTGGCTTGTCATTTCCTACCGCCGAAAATTTACCGGAAAGTCAATTTGCCGTTTTCCAAAAAAGCGTAGTTTGTGACGCAAACGAACATAAGTGGATTGCGATTAATAAGCCATGCGGCGTTGGCAACATTGGTTTTCGGGGTCACCTGGGAAACTCGAATGGTCAAACCAAAATCATATTCAATTGAACGAATAATTGGCGCATAAAACACATTAGGCGGAAACAGATTTAATTATATTTTGCAACAAAATCGCCCAAATAGCAACGATGTTTACGAAAACGTATAAACTCTGCAGAAAACTTCGCATATCCCCCAAAGTAAGTATTTTCAGCTTACATGTAATTTTGCAAGGTTAAATAAAGGACTTTGATGGACCACCCAAATTATTTTACGTTTTTTAGAAAGTCTTAAGTTTAATTCCAGCTACGAAACACCAATACTCGACAGCTGCCACTGCAACATTTGAAACCAAGGTGAGTTGGGCGATAGATTCGATAAATAAGTCGAGTTAATTAATATATCGCGATGTATCAATATTGCAGCCTTACCGATATCATAAACTCGAGGATTGCCCGTCGACGAGTGTAACTGTAACGAAAGAAGAAGCGCTACTGTATTACTCGCAATTACATACCATTCGACGTATGGAAACAGCGGCTGGTAGTTTATATAAAGAGAAGATTATCAGAGGATTCTGTCATTTGTATTCGGGGCAGGTAGGCATCCAAATTTTGATTGGAAATTTTGTGATTTGTTCTTCTCGTGTTTCTGTAGGAAGCTGTATGCGTCGGAATAAAAGCCGCGTTACGTCCAAATGATGCCGTAATCACTGCGTATCGAGCGCACGGTTGGACTTACGTCATGGGGACACCAGTAATGGGCGTCTTAGCCGAATTGACGGGGAGACAGAGCGGGTGCTCTAGAGGCAAGGGCGGCTCCATGCATATGTATGGGAAGAATTTTTACGGCGGAAATGGTATCGTAGGAGCACAGGTAATCTGTTTTTTTTTTTTATTTTGTGTCCCACATTCCGACGTATTTCCGTTTGGCTGGTTAAAATAGGAAATCTACGACATTGAACTATATTTAAGGACGTCCGGTTTGTTTTTTTGACATTATAATAATAATAATAATAATAATTTATTTATCCAAATGCATAATATCTACAAAAAAAAGCTACACGTACATATCTTATTCTTTTCCCAGACTACACATTATAGGATATGTCAAAAAAAAAGGTTTAGTAGTCATCGATGTTGGAATTCGTCTCGATGATACAAAGGTGTGTCCATTAGTATGGCTTTAATCGAAGCCTTAAACTGTTTTCCCGTCAGTTGCCTTGTACCTTCTCCGAGCCTGTTGTAATATTTGATTCCCGCATACTCTGGGCCATTTTGTGCAATTGTTAGTCGTTGGAAAGCTGGTCTTAGTTGTTTTTTGTTTCTGGTGTTATGTGCGTGTATGTCTGTTTCAAAATCCGGTAGGTTGTTTTTTGTATGCAATAATAGCAAATATACCGGGTGGTCGTTTTAACTTGAGACTCCTAAATATCTCGTGAAATATGCATAGTACGACAAAAGTGTCTGGAATAAACTTGTAGGACTCAAAGGGGGAAATGAGCTGACGGTATCAGTTTCATTGCAGATGGCGCTGCAATCGGTGAAACTAAGGCTAACTTCACTTTTTTAAATGGGGATACCCAAATTTTTTATCTAATTATGTTTTTTCGCTAAATAAGAACAATCTTTTGTCTGAACATTTTTTTCGTACGATGCATCTATTAAAAGTTATTGACGATGGAAGTTGGCGGCGGCTGCGGTAGTTACGACCGCTGCCACTGCATGGGATGCGCTCGACGTCTGGCAGTCAACGCAACGACTGAGTAGACACTCACGGTACAACGTGGGAAGGTATGTGCGTAATCGGGATACGTTTTGGCATCTCGCGCGTTGCTCCGTCATGCGCATATGGTTTCTTTACGAACGAAAAAGTGCATCGGACGAAAAAAAGTTTCAGACAAAAGATGCTTCTTATTTAGCGTAAAATAAAAATTTGATAAAAAATTTGGGTACACCCATTTAAAAAAATGAAGTTAGCCTCATTTTCACCGATTGCAGCGCCATCTGGAATGAAAGTGATATCGTCATCTCATTTCCCCCTTTAACTCATACAAGTTTGTTTAAGACACTTTTGTCGTACCATGCATATTTCACGAGATATTTAGGAGTCTCAAGTTAAAACGACCACCCGGTATATACAGCGAATGGATTGTCATTATTTTATTTGTTTTAAATATTTCTTTGCATGAGGTTTTAGGGTTTACCCCTTCTATTATTCTAAGTATCTTTTTTTGGGCTATGAAAATTTTTTGAATTTTGCTCCCTGTTCCCCAGAAGATTAGTCCATAACTAAATATTGGTTGTATAAGTCCATAGTACATAGATATAAGTGTTTGTTTGGATACAGTGTTTCTGATAGTTCTGAATAAGTATGTTAAAGATGAAATTTTTTGTTGTACATACGCTATATGTTCAGTCCATGTAAGTTTTTGGTCAAAGATAATTCCTAGAAATTTTGCGTTTTGTTTTTGTTCTATGCTGATGCTGTTATGTCTCAATAATAAGCACTTGTTGATTTGGCGATTTTTTGGGCTGAATTCAATCATTTGCGTTTTTTTGTTATTTATTGTTATAGCATTGTCTACGCACCACTTTGTTATTTCATTTATAGCTTCTGTTCCATTTTCAATAATTTGATTTGTGTTCTTTTCCGTGATTATCATTGTTGTATCATCGGCGTAGATGTAGATATTCTCTGTTGTTGTAATGTCTAGTGGTAAGTCGTTTATCATAATGCAAAAAAGTAGTGGGCCAAGCAGGGTTCCTTGGGGTACTCCTACGTTTATGTTACGTTTGTTTGATATTTTCCCATTTATATGTACTTGCTGTGTACGATCTTCCAAATATGATTGGATCCATTTATTCGCGATGCCTCTTATACCTATTCCATCCAATTTTTCCAATAACCTTACATGATTTATAGTGTCGAACGCCCTGCTCATGTCGAAGAATATTCCCATCACTTAATTTTTCGAGTTTAGTCCGGTTAATATTGTTTTCAGTGCATTGCCCATTGCTGTGATTGTGCTTCTTCCCTTACGATAACCGTGCTGGGTTTCTGACAGTAGTTGATGTTGTTCCAGGAAATTGTATATACGTGTGTGGAAACATTTTTCGAATATTTTTGATATTTGAGGTTGCAGTGATAACGGTCTATAATTTTCAGCCTTTTCTCGGCTACCTTTGTGTTTGAAAATCGGGATTACTTTCGAGTTTTTCAGTTTATGTGGATATGTTCCTTCTTGAAAAGATTTATTTATTAAAAATGTTAAAGGACTGCTGATATTGTCCTTGATTAGTTTCAATATTGTACCTGGTATTTCGTCGCACCCTGTTGATGTTTTTTTGCAACAATGATCAATAGATGTTTGTACTTCTTGTGTTGTTACGGGAGACAGGTGTATGCTGTGTTCTGTTATTGTTTTTCGATAGTTTTTAGTTGGCTTTGGAGAGTTGTCCGCAAGATCAGCATAGAAGTCATTTAGAAAATTTGCTACTTCTGTTTCGTTTTCTATAATACCTTCGTCTTTCATTAATCGTATTTCTTGTTCTTGTTTTTGTCTTCCTTTTGATTCATTTATAATTTGCCAACATTCTTTATTTATATCTTTACTTTCATTTATACGTTTATTGTTATAAGTTTTCTTACTATTTCTTATTGACTCCTTATAAAGGGCTTTCAGATCATTATATCTTTGTGTGTATCTTAAGTTGTTCATTCTTTTACTTATTACACACATTTCCTTCAGTAGTTTTGATAAGTCTTTTAATTCTTTATTTATCCACGGATTTCGTTTCTTTGTATTTGTCTTGTATGTTTCTTTTGGGAAAGCGTTTTCAAAAGCAAGTTCTAGTGTTTTAACAAATATATCGTATGCATCATTTATATCATTTTGTGTTTCCATTTCGTCCCAGTTTTCTTCAATTATGTATTTAACAAATGCTTCTTTATTACTTGCTGTATATCTTCTTCCATATCTTGTTATTGTTTTTTCATTTCTTACAGGTATATGCAAAATTTGATGGGTATGATCTGATAAGTGGTTTTCTATTACTTGACTACTTGTTTCATTTATATTTGTGAAGAAGTTATCTATGCATGTTCTGCTTGAGGTTGTTATTCGAGTGGGTTCCATAATCTTCTGTTTCATATTATATTCAGTCAGGAGGTATGTCAGTTCTTTTTGTATATTTTCATTTTTCATCATGTCTATATTAATATCTCCACATATAATATAATCCTGATTGGTTTTATAGTGTTTCTCCATTAATGTTTCAATATCGTGTAGATATGCGTTTGGATCTGATGATGGGGATCTGTATGTATTGAAAAGCATCAGTTTACGGTTATTGACTTTCATTACACTTACATTACACTTACCAACCCAGGATAGTTTCCTATTCTACCAATGTTCTTAACGATCAGAATATAACCTAAAAGTTTGACTGATCTTGATAATTGAGTTCGATTTCTCTTGATAATTCAATTCGATTTCTTTTTACGTCGCTACAGGATAACAGTAATTAAGAAAATTCTAATAGATCTTGTCAACAAACTCGGGACCGTTCATATCAAAAGCGCTCGCAGCTCTTCTATTATTTGTATGGATATATCGGCTCCCAATTGCTCGATTTTAATGATTTTTGTGTTAAATTAACATACTCAATGTGTTACTATTAGCTATTATATTTTAAAGTATCAATTTCATATTAAAAAACTAAATAATTCGACCCATGCAACGAAGACTATCGTAACTCAAGTGCGATCCCTATGTAGTTACTATAGTCTTCGTTGCATGGGTCGATATAATGTGCGATGTTTTTGCTTCCATTGTGCATACACTGCCTCTCGCTTCCGCCGAATGTCGTCCGTGTTCTCGTTCTGCTTTCGCAATAGTTTTAGATCTAAGGAATAACAGAAGGTGACCAGACTTCCCGCTTTTTCACATTTTGACCCGTGCCCCGCGTTGTTTACAAAGGAAGATGTTAATTTTTTTGTAGTTATGATATACATTGTCTTTTGTCTATTAGTACATATTTCTTGTTTTTTGTCCAACATTATTTCTCAAAGCATTTGATGATAGTAGTAACAGTATTTTTACTGATGTAGTTAAAATATTTCCCAAACAAAATCTTAAATTACTCATCCTAGGTACTTACATACAATAATAATTATAAGTTATAATGAATATTAATATTAATAATAATAATAGGTTAATATTAATTAATTTGTCAACATCAATTCTGTCTGCTGAATAAACATAAAGTTCACATTCCATTTGTACGTGAAGATGATTTTGTTGTAAAGCCAGTTGTAGCAACTTAGTTTTAAACAAAGCCAAATTAGCAATAACTAAACAAAACTGTAATAATACACAATATTACAATTTTTCAATTAACATTATAATTCGTACAACTTAGCAGGTTTTTGTTACTGACGTTAATAATTAATAAAAATTATAACAATTTTCTCTTTGCAATTTGCGCAATGTTTTTTTCTTATCTCACAAAAAACACATCCGACTCCGTTGTTTTTCACTGCTTTGCTTCATCGGCACCACATAAATATAAATTACACAATGATTATAAATGTAACGAAAATACATCCTTCGATCAAGATTGTGTCACCCACTCGATTATGTTTTAACAGCAATAGAGACAAGCCCAAAATTCTTCTATTTTATAAACGATAGTTAATGACAATTTGAACATTTTAGGTGCCATTAGGCGTTGGCTTGGCATTCTCGTTGAAGTATCAAGGAACAAATGGCGTGTGCGTGGCCCTTTATGGCGACGGAGCCGCAAATCAGGGCCAGGTGTTTGAGGTGTACAATATCGCCAAGCTGTTGAGTATTCCGTGCATATTTGTATGCGAGAATAACGGATACGGTCAGTATATTTTTTTTATAGATTGGCAGTTTGAACAAACGACGAAAAATATGAATTTTTTTCCTCTCCGTAGTAGATCCACACTCGTAATTTCTTCTTTGTAAATTCTGGACATATGCGACTTATTTATTTCAATTTGTAACGCTCTTCTTCGAAGGGATAATTTTGGAATTTCTTGAACGGAATGTATTGCTATTGGAGAAGTAGCGTGTTCCGTATTCAGTTTCTTTTTCCGCTTTTTTATGATTATAAAACCCGTTTTCAAAAATTTACTTAATTGGAAATAAATTTGTTGCGATTATGAGTTTCTTTTTAACTAAGTAAGCATTATTAATAAATTAAATTTGTTTGTAGGCATGGGAACCAGCGCTGAACGTGCCGCAGCTAGTACTTCATATTACACTAGGGGCGATTATGTTCCTGGATTGTGGGTCGACGGTATGGACGTTTTAGCTGTGAGGGAAGCTACAAGATATGCAGTCAATCATTGCACATCGGGAAAAGGACCTATTATATTAGAAGCTGCCACATACAGGTCAGTAGATAGGTCTGTTTCAAAGTAAGAAGAGTGTACGCCCAGTTTTCCTCCTGCATAACAGGAACAAAATTATTAGCTTCTGATGCCCATATAAGGCAATAGGTTCCAGATGGATTTTGATAAATACAAAAGGTACAAAAGCGTTGTTACTGTTAGATATTCTAAAGTTTATACCATTGGAACTGCAAAATATGTTGGAGTGATTTGACTAACAGTTAATTGAAGTAAACAAGGTTAGAATTACTCGACAAATATCTTTGTTCATGCTACATCTCCTTATTTGATAATATGTAATTACTATTCATATAATACGTAGAATAATTCTAATTCTTATAAACAGCGCAAAGTTTTTTATTTTTGAGTTTCCGCCGCTGACTTTTTTTATATAAGGCATTATAAGGACACGTGCAAGGGTTCTTTTAAGATGTTAATTTGAATTGACAATTAAATTATTTAATGTCAGCTTGAATTTGGTTTTTGTCAACTTGATTTTGATTTGTGCCAACTTGAACTTGAAAAGGTATAGATTCATCTATGGCATATTTTCCCTTATTTCTAACCTAGTTTATATCGGAAGAAGCAATAAATAAAAACAATACTTTGGATTTTGGAATCATAATGCACGAATCGGAAATCTTCTTGTAACCTAGAATCACCCAAGTTCTGTAAATTTAGTTTAAATTTCAGTTTTACGAATCATAAGAAAACCTATTGTTATTATTTTTGTTTAAAGGTACTCCGGTCATTCAATGTCTGATCCCGGAACAAGCTATAGAACCCGCGATGAAATTGCAGAAGTTCGCCAAACCAGAGACCCGATTACCTCATTCAAAGAGAAGATTCTAACGGCAAATTTGGTCACACCCGAAGAATTGAAGGTAGAAATTGTATTTCTTTTAATTAAGTAGCGTCTAATTGTAAATGATTGCTTATAGAAAATTGAAGTTGAGAGCCGAGCTCACGTCGACGATATTACGAAGAAAGCGAAGGCGGACAAGGAGATCGGTTTAGACGAACTGAGCGCCGACATTTATTCGTCGCCCATCGACCAGGACATCAGAAGCCTTACGCCGTGGGAGCATTTGAAGCACAAGAGGGTAGGCCCGGCAGTTAACCAGTAGGTGTCAATTTTTGTTTTATAGTTTTTTTTTTTTGACCGGATGTTGTACAGTTGCCTATTGATTTTTATAGAGGATGTTGAGTGATGCATTTTCCGTATTATGTAAATATTTTTTTTTAAATAAAAGGTTTACACACGCCGCTCTCCAAGTTTCCTTTTAATATTAACTAAACAACCTATTAACCTATAAATAGGCTCACTCACACAGTAATCCTACTAGTAAAATATCTTAGAACATAAGTAAAAACTATATTTTTGAAGATATTATCTTACAACTTTGTCAGTGTTTAAAAAAATTTATACGCTATACCTATAAGGTGTTGGCAGTGTTAGCCACAATTTTACCTTTAACTTTCCTTAAATTTATATAAATAAAGTAAATTCTACTGAAGATGGCAACATAGTTGCTGAAATACGTATTTAGGTTTCTAAAATACTTGTTGTGGGTAGGGGTTTATAATTTTATTAAATAAAGTAATTTTTAAAAAAATTTCGTGAATGGTGGAGATTGCTAATAAATGTTACAGATATCTGTACTGTATAAGTGGTCCGATCAAATTTATATTATTTGTTTCAATATTGCATTTGTTAATATTTCTTCATGTATTATTACAGTTGATAACGCAATACTTACTGTGTCCCATTATGATTATTTATACCAACGATATGTTATTAGTTCTGACGGATTGGATCACAACATATTGCGTGGTGAACTACAGCACATAGTGTAGGCATTTTAGTTAGGCATTTTTCCGCTACGGGCTGTTAGATCGTTTTTCAAGTCCCTTCCACGGTGTAAACACGGCGAATAACCGATTAAGGGCTGATCTTACAATAGTACGTATATGCAGTGTAATAGTTATTCCCAGAATAAATAATCCCGTGTCGCCTCTGATTGGCTGAAATATTTATTTTTCCATAGTAATAACAACGTATTCTGGTATTTATATCAATATGTAGGTTATTCCATGGTATAACGTGTTTTGTAAAATTGGCCCTAAGTCAAGTAACCAAAAATCCAGCTGCACGCATTTTGTAGCACTACTTTTCGTGGCGGACAATGATAATCGGAGAAATTTTACATGTTAACGGGTTAACCGCATGTAACCAGCGTATTTTTGTTGTGTTTGTGCTAAATATTCTCCTCAATTTAATCCAATTTTCCGTGGTAAAAAAGCGCTAATATTTCGTGTAAATGCGCGTTATTGTGTCCCAATAAAATTTCTTAAGCCTAATAAATGTCATTTTCTAGGTTATATTCGAAAATCCGAACAATTTGATAATCCGAACCACCTTCGGTCCCAATTAGTTCGGATTATCGACGCTCTACTGTATTTCTAATGGCAGCTCGTCGTAAAGGTACGGACACACATGCTTAATTTTAAGCATGCTAGTGAGCATGCTTAAATCGAGCACGCTTGTCTGCTGTTCACATTTGCTTGCAATAAGCATGCTCCCTAAATAAGCATGCTACAACTCTGTTCACACATGCTCTGAGCATGCCCCCTTCCACCGCACCACAGGTAGCTTGCTCGAAAATCAAACGACTGGTGATTTTTGAGCATGCTTGAAATAAGCATGCTTGTTACTAGCAATATGTGTACACACATGCTATTAAGTAGCAAGTGCTTGAAATAAGCATGCTTTCATGCTACAAATAAGCATGTGTGTCCGTACCTTAAAAGACACTGTATTCTACTTATACCGTGTTATAGGCGCCAATCACATTTGTTTTGTTGAATAAATAGTCAAACGCTTTGATTTACGATCTTCTAAAAAAAGTAGGCCATCGGTTTGGACTAGACGACGCCGCTGATCGGTAACAAAAATACGCACAACAGACACGTGGAGCTTCATTTCTACTCCAACAGAAATAAACTCGGAGTTTAGTCTATGATTTTCATAATGTACTCATAAATAATTAAATACCAAACGACCGAAAACCAGAAACCAAGTTTTTAATAGAAAAAAATACGGTCGCCCACGTATCCAATATAGGCCAAATCGATACAGCTCCACATATACCCCAGACACCCCTAACCTAACCGAGAAACGTCACTTTAAAACAAGTGCAATCGGTAACGTCGGTAAAAAGTAGCGTAGAGCGTAGGTGCGTACAGAGATCAACCATAAAACCGAGATCCAGGTATCTCAGTCGACTTGGCGATGCGTTCATTCAACATCTCGAAAATCATCTGGTGCCGCTCTGTTTGGGTTGTTCGGTTGGAACGGCAACGCGACTCGAATTCGCCTCACACGGTGCCCGACGTTCGACAGTCGAGGTGTGCTACGGCCGTACGATCCGCGGTGGTATTATTGTGGTAAGCACGTTTTCGTGCGGTGCTGCGATGTTGTGTACCAACAACGGTGCGAGATATGGGTGACAGCTGCTGCCGTGCGCCGATTATGTAAATATGAGCGAGACCGATGATACGTGGGAGGACTTTTTCGGTAAGTGTTTACAAACTTATTTTTACCATTTCGATAATCGGTTTCGACTTTGGTTTAGCTGTCATTAGCGTATTCCAATCGGGTTTTAGGTAATTATCGATGTTTTTGGATTCCTAGATAGGTGGCATGTGTTGTAATAAACAAAACAATATGTACATACATCTTTAGTTAATGAGTACTGAATGAAGTAGGTTTACATTACCACCCTAGAGTGGTTTGCCGCATTTCTTAGAGAATTCAGTTATGCACTATTGTGAAGAATGAGGCACCGGAAACTCTGTTCCTTACAGTGTTTAGTTTAGAGTTCTTACTTGCACAATGAAACATCTTTTACCGTTGTTCGGGAATATTTATTTTTACGTTTTCTTCTTGTCTACGACAGTTATATTCTGCAATCATATTGAGTGAAGATGCTTCTGTCAGATCAGGGACATCTCAACTAATTTAAGCTTACAAATACATGGAACTGGCACAATATCAAAAACATAAAAATAAATTATTTCGGATTAATCCGCCTGCCAGCATTTTTTATCTGAATCGTACAATTATTATTATGTCAATTGAAAGAAAGACAATTTGTAAGGTGTGTGTTTCACAGAATGTAGTATCGAATGCCATAATTTTATCTTATGTTTTGTGTGTGTGTGTGTGTGTGTGTGTGTAAATAATGAAAAATAGGTGATATTTGATCTTGTTCTGTAGTATTCTTGTCAACATCGTTTTATTACACATAGATATATCCTACTATAACGGATAAATTGGACGCACTGTTTCGTATGTGTAGTGCAGCGTCTTTATTAGGTTTAATATTATGCAAATAGTGCAGATGCTAATTAAATGGTCAATAAAACTGCGTATGCAGACGTTTAAGTAGGTACCTACTATTCATTAGTGCTCGCTCGATCTTAGCCTGTGAATGGTTGGTTAGACACGATTGCCTAAAAATAACAACCTCTCTTTGGACGTGCTTTACATGTCGAGGGACAAATTAAAGCGTAAAATTATGTCGTCTGAGTTTTGAGCCAACTAGACGTGTCGATACGCTGACATGTGAATAATAATAATTAATAATTCGTATCTGCATAATTATAATATCAATTCCGTAAGCTAAGTACTTGAGATATATAGGTATTATGGTAACGCTTTATAAGCACTGGCAGATATTACAGTATCTATCAAATGTTTCATTAAGTTTGGTTAAACAACAAAACCATCTGGGATTAACATAATATGTATAATATTTCATCTGAATCTAGAACCTTAGATACTTGTCAGTTGGCTAATTGTCAGTACATACTTTAATATGAGATTAGTATTTAATATCTTAGATAAAAGGAACTACAAAGAAATGCTTCCATTTATACAGGGTGTTGTATTTAAGCGTAGCGGAAAAATATACCTTATTTTATACCTTATACCTTATTCGTTTTAAATGCCCTGTATATTTTGACAGATTACAAATACCAACTGAAAAGGTTGTCTTTCCAGGTGTATCTGGTTGAAATCTTGCAAAGTGAAGATATATTATATACCTATTCTGAGATATATGCATTTGTTATTGTTAGAAAATGTGGTTGGAGGAGTTTTTTTTTAAATGCTTATAAACTACATTTTGTCATATACATATACCTAATTTTACAACTTTGTCTCGTAAAGCAACAAATGCAGATTACAAATTCTGATTTGGCCAGGCACATGATTTTATCATACTATACATATATATTATTAATAGTTTAGCTGCATGCGATTCTATTTGATCGAGATCGGTCGTGTCTGCATTAAAATACAACTAGTTAGCCAGGATTTGTCTGTCATATATTTCGATACTATTGACAGTAGGTATTGTCAAAACATCAACGTTTGACACTACCTACTGTCATTAGAATGAAAATATCTGTCAAATCCTGGCTAACTAGTTTTATTTTAATGCAGACACGACCGATCTCGATTAAATCTCATTCAGCTAAACTATTAATTTTATATATAGTATGTTAGTCACGTGCCTGGCCACATCAGATTTCTTTACTAGCGTGTTCGAATTAAGAACTGAAAAACTCTTGTTTAAAAGAATAAAAGATTACCCCGTGCTATAGTATGTGTATTGTATAGCGTATTTATCTCTGAACTTTTTTCAAAACCTATTCGTTTTGCTTATTATTTGACGAAGTTAATATGGGTGAGCCACTGGATGCAATATCACTTTTTAGCATATAAATATGCCAATTTATTGCGGCACAATTGAATACCTTAGTACGGGTACAACCTAAACGTTTCGTTTTCATGACGCCTAAATGCAACATCCTGTATAAACGAAAGTAGTATTGAGTGGTAGAGAAAAAGCCGAACCGTCGCGTCGGTGGGTCAAAGACACTGCTCCATAATAATAATAAATATAAATATTTACTTATTGTTGTTTTTGTTTAATTATTAGCTGATACTCTTTTGGAAGAGTTTTTAGGGTCATCGTCTTCTTTTAAACGACTCACAAACATCCTCATTTTAGAGCAAGACAATACTTTGTTTTGTTTGCCTGGACTACTCTGTTCTTTTGTTCTATGCTTGCTCCAACACAAGCTACATAGTGCCTAGCCGTTACCGCGAACAAGGCTTTTAAAACGTTAAATTTTTAATACATGCGCGTTTTGCTCTACTCTGTATAGCGAGCACGGCAAGCGCCATGTGTGATACAGTCCGAGATCGCAGACGGGCCCACGATATCTCCGGTTCTGGCAGATGTCTCCAAACAAACGCAGTCGAGTACCTACGTCGTGGGACGAACGACTGTCGCCGTAACGATGAGATGTGTGGGCGTAATCAACTTGCATTTGACGAGAATACATGCTAAGATGATTTCAAAACTGATTTAAAAACAACTTAAACTTGTTACCGAGTGCCTATACCTAAGTTATAGACGAACTAAGTGGAAGACCTGAAAACGCGTCACCTATCGACAAGCATTAGGTTGCATTATGTTGATTTAGTTTCGATTGGAGAAAAATCTGAAAAAAAGGGCATTTCGTTTGCCCTTTTTCCCTCACAAACCGATTTTTCCTATTTCCTATCATAAATTATGATTTTTTTTCGAAAACTCATGTGAAGTTAGCCTCCCCATATTGTCAATTGGGTCGAAAAGGAAAACGATTTAAAAAAAATCTGATGTGGACAGGCCTATGACTTTATCGTACAATATATAAAATTAATAGTTTAGCCGCATGAGATTCTATTTGATCGAGATCGATCGTGTCTGCATTAAAATAACACAAGTTAGCCAGGACTTGACAGATATTTTGATAATATCATATAAATACAAAATGATATAAAGAATGTTGGTAACAGCCAACACTAGCGTTGCGACATATACTCTATCTCATCCGACGTAGTGTGCCCCTGGACAAATTACTTTAGTATTTTGCTCTGAATCGTCGCCACAAAAATCGTGTACACACATACACAGAATACACACATAATAATAGTAAAAATAATTAAAAAAAAAAACGTGGAATCGATTTCTCATCGTTTACCCCCGATTGGCCATTTCATCTTTTCGGTTTTCTCCTAATAGTTTTCCCGCAAATTGACTCTTCCTTAGGACAGCAGTAAAACCCTGATACGCTAACAAATTTACACGGTGGGCAAAAAAAAAAAAAAGGTACAAATTTTTGGTCACTCGTATTTCCTATAATATTTTGTCAATTCAAATATTTCTTTTTAAAACGAATTGCCTGTAGTGTGAAGATTGAAACCGTACCATATTCGCAATAATAGGACGTTTCAATCCACAGTTATGTTGCTTTGTGTTTGGCTATGCAACATTTCTGATAACATCGTGTCAATTTAATGTGAAATGCAAGCTGTAATAAAATTAGTACGTAATGATTTTTTTTTTCTATGGTCAAAAGGGACAGCAGAGATTTTATTGCATCGAATACAGGATGATTTTTTTGCATACAGGGTGAAATTTTGAAACATCGTGATTGCTGTTTTTACTGAAAAAGAAGAAGTGGAATTACGAATTACGAATATGGTATGTTTTCAATCCTCACAACATAAGAAATTAGTCCTTCAAAGAAATGCTTGCTTTAATTTACTTAAAATCTTTGGAAATAGAAGTAATTGAACATTTGTACCGTTTTTTTTTTTGCCCACAGTGTATATTTCTATATACTAATTTATAGACAACATAAAACTGCAAAACTCTCCTAACATTGCTACCATTATTTGTTTAACCATGCTGAGCAAATTTGGCGTTTGCCTCATTGTGAGACAAAAATGATAAACAATTGAAATACGAAAAAATCTAAATATTTTCGATGTTTTATTTTTATCTCAATTTATAGAGGGGCCCAAACAACAAAACTCTACGAATTAGTCTTTCACCAATTGTTTAACCATCCTGAGCAATTTTAGCGTTTGTCTCCTTCTGAGACCAAAGTTGTAAACAATTGAAGTACGCGACAAATGTAAATATTTTTTGATGTTTTTTATTACAATTTCTAAAGGAGCCCCATAATTTATTTACGAATTGTTACGAATTGTTTGTTGTTTTTTAGAACTTATGGTCAAAAGTCATTGAGATAAATAAGTACACTGACTTTCATTCAAATATTAAATATTTAGGTTTATCAGCGTAAACATGAAATTTCATCTGAAATAATTATATAGGTACCCGAGAAGAATTTAATTTTACGCTAGTTAAATAAAACTCGCAACATTACTACATACTACATTATTAATTAATATTGGCGGCTTTCATTACTTCAGATGTTTATAACTTTTGTTTCAGAAGGAGACGAACGCCAAAATTGCTGTGAATGGTTAAACAATAAATTGTCGTAGATATATTTGGAGAGTTTTGTTGTTTGCGCCCCTCTAGACCAGCGGTTCTCAAACTTTTTTAAATTTCCTGCGTCAGGGTCCCTTTAAAAATTTTGCGATAGCTTGGGGACCCCAATAATAAAAAAACGAAAATTGTAGTAAATAAAACATTTCTTTACAAACATTATGTATTGAGAAAATATTACAGGTTATGTAATCGCCGTAAATAACAATGTTAATGCGATGGATGCATTTGCTGTGCCTGAAGTAATTCTTCAATGTTCGGCCAGTGCAACTGTCTATTGTCTAAATCAATTAATTTTTAATCAAAACTAAAAATAATTAGTAAGAAATACAATGCATTTTTTAAATTCTACTAAATAAATTACCGAAAAGGTGCCATAAAATACTATAAATCCAATTTATTAGTCTACTTATGAAATATATATTTTGCCATATAAAAATATAAAAGTGTAAGTCTAAGTTAAGTTTACGGTTAATTTTATTACATGAAATCAAATTCTGTGGAATCACTAACTAAGCAATGTTTTCTTTAAAAATATTATTATTGAATAAAATAAAAATAATAATTCTCATTGATGATAGGTATCTTTAATGCATCCACATTCAGTTAAAACTTAAAATAATTATTACTCGAACATTTTTGTATATTTATTTTTGATTGGAACGTAACCCCCCATACAGCATTGAGAGATAGACTTAACATTCGCATATTTGACATTCGCGGGAGTTCTAGAACGTAACCCTCCCGAATTTACGTAAAAAAACACGGGGTCATTATAAATCAAAATAGGCGATGACCATGTTAATAAATTTTTGCCGCTATACCCGAACAACTATCGAACTTTAACTCTTGCGTATAGAACAGTAACAGTCAATATTTATGGAGCGGCAACTTGAAGTCTTTACATTTGATATCATAGCCAAGCATTTGCTATGACCCTGTATACATATATTAGGGTTAAACAGCGTGTATGAAAAAATAATGACAGTTTGCTATATAAGGCATAAAAGCGTGGCCGCTTTTCCACATGTTGTTATGCTCTTCTAACTGTTCTTCCCGGAATAGCATTGACCGCATTTGTTATTCGATCCCGCAGATCGTCGATATTTCTGCGAGTATCGTGATAAATGTTGTCGTTCACAGTTCCCCAAAGAAATTAGTCCAGAGGACTAATACCCTCCAGCCGCGGGTAACGCGATTTCCCCGTTCAACATCCCGCGATTTCCCCGTTCAACATCCCGCGTTTTTCTGGAGAAAATTTTAAAACTTGGCCGCGTCAGGAGGGTTTAACCAGGAGATCCACCACTCCACCATTACCAATCCAGCGATTTGGAAATTGTTGATTTAAATAATTTCGTACAATTGCAAAGTATGACTTGTGTGGAGTTTGAACGGTTTCAATATCTTTGTTCGTGGTCTGCAAACACGTGTTTGCGGCAATTACAAATTAAGGGCTAATTCCCGCTTAGAAATACAAGAATCGTCATTTATGTAAAAACCAGTAGTTGAAGCATTGCAAATCAATGTAATTTAACGTTTACCATTTCTGAAATACTTCTTTGATTAGTTTCAACATTTCCATGAGGATTATAAGAATTGCAGGGTTTACTAAACGATCCATGGTCCGCTAAATTTCCGTCCAATGTTAGGAATATTGTACGATGCGACATTTCTAAGAGAACAATAATAAACCCTTATTATATCACGCTTTTCGTTATTGGTAAACGGCATTTTACATCCACAATCAACCACAATTGAGGTTTATTTGGTTAAATGGCAAACCTAATGCTGAGGGCGCCGCTTGATCGAAGTGCATTTTGCTGGCGTTGTTTGGCAACGACTCCGGAGGTCTGTAACCAAGCTCCAGTTGGGTACCTGAAGGTTTTTTGATTATTACACCATTATTTAAAAAAAGAATGGTAACATGTTATATATTGCAAAAATTCAATATTGCGCCCATAAGAAAAACAAAAGTTGGCCATGGTTACGCCGCCATCTTTGATGTTATTTCAAATTAAAAAATGACACTGCATTCCTTGTTAAAAAGTACCTGAATGGTTTTGTTTCAAATGTCTAGCTACATTAATTTGGTTTTGAATAAAAAATTAAGAACGATATGTTAAAATTTCAGTTTTTTGTGGATATCATCAAAATGAAAAATGATAGCTTAAATTTCTTTTCAGATAATTGGTTAGCACAAAAATACGAAACTTTGCCAAATTTAAACATAGGCTCTATCTCCAGTAATAAGCGAGATCCCATGGTGAGGATCGAAATTGAATCACCCGGTATAAATAAATATGCGTTTTTCGCGGTCCTACCGAAACCGCTTGGCGGTCCCCTAGGGGACCGCGGACCCCACTTTGAGAACCGCTGCTCTAGACACTCAGATAAAAAATAAAACATCTACAAATATTTACATACAGTCTCGCGCACTTCATAAGTTCAATTGTTAATAGCTTATGTTTCGGAGGGGGGAAAACGCCATTTGAAATTTTGACATTTGTTCTGAGTATTCTTAAACAAGTGACGGAAGAAATATTTGTAGTTTTGTTGTTTGGGCCCTCTAGAAATTGCGATAAAATAAAACATATTTAGATTTTTGCGTATTGTATAAGTTGAATTGTTTATAACTTTTGTCTCAGAGGGGAGGAAAACGCCAAAACTGCTCAGGATTATCAAACAAATGGTGGAAGATGTACTTGTGGCGTTAGTGTTTGGGCCTCTCAAGAAATTGAGACAAAAATATAAAATATGGAAAATATTTAGATTTGTCCGTATTTCAATTGTTTACAATTATTATTTTAGAATGTGGCAAACGCCAGATTTGCTCAGGATTAGGTTTTATGTTGTCTATCTTGTCTAGTTGTTTTATGTCGTACTAAGGTTTTACTGCGGTGAGGAAGAGTCAATTTGCGGGAAAACTATTAGGAGGAAAGCGAAAATATGAAATGGCATGTTTCTTGAATTTGGGGCGTTTACCTTACTTACCTGTTAATACTTTCAAAATTATTTGTTAGTTGTGTAGGGAGAATAAAAATGCCTGTCGGAAGTTACGCCTTACCAGAGACTTTGTTGGCATGGAATACTTCATTCATACTCCAGGTCTACTTTTATACCAATGTTCTTTGCTTCAAACATTCCTACTATGACACAATGCAACAATAGCCATTGAAAAATTACACACAAAACGCGATGGTATCGGCAATTATGGTATCTCGAATGCGTTCGGAGCTTTTGCTCGTTGCCGGAGAACCAGTGCAGCCACATACTACATAGCTGACTATCCAAATAAGGAAAGCATACAATTATTTCCATGTTAGAGGAGCATCTCTCGGCTCAAACCAACGCAGCATAGACGCCAGTCGGTACCTGCTCGGTGCGTTCATTTGTTCTTACCGTCCTGTGGTGTGGTAGGTACGTACTTCCTGCTTAAATGCGGGGGCAGCTTCTCGCCGCAGATGGACAACCGTTGTGCGTTGGACGTGACGGACGAGACCAAGCGTCAAGTGATCTATATGGCCCGCTCAGATAACGATAAAGGTAACGAATGTTAAAAGGTCGTCCACTCCCTATATAGTGGAGTGCAGACTATGTGTAACAGAACCGATATCTGGTCTACACCATTGATTGAGATGTGAAGCCTGGCTGAGGTCAGTCAACTGGTGAACGCCGCGACCATTCTATAAATAGGACTGCTCCCTGTACAAAAATATTACTTACACCCAAACCGTAGGATTTCTTTTCGTTCGGTGCATTGGTGTTGGTAATCTTCGAGAAGTTTACTCCAGTTTTGCCTAATCGCGTTTCTTGGAATCGGTTCCTACCAGACGCTGTTTTACAGGGTGTCCCATTAAGCCCGGGATGGCATTAATTCAACTGTTATCTCCAAAGGTGGTGTAGTAATGCCAATTATTACTCTCTGCTGCTAGTGTAATAATTGGGGATTATTGATGCGTACAATTACTTGTAATATAGCAAACGCTGTAAACTACATATGTTATTTTCTTGTATAAAGACAGTAATAGAGCTTCTAACCATGTACACAATTCCGACACACATGTCTGAATTAAGGATGTGCTATATTTACATGTACTATCGTGGCCATATATTATGTCCCCTATTTTGAAGTCCATTTTCTTCCAAATCTAGGGGCGAAAAAATTTGAAAAAATTCTGATGCTGTCCTTGATTAATATGCTACAACTCATAAAAATTAGAAAGCTGTATATGTTGGCGTTTTCCCGATTTTTCCAAATTAAGAAGAATTGGCGCTGTTTTTGCCCCGCAAATTTTATTCGTTTAACTTTAGCAATTAATTACTCCGGCAATAATCTATACATTTCAACGAATTAAAAAGTAAAATCACCTGCGGAATGCTAGCTTTCAAAGTGCATTTTTGTAAAATCATTGGATTAGTGCTTGACCCACTAAAAGCTATATTATGCAATGTCAGCAATTCCTTTATTAGAAGAGCTAGAATAATGAAATATAGACTATAGGCTACCCAGGATCGCACGTGCATTAGTTACTAGAAGAACAGTGTTAACGGACACAATACATATAACGACACGGCGATTATGCCTCGCCAAAGAAATTTGGATATTCGGCGACAGATTACCGAATTAAAAAATAATGGCAAAATTAGTCAATAAGATAACAGAACCGCGAACAGGCATTTGGAAGTCCCATGGAAATTCTTGGCAATTTAAATCGGGTTTCGGGATTAACATTTAAAATTAATGAACGATCTGCAAAATAATCTATGTGTCTACGTCTGACGTTTGTAATATACGTAATATATCAAGAGTTGCATTTATTTTATATTGTTTGTGCATGTATTTAAATATTATTAACAAATAAACTGTTGAAACTGTTATAATAGCTTGAATATTTATATAACAAAATCGGGCATACTTTTTAAATATTTTTTGGGTTTATCAAGCAAACTTAATTTAGTATTTACCACTAATCGCAAAATCTGCTAACTCCGTATTATTAGATCTATCCGCTTCCATCAAAATCTTTACAACCTTATTGTATAAAAGTGAAGAAAACATAAACGCCAATCGATAGAAGAGATTTTTCTCGTACCGGGTGACATATTATAATCAAAATTATGCGAAAATTAAGAATTAGAGTGTTAGTTAAAATTACTACCTTGACAAGTTATCGTTTTTTTTTTTGTGTATTGATGATAAGCTGCCCCGGTTCTCTCAGCGGTGTCGGTTCTCTCCGACATGACAGCACCGCTAACGCCTCCCTTCCCCGCAGCACCCCAAAGACCGTAGAGCGTCGGTATTCACGCGGAGTTTCAGCACGATCTTTTGTATGAAAAATGCAAGATAAACAATGAGTATGTAATAAACTTTAAACCTATGAATTATTGGGTAGCCTATAGTCTATATTTCATTATTCTAGCTATTCTAATAACGGAATTGCTGGCATTGCATAATATAGCTTTTTGTGGGTCAACCATTAATCCAATGAATTTACAAAAATGCACATTGAAAACTAGCATTCCGCAGGTGATTTTAGTTTTTAATTTGTTGAAATCTATAGATTATTTCCGGAGTAATTAATTGCTAAAGTTTAACGAATGAAATTTACGTGGCAAAAACAGCGCCAATTCGTCTTAATTTGGAAAAATCGGGAAAACGGCAACATATACAGCTTTCTAATTTTTATGAGTTGTAGCATATTAATCGAGGACAGCGCCAGAATTTTTTCAAATTTTTTCGCCCCTAGATTTTCGAGGATATGGACTTCAAAAGAGGGGACATAATATATGGCCACGATAGTACTTTATTTCTAGCGTGGTCCACTCTGTATATCTAACATCTAGTCACTGGTATATCGTCCACTCAATCGTTACGAACCAACTAAAATAATGTTTGTTGCAATTGATTGGACGAACAGAAATGTCGTCCTGTCCATTTTAAATATTCTCTACTCTACAGTGGCTGTGGCAGAAAACTTGGAGCACGGCTGTCGTAGTTTCGTATGGAAATTTGAAATTAGCAAACAAGATTGTTTATACATTCTTTGGGTACTTGTTTGTAAACGATGCAATGCATGTAACTTTTTAATGATATATTAGATGCGTGTGAATAACGGTGATTACAAACAGATTACAAGCTTCGTGCTCATATGATTAATATCAGGAACACATTATGTATGAGTAAAGGCTCAAGTGCGTGCTTATAATGTGAGTGAAACTTAACGACTAATGCACTTCCAAATTTCCCTTATGGCCGGCCAATGAGTAAAAGCAGACGTCAAGTGATAGCGTCTCTTTAATCGGAACTATTAATTGCACTGGTTGATCCGGATTTTCGTAATAGTTCGCTTATCAAGAAAAGGAAGAAAATGTCAATTTTATATCAATTATCCACGAGTTTAAACATTTTCCCAATCAACTGTTCTTTAAATAACTACGTACGCTTTCACGGCCAGAATCATTTAGAAAACAAACTGCTTCCGGGTTATGCCGTGTGTCAAGATTTGTTAATGCTGACGTTTTGCGAACCATGTTGCTCGCTTCTTCAAAGCTAATTGAATACTGAAGACCTACCAAGAGCCATAAGGTCAAGTCCTTACAAACCCAAGCATTGGGTCAGATATGTCGATGATACCTTTGTGGTGTGGCCACACGGTAGAGATAAACGTACTAACGAGTTCCTTAGCCACCTGAACAATGGTAATCCTTCTATCAAATTCACGATGGAAATAGAAGAGGATAATCAGCTACCATTTTTGGATGTGCTGGTATACAGAACGTCAACGGGTACGCTTGGACATACAGTCTACCGTAAGAAGACACATACCGATCGGTACTTGAACGCCAAATCACACCACCATCCCCAACAGAAGAGAAGTGTTATTAACACTCTGTTCAACAGAGCCGAGAAGGTGTGCGACTCCAGCACCTTGGACGACGAACGGAAACACTTGGAGTGGGCTCTACGTCAGAATGTATACACCAAGTCTGGACATACGAGGTGTCACACAAAGAAAACCGCAAGTCTTAGAGGAGCGGCAAAAGTCAAAGGGGTTCGCTTGCTTCCCAAGAGGGGTATCAGAAAGAATCGGTAGAATACTGAAGAAATCGGGTATCACGGTAAGGTACAGAGCACCAGCAAAGGTTAAGGATCTTTTGCCAAACCGCAAGGATATCACACCCCTCCTGAAGAGCGAAGGGGTATACAAGATAACATGTGGGTGTGGAACAGGCTATGTAGGATAGACAGGACGAAGTATAGAATATCGAGTCAAGGAGCACAGTAGAGACACCCGGCTACGCAAGATTCAACAGTCCGCTGTTGCTCAACACTGCCACGAGTCGGGACACACACAATGATTTTCGATGACGTGAAGATGTTGGCAAGGGTTGGTAATTATCATCGAAGGCTTATTAGAGAAGCTAATACTATTTCAGTAACTGTTCAAAAACGTTGCCGCTTTCGGCGAAACATGCTGCAATTCTTTTTAACATGCTCCCATTTATGTAGGGAAATTCGGATTATGTCTTTGAATTCCCTGTTCGGATTATAAACTGGTCATACTGTATATTGTATTTTAATTAGATAATAAAAGACCACAATTAGTTTGACATTTGGTGGGCCAAATGTCGTGCAGCTGAATTTTAATGCCGATACAATAATAATCGCATATTTTATTGTTTATCGCTGCGTTTCCGATAAAACCACGAGAACGTGACGTGACGTGTAAAGTATTAATTACAAAACAAGTGACCAGAACGCTCGTGGCAAACTGATACACTTAGGTGGTCCGGTTTTTTCTTAGTCCTCGTTGTTTTTCTCAAATACGATTACCCACATTTATATTTATTGTCATTATCTCGACACGTCCACTACATGTGTGGTCCTCCCGCATTAGCCTAACTGTATACAATGTATACATATATGTACATATGTGTGCGTACTGCGTGTAGGTGTGCTAAGATGCGGAGAAGGAACGTATTGAACATCAACAGGCTTATTATCTGGTTTTTGGTATCAAGCGGTGCGCGGACAAAATGTGTTGCCCTAGCAATAATGAACATATTTTTCCATCTGAGGCGATATGTAGATAGATAATACGTTATTTACTTTGGCATATGGCGATATTTTGATCGCCGGATGTGTGGAATAAAAAGCCAACTCGAACAAACTGCGTTTTTCGAGAGCATTGCACCAGCGTTAGTGCGACCATATGGTCGCATCCATTCTCAAATGTGAAGCCACGATTTATTCGAACGTTCACATTGCGTAGGGTGTTTGATAAAGTATAGGACCAAGGACTGGTCCCTGCGGTACGCTATAATACGGGGTCCTTCGCGACGAACCGCCATTAGATTGTATATGGACGGCCAAATAAAATGAGAGATGGAGATTTGTTCAATTAAAATATTTTCGGTGACTTCCGGTTACACCGGAAATTTTGTCAACTTTCATATTTCAAATGGAACAGCCTGTGTTTTACAGCATTTTTTAAATCTTCGTTAAATTTTAAGTCAGTTGTATAATAATACCTAACGTGTGTCATTTTTACTCGTCCTCCCATGATTTTTTTGTTAAGATTTTTAAATGCCCTCGGTTTTTGGAGTTGGCAACTCAAAGCTCAACCCATGGCCGGTTTTCGTTTTCGGTTTTCGCCCGTGGAAATTTTTCTGCATGCGCCCATATACAGGCTGAGTTATTAGTATCCCGGCGGTCGATAGTTATCATATCGTTTGAGAAAGAAACAAATATTTTATACACAAGTTGTTTGACTCGCCATTTTCTATAACGTAAAATTATTTTCATTTATAGAGGTTCGCATTATTCGCATTATCATTATTACTTATACTATCATTCATATTACCCCAATTTTGAATTGTCTTTCCAGAAAAATAACCTATTTTAAACCAAAGTAGATATTGTTGTTTGTTTTTTGTACTGAATACAAATCCGTTCTCAAACGTAGCTCATCAAGACCGGTTTTAGCGTTTCTGTTTGTTTTTGTGTATGAGCGCATATACCGTTACAATAAAACGTCTCCTCCGCACAATTTTCACACAACTGAACAATTTTTCACGATACTTCCCGTAAAATTACACTGTTTCTGGTTTACTTCGGAGCCCAACTGAAGTTACTAGGTCATCGGGTTCGCTCGGTGTAAGTTTGTAAAAAAAACTAGTACTTTATGGACAGTAGCAGGCATCAGGTACCGTAGATATATAGTCATAAATAAATTTGCAGTTTTGAAACAAATACTTTGAAATTTTTCTAAGTTTAATTGAATTAACAAGTCTAAAATGCAAAAATTGTCAATAATTTGTTACTTTTAGACCAAAGTGGTATAGAGCGAAGATTATAAAGAGTATTTATCTTTAATTTGATACATTGCTTGCTACTTCATATAAATAAATAATAGCAAAAACTTATTTGAAACTAGACGCAAGTATTACGTTTCGTTTCAGTATACTGATTGCTCGCAAAACGTTAAGCTACCTAAGAAAAATAATTTACGGGGAATGCGCAGCTATAAGCAGCAAAATATAAGTGGGATTTGTAGATAAAGACTGGAATCAAAAATACATACATATATCCTACAATAAGTGCAAACATTTTTTTTTTAAATGTCTAACGAAATGTTAGGTTAATTCGCTCTTCTATGTCTTCTATAATTATAGTGATTTAAAATTTACTTCATTCATATTTACGTAATATGAAATACCTACCTAACTTCAGTAGTATAGTCCATGATATCACTTTCCGTTATTTAGAGCTTAAATAAACAAACAATATACTCAGTACATATTCGATTTTTGCTGAGCGCGTTTAAAATAATGAATAGTGGTAGAAGCGCACATTGCGCCACTTTGGTTTGTTACTATGACCGAATGCGCTGTAATTAAGCATCAATTCCACACGTGTTTAACGAATAAACCTGTTTACTTTCATATAGGATACAGAATTTATCTGAATTCAAAACTTGAAAATTTGATTTTTCGCAAACTATTCGGTACTTCTAGACCATAATGCGCCGGGATACTAATAACTCATCCTGTATAGAATACACAACGAGATCGCGTCCAGATACCCGGTGAATCATCGCCGTCTTGCAAATGGGTTCGCAGAAAGGTCAATCTGCACTCTGCAGGTCGCTTACAACTTACAACATACGGTATGTATGTTATTCGTAACTTTGTTAACGAATGCTCCGACGAGGTGAGGTGAAAGAAGTACAATATCCAGATTCAAGGCCCGCAGATGCCGCTGAATGTTGCGATGATTTCATTTCAATTTGTTATCCTTCGATTCAGATATAGATATATGGGTGTATAACGGATGCGATGAACGTGCTTTTAATATCGTATTAGTAAGTCGGATATAAAGCCAAGCCAAGCCAAGCCAAGCCAAGCAAAGCCGAGTACCAGAGCAGGCGCAGGCAATGCACATGCAGATGCATTGACCCCGATCGGTAGGCGCCTGCATTCCAAGTCTTGGTCTTGGTCTTGGTTCTTGGTGTGATCTCATACCTTCGACGTAGGTATTGTGTCTCTCCTTGCCAAGAATGCTTTTCTTCAAAACAACGTGTTTTGTATGTACGTACATATATGGCTGGTTCAATGCCACATTTTAATAATACTTTCGTTCCCATTTTATCTGCAAAAATAAAAAGTGGACTGCGGGCAGAAGTGAAAGTATTTGGGCGCGTATCGTATTATACGTTTACTTTTCGATCCACATATCGCATATGGCATATCAAAACGTTATTCTCATTATAATACACGTGTACCTATGTAGATTAGGTATATATTTGGCTATTTCTATCCTTTTCTGTATTAAAGAAAACCAACCTGTTCTGAGTGCGACAAACAAAACTCACTCATAGACGGCAATCTCAAGAAAGTTTACCTACTTACATGTCATTTCGACAAATTCTTATTTAAAGTATTTAACTGTAAACTAGTTTCGCAACTTTCGTTGATTTGAATGCATAACCATTCATTAACCATTCTTCACATAGATGGCGCGTGAACCTCCGATTAATAAATAAACGGCTCGTGTAATGAATTAATACGTAATTGCGCAAAAATCCGCAGAAAATGAGTACCGTTTATTTCGATTATTGCCGTTTATTGCGTTGGAGATTTGATGTATGTACATACCTACGTTGTATCCGGAAGATTAATTGCAGTCGATGAAAGTCATACCAATAGATAGTTTAGTAGTCACATATTAAAATCATTAGTGTCATAGTTAATAGGACAACATGTTACTAATTAAAAACCTATCAAAAATTGTGCCAGTCAGATTTGAATACTTCATTCCTCGAATCTCCCCCACTTAATCGCAACACTAAAAATGGCACATTGTAGCGGATAAAATTTACTATCAAAATGATTCTGGGACCTATACGAGAAGAGGTTAATTTAGTATAATCAATTATTATTGATTCAACTAATTTTCTATCCAACTCTATCGTAGGCCTCAATAGCTCAGTTGGATAGAGCACTGTGCTAGCGAGACAAAAGCCGTAATTTTTAATTTATTTAAAATTTACATCCTGCCTGATTTATACACAGATTTATACAGTGTGGTTCAAATTGCATTGAAAACATTTTTGTGATGATAGAATGCAACGATCACCGCAAATTGTTTCCAAATTAAAAAAAAAAAAACTGGACACGAATTTTTTTTTATTCGATATTTTGATTATTGATGGTACATTTTTTGGTATAAAGACTTGTAGAGGACTTACCAATGAAGAATTTGACTTATTATACATATGGCTTTGACGCCATATGTATAATATTATTAATTAATTATTATTATATTATATTATTATTATATTATAATTATTATTATTATTAATTAATATTATTCGTTTTCAATACCATTCATTCGAAATTGGGAAATTGGGGAGTTACATTACTTAAAAAAAATAAATTTCCGGCGTCAACCAATTTTATTATTATTAATTAAAAAAGTTGAAAATGAATAATAATTTGTAATAGGATTAAACAATAGGAGGAATTGTTTAATGAATAATGTCACTCCAAGATGATAAACTGCCATTTCGAACTCAGAAAACAGAATTGAGACGGATTTTCGAGAAAAACGACTTATTTAAACAAATACAATTTGTTTAATGATATGGAAATTAACTGACAAATGTTTATAAACATCCCACTAGACTTATAATAATGATTTCTATGAGAAAAAAAGAGAAATAATAATGAAATAATTAGAAGGGTAAATTTTCTGAAAAATCTACATTTTTTCATTTAAGGTTAGGATTCAGGACACTGTGGGGGTGTGTTGGGGGCATCAAATCCATATATATATGTTAGATGTTTCCCGCCACTTGAATACCTACGTGAACCCCGGCTTATGGATACTATAGTAGTTTTTAAATACCTGCTCGATGATATCATGCGTGTGACCGTTCGGATGACACAATTTTGTAACAGTTGAATTGTTGTATTTGATACGAAAGGTTGTGCAGAGTAAATTGATTTGTAACAGTGAGAGTTTCTTTTATTTTCACGAGTTTTCGTCTGTTACTTAACATGTATAATAGGTCAAATTCTTCCTTGGTAAGTCCTCTACAAGTCCTATAACTTTAGTCTTAAGTTTTCCCAAATCCCGAACAATTATTCGAAAAATACCAAAAAATGTCTTTTTCCTATGCATTTGCTTATTAAATTTGATGCATCGATAGGCACCATCAAAAATCAACAGGCACCATTCAGAATCAAAATTTCGAAAAAACATAAAATACGTGACCACTTTTTTGGGATTTGGAAACGATTTGGGGGGAATGTTGCTTTCTAAATAAAATAGCCAATTTGAACCATCCATAATATACACACATTATGTATACAGGATGGGTTATTAGTATCCCGGCGGTCGATAGTTAATAAAGCGTTTGAGACAGACAAAAATATTTTATACAAAAGTTGTTTGAGTCATCATTTTCTATAACGTAAAATTATTGTCTTTTATGCAGGGTGTGTCGAAAAGTATGCACATTTTTACTTTATCATACGCAGTATTATAAAGTATTGTAATCGTGCCGAAAAAAAAATTGAGATTTTAGCGGAAATAGGTCTTTTTGGGTCCCCTGAACATTTTTGACCAAGGTACAAAAAAATGTCTGTGTGTGTGTGTGTATGTGTGTGTGTATGTGTGTGTGTACCCGATTTTTGTTGAGACGATTCCGGAGAAACTACTAAAGGTATCGGGACGAAAGTTCATATTTAGAAGTTGCATGACTAAACTTAGAGCTGAAAAGCTTTTGGTTCAAAAAGGCCCAAAGGAACTGATAGTTTATTCTAAGCCTTTTTCAAAGATTTTGCAAATGAGCCGCCATTTCTGTAAGTTCGTCAAAATAGTTAAATAATAAATTAAAGTAGAGGAAATTTTGAATAATTTATGCCTATGTCATTTTTTTGTAAAATTAATAGTTTAGCTGCAAGAGCAAATTCCATATGATCGAGATGGGTCGCATCTGCATTGATAAGAAAGTACATAGTAGCCTGGATTTGACAAATATTTTTTTGTACTGTCACTACAGAAATGTCTATGGTTGTCACTTTTTTGTGCTGTCACACTCGAAAACAGCTGATTTCATTAGAGTATGCATCAGAGGTTGAAGAACCGCTATGGAACGTTGCCGCTCTAGTGGGGCAAACTCCGGCAAAGTACAAAATATAAATTTCAAATACAATAAGATCACCAATTTGATTGTTTGTTGATAAGAAATATCAACCCGTCTTTATATCTAATTCTATAAACGATAAATTGAGAAAATTGTAAATAAAGTATAGCGATGAGTGTAGTTTTATTTTAGTATGAATTCACATTCTTATTTTACAAGGGGCGGAGAGATGGGATTGCCTTATGGTCGATTGTCCATAGATCATTTCTGAGTATTGCACCAAAGATATGTAATGTATTTCTGGTTTATCTGAGGAAAGCGGGGGTTAACGTGTTGGTTGTACTTTTGTTGGACAGAGATATGTTTTGCAGCCATTCTAGGGAATTTATTTGTTCGATGAGTCAATACTCATCAATAGTCGTCAATACTGGGTTGGTGTAGTTTGTGCTCTGGTTTCGCAATCTGTATTATATTATTTGTTAATTTTATATTTCTTGGGCTTCGAGCGTATGTGTACTCATTAAATTAAAGCCACACACATGTGTTAATTCAATGCTGTGGCATGTCTAACCGATCGTTATTCGCTCATTTTGTATTGTGTTTTTCACTTTGTATAGTGTTTTTCTTTTTGTGAATAAAGATTTATTATTGTTATTATTATCGGTCAAATCCTGGCTAACTAGCTTTTATTTTAATGCAGATACAACCGATCTCGATCAAATAGAATCTCATGTACTATTCATTTTATAAATAGTATGATAAAGTCATGTGCCTGGCCACATCAGATTTTTTAAAATGGAACGGCCTGTATATTTTATTATATTATGTGTACTACTAAAATTGTTTATCCAACCGTGTATGTTGCTAAGTCACAGCGTTAATAGTCCGAAGAAATAGTAGTATCCAAAGAAATTAGATACACTATACAGGTGTTCATTGAACTTCTAAATGAAACTCCCTATATAATATGTTTTGGCTTAGTTTGTAATACACCAAATATTACTATTTTTTTAACGATTTGCATTTTAAGGAAAATGTAATGCAATTGTAAATTTTAATATTGCTGCAACCTATAACCGTAATACTGTTCTACATGCAGGTTATTTGGAAGATTCATGCTAATGTTATTAAATACTTATGTAGTTAAAAGCACTACCACCACTTAAAAATTTTACGTTGAAGTACAAAGCAATATTAATGAATTTCAAATAGAAAAACTGGTAAAAATATGTAATTATGTTATCACATGACTTAATTTAAAGACACATTAATTTAAAGAATAAATGATTACTACCTTATCTATAGCGTATTTATTTCTTTGTACTTTTCTCTGTAACTATTGGTTTTGCTTATGATTTTACAAAGTCAATATCTGTAAGTCAATAAAGGCAACATGTATTTCTAAACGTCTTTTTAACAATTTAAAATATACAAACGCCAATTTATTGAGAAACAATTGACTACCTTTGCACGACTACAACCTAAACGTTTCTTTTACATCACGCGTAAATGCAACATCTTGTATAAATGAAAATAATATCGCGTTTTAGACAATGGTGTATTAAACAACTGTGATACAAAACTTCATATCTAACTCAAGATGACAAAAATATCGGTAACTGCGATCCTATGGGTCATCCTCTGTATAGGTACCTAGGTGGTGTTTTCTTCGTGTTGGAACAAACCTAATGATCTAAATTATCAAAATAGCTCTAACATTATTGATGTCTGATTATGGGAGGCCTGTATATACTTGGTTTACTTTTCAGTCTCAACTTGTGCGTATTTAAAATTCAAATCTTTATCGTATTTTCGATTATGAACATTATTAATCATGCATACGCCGACTTTAGTTTATATCACTACGACTCATGCATATTATTATTAATAAAATACACAAGCAGGAAGATAATATTATGTATAATTTTTTTTTTTTGATGGTCTGGTGTTCCAAGAATCTTTAAATCCGAAAGAGGGTGACAAAATAGTGTTACTTATTAATTTTTGACGAGCAAACGGGGTTTGAGATTAATTTTCTTTCCCATTTTATGTTCGTTGTGATTTATTTTAGAATAGTAAAAAATAAGATTGTAACTACGATTATGTAACAAAACTAAAAACTCAAAAGGCTATAGACTTAACTGGAGTGATAATAAACAAATCATTTTGACAACCGTGATGGTTAATAAAATATTTTAAATTTGAAAGTCATCCTTTTAAACTGAAAATGATATGATGTAACTGGGGAAAGATCATTAAGAAAAAAAGTCATGAAACACATGGTGATTTTTGTTACCTCCAATTTTGGGTATTGCAAAAGTTATAAACATTTTTCTGTAGCGGCTGATTGAAATACATTTGATATTCGAACGGACATTATCGATATTTAGCGGTTGTTGTCCATGGGGAAAAACTCCGAGCATCGAAGGACTAAGGACTCTTTTAATTACCTACTACTAACTTGAGGTACGATCGAAATTTATGCAGCAATGTTTGCAAAAGTTATAAACATTTTTCTGCAACAAATAATTGAGATACCTTTGCTAGTCGAACGGACATTTAGGGCTTATTGTCAATGGGGCAAAACTTTGAGTGTCGAAGGGCTACTAGGTCTTTTAATTACCTACAATTTAGGGTGTGATAGAAATTTATGCCATAATTTTTCCAAAAGTTATAAATGTTTCTCTGTAGCAACTGATTGAGATACGTTTGCTATTCGAACGGATGACGCCATTTAGCGGTTGTTGTCCATGGGGAAAAACTCCGAGTGTCGAAGGTCTTTCAATAACTTACAATTTGGGGTGTGATAGAAATTTATGCCATAATTTTTCCAAAAGTTATAAATATTTTTTTGTAGCAACTGATTGAAATACGTTTGCTATTCGAACGCATATCGCCATTTAGCTGTTGTTGTTCATGGGGCAAAACTCCGAGTGTCGAAGGTCTTTTAATTACTTACAATTTGGGGTGTGATAGAAATTTATGCCATAATTTTTCCAAAAGTTATAAATATTACTTTATCATACGCAGTATGATGAAGTATTGTAATCGTGCCGAAAAAAAAAAATTGAGATTTTAGCGGAGATAGGTCTTTATGGGTCCCCTGAACATTTCTGACCAAGGTACAAAAAAATGTCTGTGTGTGTGTGTGTGTATGTATGTCTGTGTGTAAACGATTTTTGTGGCGACGATTCCGGAGCAACTACTAAAGGTATCGGAACGAAAGTTCATATTTAGAAGTTTTGTTGCCAAACTTAGAGCTGAAAAGCTTTTGGTTGAAAAGGGTCCAAAGGAACTGATAGTTTACTCTAAGCCTTTTTGAAGGATTTTGCAAATGAGCCGCCATTTCTGTAATTTTGACAAAATAGTTAATTAATAAATTAAAGTAGAGGAAATTTTGAATAATTTATGCCTATGACATTTTTTGGTAAAATTAATAGTTTAGCTTCAAGAGCAAATTCTACTTGATCGGGATCGGTCGCATCTGCATTGATATGAAATTACATAGTAGCCAGGATTTTGACAAATATTTTTTTGTGTTGTCACATTCGAAAACAGCTGATCTCATCAGAGGTTGGAAAACCACTATGGAACGTTGTAGTGCGGCAAATTATAAAATACAAATTTCAAGGAAAATAAGATCACCAATTTGAGAGTTTGTTGATAAGAAATATCAACCCGTCTTTATATCTAATTCTAAAAACGGTAAATTGAGAAAATTATAAATAAAGTATAGCGATGAGTGTAGTTTTATTTTAGTATGTTGGTAGGGATGTGTCATGAACAAATTTAAATCTGTCAGAATTTGATTTACCTTTTTTAAGGTGCGTTTTCATTAGTGATAATGGCAGTGGTAGCAGACGCCGTTATAGTATTTCCAATAGAAAATTGCTAGTGACTCAGGTTTATGTACATGCAAACTAATATGTGTCATTATCACGATATGTAAGAAATACTATAATTTCGTATTCTACCACCGCCATTAGCTACCATTACCTACCAATCGGAACGCACCTTTAAACTTGACGTTTCGTCAAAGTGGTACCAACCTAGCATTTACTATACAGAAATCATTTAATTTTTTTTTAAAATACGTATGTCTTAAAAAGCAACACAATAAACGTTGATGTCGCTCCTGCCAAAAACTAGATAGCGCGACTCGCTCACATGCGACGGCGACACTCCGCCTTCGGTGACGCGCCGCATCACCGCTCGTCGCGCTATTCCGTACTTTCGGCATTTGTGACATAAATAACTATTATTCTAATGATGTAGTGTAGGTAGTGTCAAATGCTGATGCTTTGACAATACCTACGATTTATCTTAATAGAATAGATTCTCATGCAGCTAAACTATTAATTTTATATATTGTATGATAAAGTCATGTGCCTGGCCACATCAGATTTTTTTTTTGTAGCAACTGATTGAAATACGTTTGCTATTCGAACGCATATCGCCATTTAGCTGTTGTTGTCCATGGGGCAAAACTCCGAGTGTCGAAGGTCTTTTAATTACCTAAAATTTAGGGTGTGATAGAAATGCCATAATTTTTCCAAAAGTTATAAATATTTTTCTGTAGTAACTGATTGAAATAAGTTTGCTATTCGAACGGACATTATGGTCATTTAATTTTGGAGAATCTTAAAAACAAGAATTTACAATTTTTACGTTTCGGCAGTGGGTTTTTTTTTTTTTTTTCAAGAACGATTTACAATAATCTGCCAAATCTACTTTGTCGAGTCGTCAACGGGCAACTCTAAACCAAACCCATGCCCGGTTTTCGTTTTGCACCCCCCTGGAAATAGTTATGCGGGCGCCCATGGCTGTTAGTTTCCTCTTATCGATATCGGTAGTCGGTAGTCGGTAGTATTTCTTGACCGCCGAGTGAGTGGGCCTGTGTGGAATGACGACCGATTAGAGAATTCAAATGATTCATAGCGGAGAACACGCAACACAACGCGAACTCGAAGTGAAGAAACGGCGTTTCAGTCATACCGCGACCATCTAGCATGCCATGCCACGGCTAGCACGGCCGACTCGACGCGACCTTCAAACCTATACCGCGACGGGAGGGACGGGCGTGATCGTCAGTGCACTATTGTTTTCCGTTTGTTTGTTATGTGTTGAAGAATCACGATGGACATTGGATTATTATCGTTATTGTTGTTAAATGCGATTTTCGTTAAACGGAATACCTGCTTTCGAGTGATTTCTTCCATATCTACTGTTGAAATAGCTACTAGTGCTACTACGGACTGATAGTTAACATGCACCATCGAGGTGTCAAAGGAAACAAAGGTAAAACCCCTTTATTGTTCGCTGGTGATTTGATTTATTTATAAGCAACAGCAATTTGATTTTTAAGGATTAGTCATCGGGCCGACCGCGTTCGGGGCCGTTGCTTGCTGCGGGTTGTCGCGCTAAACGGGAAAAATTGCAAACTTGTTGCCGAACCACTTGTTGCGTTCTGGATTGTTACGAAAGTGCGATCGGTGAACGCCTCGGCCCTCGCCTGGTAATCCATCTGCCGATGACTGTACCCCACAGTGTACAGTCGAGCGTGCTTGCGTATCTTTGCACCGCACCGCAGTGGCAATTGCTTTCAATAAAATATCCGATTACTCGCCTTTCGTTTATTGACATTATACTAATTGTTTGTAATGCTTATCGGGAAGTTTACTCGGTGAGTCCACAGATGACTTCATAAACTGCATCAAATTAGCTACGCGTTTGTTGATTTTTTATGTGTGGACGGAATCGAATGAATCTCTCTTCAAAGTAAACATACGTCATATACAGGGTGAGTTATTAGTATCCCGGCTGTCAATAGCTACTAAATCTTTAGACAAAGAAAAAAATGTTTAAGACCAAACTTGTTTGGCTCACTAGTTTCTATGACGTAAAATTATTTTCATTTATACAGGGTGTTGCATTTAGGCGTGAAGTAAAGTATGTACATTTTTTAAATGGAACGCCCTGTATATTTTATTATTATATCAATACTAATAAGTTTGGCTATCCTACGGTGTAGGTTGCTAACTCTCAGCTTTAATAGTACCTGAGATATTCAATTATTTCTCCAAAATATGCCCGTTGCACGATCTGCTTTAAAATTACGTAAAATTGAAATTTTTGCAGATTTTGCTTTTAAACTATGTCAGACAATAATCAAAGCTAGTAGATAGATGATAGTATCCAAATATATTAGATTCACTATACAGGGTGTTTATAAAACTTAATTAATTTTGATGTATTTCAAATCGCTTTTCCTTGGGGTTTTTAAATGAAACACCCTGTATTTTATGTGCTAGTTGAATTGCCCATCAAGTTCCCTTTAATTTATGTCAAATATGTCATATGTCCAATTTTAGTAGATTTCGTGATATTTACAATTTAAAGAGAAAGGTGTAATATTATCTAAATTTGCCATTATTTTCTTGTTCTTTCTTTTTTGTTTTTCTCTTAGTTGTAAATCAGTAATAGTATATTCACGTATATTTTAAGAAAAAAAATTAATACTATTAGCGTTTATTAAAAAATAAATCGCTTTTTACTTAGTAATCTATTTGAATCAAATTCAGAAACAAACCATAAACACTTAATAAACATCCCACAACAAGTAACTAATATTTTAATTAATATTTGGAAGTTGGAAGTGTCCTTAGATCTCAATTGTTTGTTTCCTTGATTGGCTAATAGTATTAATAAACGTTTTTAAAGTTGTATTTTAATACAGTATTACTGATTTACAAATGAGAGGCAAACACTAAACAACAACAAAATAATGGCATATAATGGAACTCGGGGGGTAATTCAACTAGCACATAATATACAAGGTGTTCTATTTAAAAAATTCAAGTAAAAACCATATGAAAAACATCAAAATTTACTAAGTTTTATCAACACCCTGTATAGTGAATCTAATATCTTTGGATACTATCATCTACTAGCTTTGACTATTGTCTGACATAGTTTAAAAGCAAAATCTGCAAAAATTTCAATTTTATATAGTTTTAAAGATCATGCAATGGGCATATTTTGGAGAAATAACTGATTATTTTAGGTACTATTAAAGCTGAGAGTTACAACCTATACCGTAGGATAGCCAAATTTATTAGTATTCATATAATAATAAAATATACAGGGCATTCCATTTAAAAAATTTACATATTTTTCGTCTCGCCTAAACGCAACACCCTGTATAAATGAAAATAATTTGACGTTATAGAAACTGGTGAGTCAAACAATTTTTGTGTTAAACATTTTTTGCTTTCTCTAATGATTTAGTAGCTATCGACCGCCGGGATACTAATAACTCACCCTGTATAAAACGCATAATACGACGGTTGTTCTTCCTGCGTATTTTGCATTATGTGAACAAAATTTGGACATCCAATAAAACTAAGTATACGTTGTTGCATTATTTATTTTTATTTGTTCATCATCGCTATATTCAAACACTGACGTGGAATTGTGTATCCAGTTTTAAAAAAAATAGTATGCTAATTTCAATGCTTCGAATAAACAACAAAAATGTCCTGAACAAAAATATAAGAAATGGAACCTTCTTTATAAGTGCTGGGCAATTTTTTTGAACTGCTAACTCTCAAATATACTGGTTGTCGAAACACATGCGTCCATTATTGTTAAGGTATACGGAAGGGTATTAAAATGACAAAACTGCGGATCTCATTAACACCATTCAAACACAGGCTGTCCCAAAAATCAACGTCATGTCGTGGACGTCGTGGACGTCGTGGCCATTCATGATTGTTTTTTTTAATGACGTCGTGGCCATTCATGATTGTGTTTTTTTTTATGAATTATGACAGCCACAGTGTCACAGCTTCAAAATATATGTAATACTGCTATACATTTGGAAAGAAAGAATATTTTTGTACGATTTATGAATTATTTTCCCCTTTTTAGCGACGCAAAAGTCGTCGTGTCTAAACGAAAAATGCAAAAGATTTCCAATTAGTATAGTTTTTAAACACTTGCACTGTTTTACTATGGAAACAAAAGATATTGCTATTTTACTGCAAGATAAGCTTACTGATTTTTTTTAATTGCTTGTTAAAGAAAAATTAGGAAAAAACTAGTCATATTAATGTGACCGATATTTATTTACAAATACAATATGTAATCTGATGTGGTCAGGCACATGACTTCATCATACTATACAGCAGTGTTTCTCAACGTGGGTACCTAAACTACACAGGGGGGCAATTGTAGTGTTCAGGGGGACAATTTGACAGTTCAGGGGGCGCAAATTATAGCACTATCTTTGCCAATGTTCTATTCTAAACGTGAACCGGGTATCTATATTTAGCTAAACTATTAATTTTACCAAAAAGTTTTATAGACATAAATTATACAAAATTTCCTCTACTTTAATTTATAATATTTATTTCTATGACATATTTTGGTAAAATTAATAGTTTAGATAGATGCATGAGCAAATTTGGTCGTGTATGCATTAATATAAAACTAGTTAGACAGAATTTGACATTTTTTTTCTTGGTAATGACAGTAGGTGGGTAGTGTTAAACGCTGACGTTTTGACAATACCGACTGTCATTAGGATGAAAATATCTGCCAAATTCTGGCTAACTAGTGTTATTTTAATGCAGACACGAAAGATCTCGACCAAATAGAATCTCATGTAGGTAAACTATTAATTTTATATATAAATATAGTATGATAAAGTCAGGTGCCTTTGCAAAAAAATGTCCAGAGGAACCAAAAAGACATATTTCCGCTAAATTTTTTCTTTTTTTTGACGCGATTACTTTGGCAAACTAAACTACGTATGATAAAGTAAAAATAATACAAAAAAAAATCTGATCTGACCAAGCACATGATTTTATCATAGAGATCGGTCGTGTCTGCATTAAAATAAAACTAGTTAATGTAAAACAATTGAGGCTATTTTAATTAATAATTATCGCCTTTAGAATAACTTTTTGAGTAATAAATAAGTAACACTTTTGTATAATATGGTCTAGTTTATTCATTTGTTTACTCTATATCTTTAATTATTACTTCTATTATATCAGTTATAGTATACATAATAATATGTTATCAGATGTTCAATGGACACTATTATAACATTTTCAATTTTGCTCTTTCTGTGTTGCCTGTATATTCGGGTTTAAACATTCTCTATGGACAATTTTGTGACTTTATTATCTTTTCGCCTTTCTTATAAGGCTGTAATTCAATTTTTTTTTATCGCTGGGCCGTTTTAATGATTTTTTTAATGTTGACTGCTGACTGAGTTTTACATTATATTTATCATACATTGCATGTTTTAAATTTAAACGTAAATGGTGTTTATGTTAATACAGAATATTTAAATAAATCTTGCAAGTTTTCCATCTGTAACCGAGCGAGCACTCAAAATTGTTACCGGGATACCCGTATCCCCCGGGATATCTCGATCGTCATCGATGACGTCACCGCCCACCGGTCCTAAGCTAAGCGAAAAACCCTGTTTCGTTTCGTATACCTGCCCAACGTTGACTAACTGGTGGACTGTTTTTCTGATATTGGAGTATTGTATCGTCTACCGGGGGGGCGATTGGTCATTCTTAGCTAGTTTGTGATAAAGATAAGACGTGCATGGTGCATTGTAAGTACTAAAATTGTTCTGCGATTATTATATTTCGTTCAACTTGCATATGACTATTGTTTATTTAATATACGATCGATAACAAATGTTTATAGGCCCCATAATTGTTTGTTATTCGAAGCGTCTCAGTCTAAAATATAACGTAGGTAAACGCAAAGTCATCTCGCTTAATTTTGACGGTAGAAAGTTAGGTTAGGTGTAAAGTTTACAAAGAACTGTCATAACAATAAAACTAACCTATTTTATATCGTTTTAGGCCCGTCAACGGAATTAATGCCCGGCATCCTCAGCGCCCTCGATCGAATCTTGGACACGAGCATCGACGAAAACGAGGAATCGCACGATTTTAGAAAAACAAGGTTAGGATCGCCACGCAAACTGCTCAAAAGCAACAACTTCCAGCTGTCGTTCAACGTCCAGAAGATCCTCTCGAACGTCGCTACCGTCGAGGAGGACGAATGGCCCAATCGACCCGCCGAGGAATCCCTGAAAAGGAACCCCTCGATTTACTCGTCCACGAGGCGTTCCCCGGAAAAAACGCTGTACCGGAGCAACGAGAGTTTGGAATTGTTGCCTTCCGTGCAGAAGATGCTTTCGAACCTGCCGGATACCGATCTGGTGATCTCGACGATGGGCGAGAAGAAACCGAAGGCTAACGGTTTCGTTCATAAGACGGAGACGTGTCGAGACGATGGCAGATGTGCGGATAGGGGTTGTGAATCTGTGATTGGCGTGCAGAATTCGGTTAGTTTGGTGAATGTTGTGGAGAGTTCCGGAAAGGTCGATGAGAGTCGGAATATCGCCACGGATGGTGTGGCTGCGTCGAAGCCGCTCGGAAGTTATAAGCACTCGTCGGTGTCCGGGATAGCTTCCAGGACGCCCACGGGGAGGAAGAATATGGGAAAGTACTTGCAAGTAAGTTTAGCTTTGTATTTATTTATTAACTTTATGCACTGATATTAAAGGAAAGCTTAAACCAATTTAAGCCAAACTTTGATGTTCACTTTGGTCTTTGGGTTTTTGTAAGAAGATATTATAAAAACTTTAATGCTATTGGACGATAGTGAATATGACTGTTGTTTTTCCGATGTTTTCTATCAGTTAAACTGAATTTACAGTAGGAATAGTAGGTTTTTTTTTTCCTATGAAAATCAGTGTAATTTTACATCTCAATTGTGTTTTTACATTGTCATTGTATATTTACACTGTGATTTTATAAGAATTTGGCCGGCATATTACACCGATGTTCATTTTATTTTAAGTTATATAGTGCGCAATACGTAATAATTGAACATCAATTTAAACGTAATTTTAAATGAAATATGAGGTAATGCGTAATAATTTTACATCTATTTCAGTGTAATATTCAATGAAATATGGAGTATTTTTTATTTGTATAATTTTATTGTGATCTTGAGTAACATTTTCATATAATACAAAAAAAATCTGATGTGGCCAGGCACATGACTTTATCATATAGAATATAAAATTAATAGTTTAGCTGCATGAGAATTTATTTGATTGAGATAAATCGTGTCTGCATTAAAATTAAACTAGTTAGTAAGTACGGAAAAGCGCGACGAGCGGTGATGCGGTGCGTCACCGATGGCGGACCGTCGCCGTCGCATGGGAGCGATTCGCGCTATGTAGTTTTTGGCAGGAGTGACATCAACGTTTTTGTGTTGCTTTTTGAGAAATACGTATTTAAAAAAATCAAAAATGGTTATAATTCTGTATAGGAAATGTTAGGTTGATACCGCTTCTACGAAACGTCAAGTTTAAAAAGCTAATTCAAATTCTGACAGATTTATATTCGTTCATGACACTGTAGATATCACATCCGTACCAACATACTAAAATATAACTACATACACTCATCGCTATACTTTATTTACAATTTTCTCAATGTATCGTTCTTACAATTAGATATAACAGCGGGTTGATATTTCATATCAACAAACAATCAAATTAGTGATCTTATTTTATTTGAATTTTGTACATTGCCGCACTAGAGCGGCAACGTTCCATAGCGGTTCGCCAACCTTTGATGAAATCAGCTGTTTTCGAGTGTGACAGCCATAGACATTTCTGTGGTGACAGCACAAAAAAATAGTTGTCAAATCCAGGCTACTCTGTAGTTTCATGTCAATGCAGATGCGACCGATCTCGATCAAATAAAATTTGCTCTTGAAGCTAAACTATTAATTTTACCAAAAAACATCATAGGCATAAATTATTCAAAATTTCCTCTACTTTAATTTATTATTTAACTATTTTGACGAAATTACAAAAATGGCAGCTCATTTGCAAAATCCTTGAAAAATGCTTAGAGGACAGCCACTTCCTTTGAACCGTTTTGAACCAAAAGCTTTTCAGCTCGATACTTCTAAATATGAACTTTCGTCCCGATACCATTAGTAGTTTCTCCGGAATCGGGTACACACATACGCACACACACACACACACACTGACATTTTTTTGTACCTTGGTAAAAAATGTTCAGGCGACCCATAAACACCTATTTCCGCTAAAATCTCTTTTTTTTTTTTGGCACGATTACAATACTTTTCATCATGCTGCGTATGATAAAGTAAAAATGATCATGCCCTGCTGTTGAGCCAGTTGGATGCCGTGGGTGTGCATGGGAGGCTGCTTTCGTGGTTTAAGAGTTATCTTGCTTCCCAGCAGTTTGTGAGGGTAAATAATATTGTTTCAGCTGAGATTAACATTTCATCTGGTGTTCCTCAAGGTGCACACTTATCACCATGGCTGTTCAATTGCTTTATTAACGATGTTAAGCAGTGCTTTATTCATTCGCATGTTGCGTTATTTGCAGATGATTTAAAGCTCTTCAAAATTATTCGATCTGTTACTGATTCTTCGGACCTTCAGAGTGATTTAAATAGGTTTGCAATATGGTGTAGCAATAATAAATTGAATGTTAATATTAATAAATGTGCTGTAATTAGCTTTTGCCGTAACACAAATGCCTTTAACTGCGACTATCAGTTTAATGATGATAAACTTGTAAGAGTAAACCATATAAAAGATCTCGGCGTCACTTTGAACAGGAAGTTAGATTTCTCTGACCATGTAGACAATATTGTTAATAAAGGATTTAGAATGTTGGGTTTTCTCAAACGAATTTTGGTGGACTTCACGGATTTGCGATGCTTGAAGAATGTTTACTGCGCCTATGTTCGGTCACACCTTGAGTATGCTGCGGTGGTATGGTCCCCTTATTATAAAACATCGATTGATAAGGTAGAGAGCGTCCAGAATAGATTTCTAAAATTTATTGCATACAAGATGGGAACAATGTATCATAGAGATCAGCTGGTTCATCTAAGAGAAGTTGTTAACATTGAAAATCTTAATGACAGGAGAATTATTCAAGACCTGGCCTTGTTATATAAAATTTTAAATAATAAACTTGAGTGCCCAGAACTGCTAGGGAAGATTTGCTTCTATGTGCCTCAAAGAGGTCATAGGAATAATACGATGTTTATTGAATCGTTTCATCGAACGAACTATGGGAATAATACACCGTTTACAAGGATGTGTCGGTTAGCCAACAAACTGAATCTTGAGTTTGAAGATTTTGAACTTTCTTTTAACCAATTTAAGCAATTAATTAGGGATAGGGTTACTTTTGAGTTAGAATAATTATTTTTTTTTTCTTTTTCGATTTTTTTGTTTATACATATTTTATGTGTATGTATCTATTGGAAATGACTGCAGTCGTAAATAAATATTATTATTATTATTATTAAAACAGAATCATCATGCAAACAGTCAAACGTTACATTACTACAAACGGTCGAACAAATACGGTTTAAATAAAATTACTTGTAAAAAATAAATTTATAGACGTACATACAAGTATTAAATAGTTAAATTTCGAAAACACACGGATAAACATATAAATGCACTTCGGTCAGTCATGAACCCACAAACTCGTCCACTCTGTTTCTGACAAGATGGTGCAAGATGTATCTGTAATAGAACAAGGAAACATATTAGACAGTCACAAAAAAGTTAACCCAAAATGAGGATTGCACATTATCTTTCTGTTGCTATAAAAAACCCGTCAATCTTAAAGCAAATTTTCAATTCATATTTTTCTTTTCAAATCAGTTTTTTTCTTAAATAGAACATTTTATTTAATAAATTTTTTATTTCAGGTTCCTAGTGAAAGCAGTGTCGGCACATTAAGTACGACATCTTCGGAAGTATCCAGACCCGTGTCTCTAACGAGCCTAGGTTCATGTTCATCGAGCGGTAGCAGCTGCGCCCTTCAGCCAGGATCTGCCTATCAGGCATCGGAGGAAAGTCTCGATAGTGATCCAGAATCTTCTGGTATTCAAGGTAGGAATATAAGCTAGCTACCCATACACGTTCATTCTATCTGTAGCGTTTGTCTGTAATAATACGAACAATTTACTTTAGCTGTTTATTTGAGGTCATCGTAAAATCAACTGAGGCTGTTACAATAAGTAAACATAACCGGTCCCGTAAAGGAGTACTCGTACACATGCGTACTATATATTCTAAAGTAAACATATTTATAATACATTACACTATCCATATAGTACGCAGTTACTTAGCCACATAGCAGCAGAATAATAAAATTCTTAATGTAATTCTTTTTTATTTAGGTTCAGCAGACAGTGGAATTGCTGATGACGATACTTGCTCAAATATCAGCAAGAAGGAATACGATGTTGTCGCCGAGATTGCCGATACTGAAGCTAAATATGTTGATGATCTACATAAAGTTATACAGGTAAGATAAAATCCATATGTGTTTCAGCAGTTTTCCAAACGATTGGCACTAGGGCTGCCAATCCCGGACAAAATACTGATCCCGGAATTTCGGGATTATAAATTTTATAATCCCGGGAGTCATCAAAAAGCCTAAAAATTGGCGGAAAAATTGGCCTGGGATGCCAAAAGTTACCAAATCTAGTCGGTAAGAAACGCCTAAAATACACTGATTGGGCAATATTTTTTACCCTGAAACTTGATCGATGTTTTCAATTTTTACCTTACAAGTAGAAAACCTAAATTATTGGTTTAAAAGATATCAAAGTGTGCGTATTGACATCAATAATAAACACAATTTAAACTGCATTGAGATAATAACTTGCTCTTCCATCTTCAATTTTCTCAACGTTCTTGTAGAATGTTTCAAGAATAGTCACGGCAAAATAAATTATTTGATCGAGCCAAATTTTCTATTTTTTATATTAAGGCCAATAAATATTTTGATAAGTTTTTGTTTTCTTCTTTAAGATAAAATTGGATAACTTTAGAATTCATACGTCATGGATGTTTATTATTTAAATAGACTCACTGTTTGTATTGTAAATAAAACAATTATTGTTTACAAATTATAATGACGGTTCTAAATGCATCTTTAAGGAAACCGTTATTTATTGTTGAAAATTGATGAAATATTCAGTGAAACTTCTTAGAATTTTAAATATTCAATTTCTTGTCGTGAACAAAATGAATATTACTTGTACGTCTTTCGGTTATGTCAAATATAGTTCACAAAGCCCAACCCATATTATAAAATAAATTTTTTACAGTGCACTTTTTGACATAACTTTTTCACTAAAAAAGCAAAAAAAGCAATAATTGTGCCATGAAAAAATGGTAAAAACGGCCATATTATCGCTGTCACAGCTCAATACAAACTCGAGATGTTTTACCCGAGACGCAATCTATGGCGTACATGCACTTCAGGATGGAACAATTTCTTAAACTGGAAGAAGCTTGAAAATCGGAACAACAAATGACATTGTTCATTCGATTGGTGTGAACCATCGAAAGATTAATAACAACTATTAATAACAATTCATTTTTGGTACAATTTGGGTTTCATTTTACACTTAAATATATCGGGATTAATTTGTATCTTTGTTTTCTACTTATTTTCAATATTTTTTCACTGTATTTTATACCTATTTACAACTTTTATATTCTGTAGTACATCAGAGAATACAGGTAAAGAAATCCGCCACTAATTTTTACGTTTATGTTTTTGTTTCCGTTGTAAATAAAGCCTGATTTTTTTTTGTTGAGGTAAATAAAAAGACGCAAAAAAGCTGAAAATGATGTTTGCCTCCATATTGAATTATATCTACTTCTTGCAAAATCTGTTCCTCCTATTATAACAACATGTTGATATAAACGAACATTTTATCCTTGATACTTAATTTAATCAGAAATGGCGGTGTTATAGATTGAATTTTGTACTTAAAAAATAGCAGCTCAATTGATTTATTGTAGATCAGTGCCCACACTTCACCAATTAACAATAAAATAAGAAAATAATTTAGTTTTAACTTTTTCGAGATCTCGAGATTTAGACTTACAATCCCGGGATCCTGAAAAACCTCATTATTTGTCGGGATTCCGGGATTGGAAGCCCTAATTGGCCTAAATGCTGCGTTGCTATACTATGACTTTTTTTAGGTATAATTTGCAGGGTTTGAAAAACCCCCAGTTTTTGTGAAAGTGGGTTTTTTGGGTTTTTTTCAGGCTTTTTTGGGTAAAAGTGGGCAATTGTAAATATTAACTAAACCCATACTGTAACCGATTTTTTTATGATGTAAAACCCGTAATCGAACCAAAACATGTATAAAATACTGAAACTGAAATCTCAACCTTTGCTAAAATATTCAAAACCATGGTAAAATCAAAACGGTTCTATTGAAAATTCGAGAGCAGAAACTTATTTTATGTTATACGTAAATGGGAAAAATTAATGTGTTCGAGATCAAAGTCAAACGGAACTGAATCTCGTTTCAGTAAGTGTATTACCAAGATAACCAAAACAACAACCCAAACCGTCTCCAGGTCGAAAATGCAGGTAAATTGGTGCAAGTGTATAGATATTTACTCGACGTTGACACCACTAACTGTGTCGACTGGTGAACTCAATGTGTTTGTGGTGGTTCGTATTTTGTTCTTTTCTTAACACACTTATTCGCAAGACTGAGTGAGTAAGAATACAACTTAAGTTTTTTCTGAATTGTGAAATTTCTGAAATTTTGTAAGATCACAACCAAAACCAGTTGACTTTATGTTTTTAATCAAAGTATTGAAGATGGTGATATTCATCCGTATGAGACTGTATGTCCGTATATTCATTTCTAGGTATATTTATTGTTTTTATTCACGATTTTTTAGAACTTTTAATTTGATTTTCATAGTTTATCATGAAAATCAAATTAAAAGTTGAATGAAGTTATGAATTTCAAACAGTTTTATGATGGCTTTTCTCAATTATTCTAAAGAAATGCGACATAGCAGTTATTTTGCGGCCATAAAATAACAAGTCCTGCAGCGTTTCGAGAACTTGTGTTTTTCCAAACCCTTGTGTGTGATGTCATGAAGCGATTACATATTTATACATATTTTAATAGAATAATATACTGGGCGTAATACAACTAATCCCAAAAAGTTTGAGTAGATTTCTTAATTAAAGAATTATCCATTATTTTCAATAATCTTTTGTTTTTGTAATTGTTTGTTATTACAAAATGAAAATAAATTTTAAAATACCTATTCCAAGCTACCGTATGAAATACCTACCATTATAATTTTTTTTTTTTAACAATGGAATGTATGCAAAAAGGGAAAGAAAAAGATTACTGATTATTCAAGCATCTCAGAATTAAAAAAAAAATACATACGTCGTACTATTTGTTAGAACAGTTATTAGTAATAAATAGATCTATTAGGCCTGAGATCTAAACTATATCAGTGGGACAGTATGAACGTTGGTTTATCTGTAATTATTGCTTACAACTGTCTTCCTTTTGTGGTAGGGAACCGAGATTCCCAGAAGGTATTTTTAGCATTAAAATTTCTACCTAAAGTAAGGTTTCCTGAGAAATTAGTGAATTCAAATGAGTGATATTGTTGTGTTTTTATATCGTATCTTGATAGAGGGGTATATGGCTGCTGTAAAATGCAGCACAACTGAAATTGTTTCCTAACATATAGTTTACACGTTTCAGGATTATTTGCTGCCGTGGCAATCTGATCCGGATTGCTTTCTCAATCAGCACATCCCGACGCTGTTCAGCAATTTGGAGGAGATCTACGAGTTCAATAGGTCTTTTCTGGAACAACTGCGGGACGCCAAGCTCAATCCTTCGGCCACCGCAAAACTGTTCATAAACAATACCGGCTTCTCCATATATACCGACTACTGCACCAACTATCCCAAGACGATATCGGTCCTGACGCAGCTGATGGGCGACAAGGAATCCGCCGTGTATTTCAAGGCGGTACAGACGAACAAGAGTCACGACCTGCCGTTGGGCTCCTACCTGCTCAAACCGGTGCAGAGGATTTTGAGATATCGCATGCTTCTAGAGGTAATTAGAATTTTAACTTAGTTGTATACCGGTTGCGTTATGGATTGCCTGGTATATCATACCATATAACGAATATTAAGGGTATCGTCTTTCCAACTGTGTAAGTTGTACCTGTGTAAAGCACATAATTTGTTTCTAAGATATTCAATTATTTGTAAAAAATGTTGGCAAATTGCAGGCACTTTTTTTAATCTACTTAAACACTACATTTTTGCAGACGTTGTCGTAAACATTGTGTACCTTAACTATAGTCCACAATTTTAGCGATCACAGCGAGTTTTTTATTTGGTGTTCGTTAGTTACAATCTGTTTGTACAGATTTAAAATAACTTGGTTTTCAGCTAAGGTTAAGTGACCCATTTCTAACATTTTACGCTTTTTTGGGGGCGAAACGTGCACTGAACTTGTACTTGGCACAGAATCCATATTTAGTTCTTGTACGAGCTGCTGATTAAATTTAACTGATGTCGCGAATAACGCACAAAACAATGGAAAACAGGTACCCATGTTTGTTTATGGTTTGTTTACATGGTACCTAACCTAACTCGCAAATTAACGTGCGATAGCGTTAATTTGCCAAGTGTAAAACCGTCTGGGATCCAGCCATTACAGGCGAGGTCTTCCTAGTAACGTTTGAAAAGTACCTCCTAGTTATTAAATGGACTATAAAACGATAGCTAGATGCTGATGTCATGAAAAATTACGGTTATCAAAGATTTACAATCATTTTTTGGTGGTAGTAAATGAACCCGGAGACCTATATACTTTAATCTGATTAATGAAGGTTTCCACCGTGTCCATGCTTCGTTGTAAATTTAAAAAAGGATATAGAAATAAACTATTAAGCCTGGATAAATAGTCTTTAATAGAGCTATGTTCGTAGGATTATCGATTTCGACGTATTTTACGTCATCTTCGGATCCAGCTACAATAAAAATATGAAATAAGCAAAACAAAACGTAACACTCAATCATGTATCTTACAGTCTAAAAGTTAGCTACGTAAAATGTATAAAACGTTCCCGGACATTGTAGGTTATGTTTTTAGTTCTACCCCAAGGTAAATTATAAATAGTGTACTTTTAGGTGGACTTGTGTGGAAATTTGTGTTTCATCCAGAAACACAAGAAATGGAGAATTTTTATTGTTCATGAACATTCTAAGAAATTTTGCTCTCATAGATGCTATGGCGGGTGTCTCGTTATTAACCCTCTAGACCAGTGTTTCCCAACCGGTGTTCCGCGGAACACTAGGAGCGGAGCTGCCCTATACGCCTGACGTGAGTGCGAGAAGGACAGTTGAAGAAGGTTGGGAAACACTGCTCTAGACGCAGGCAAGTTTTCAATTTTTCTGCAGAAAAATGCGGGATGTTGAACAGGGAAATCGCGTTACCCGCGGCTGGAGGGTTAATGCACTTCTCTTATCCTTATTCTTACACATCGCACAACCCAAGAAAGGCACTCAGTTGTGTTCAGGTCGGGCCGACTAGAACGCGTTCAATAGTATCCAAATTGCACTCAAAATGATTGCCCTCAGTGTGAGTGCGACTGGTAATAGAACACTACTAATACCTATATGCTACCAACACTGTTATATCACCTGATGGTCTCTTTTTATACTAATCTTAGAAGCATTATTCTGGCTATGGCTGTCTATAAAAATTATAGGGGCTTCCAATTATACCTTTTAGGATGTATTTGCTACTGCATGTGTTGACCGCTTGTTGATTTGCAATAAAGGTAAGTTTTCCTAGCAACGACTCCAACGATAATTGTGCGGCGATGATCGTTCCGCGATTATCGCTGGCAAAAAACGTTTTGCAAGCGTTTTGTTAGCGTCGTCTGGAACTATAGTCGCAGACGACGCTTGGAGGAAAACACCTGAACATTTTGTGCCAGCGAAAATCGCAGAACGATCATCGCCGCACGATTATCGCTGAGCGATTATCGTTGGAGTCGTTGCTACGAAAACGTACCTTTACTTTTGCTAACCATGATTGTATTTTGTCGCACAAACGTTTACAAAAGTTATGACAGATCGGTCAAAACGGTCTCTATATAGCCTCAGCGCCATCTACGAGCGGGCGCGCGAAGTTACGAGTAGTCGGTAAGAATACTCTCTACTTAGTCGTAGTGACATCTATGAATAAGCGGCGAAACCAATCTGATGTGTTTCAGTACTTCAGCCGTTTTTCCACAGATGGCGCAATGCACCGCTTATAATTTTAAATGTCACAATTTAAGGTTAAGAGCTGTTTTACACTGGTTTTACACGTACTAAAAAAATTCTAACGAAAATAATAGCGAAAATTATCCCTATAGTTTTGGTGAGAATTATTGACATTTCACACATGTGACAAAAGCAATCAATTTTGCTACGATTCTAGTTATGTGCGTGCGTAGTAGCGTGATTTTCTCACATCAGAGCATCTGACATCTTCGTAACCTAAAATTACATGCGCATCTGCAATGGATAAATATATGTGTAAACCACTTTTCCAGTTAACCAAAGAACAAACTTTAATAATTACAAACGCAACGACAAATATGACAAAGACGTTACAGCTGTACTTGATGAGTGACACCGTTCTATTTTCAAACAACTCCTTATTTGTCGTCCAGGTTACCACCACCAGCCCGCTTGGTAATACGAATCGCTTGATGCTCCGTGCCGGTGGCGAAGGAACGCTGGCGGCAAAGGAACGTTCACATATGTATAGTTGAATCAATTTAACTTTGCGTGTTGTCAAAAGTGACAGTCGTCTGGTGCAATCAACTGTTGTCATACGGCCAGTGGCGTAGTGGAATAAATTTTGCCAAAGGAAAAGCATAAGTCTGTCTGTGAAAAAATACTGTTTTCTACCAAACGCATACCAAAACTTACTTCTCTTTGCGATTCGAACTGAACGGCTCGTCTGTAAGGGTACTTAACGAAAGTTTGTAGTACATGCAACCGAACTTAACTTATTTGTGAAAATGACAACACGCACAGTTAAATTGATTCAACTATACTTATTCGTTATCAGAACGCAGACGACTTCCTCCAGATGCTATACATTCAACTGGATGCCGTTCTTGTGCCCGTAGGTCCTATTTTTTAGGCTGCTCTCTACGACCTAGGCTCGCTGAGCTTCTCACCTATCTTATGACGTCATGGAGCGTTATGGCGCACTCTTAGTCCGGTTTAAATTTTGATGTTGAATGAAAATTGAGCGCAACAATATTAAGCGGAAAAATCTTACACACAGTTTTCTTACCACCTAAGGATTTTATTTGTAAAGTTAGGTAAAACCATCCAAGACCCCTATTGCAAAAATAGCAAAACATACTTTTCATATAAAATTGTTAATATTGTCACATAAGGTCATTCGGAGCATAAAACATAATCTGTCGCGAGGTTAGTTTGTGTTTTGTGAACCTTGTTCTAGGAATGTGCAACGTTAACACAACAAACATAAGTCAACACCAGGAAGGTCGGCTACAGCCCAATACCTTGGAGAACCACTATAAAAGGTTAAAACTAATTTGTATACCGTCAGTTATCAAGAACGATACCATTGTAAAGTACAACAAATAAATCAACTGTATAACCGCTGTGAAGTGTCTTTATCCCTTCGGGGAAAGTAAGGTGTGGTTATCCACCCAATGGGCCACCAGATCTTGTTAATGTCACAATATCTTTATAACTGTAATACTTTGTAAACTGATAAATCTGGTTAAAAAGGTTTGAAATTAAAAATATTTGCAATCGCCTCTTCTACACTGAGCGGCATAAAAAACGCAACACCTAAAATGGTCACCAGTTTCAAACTGCAGTAACTTTTGAATGTATTGCTCGATTTGAATGAGGTCTTTTTTATTTGAAAGGTCCACTTTTTGCCAATATTTCTGTATGTGTGCTACCCATTTTTGCACTCTTCCATTTCAGCAATGGTGAATAACGGTAATGCTTGTTTTCTTCCTACAGTTTGAAGCTTGCTGTAGGGTGCACCGACAAAAAAATTTAACTCTAAACAAAAGGAGCTTGTAGTCTCGTCTGTTCTGATCATTTATGTTTTTTGTTCAAGTTTCTATTGTTGTTAACGTCAAAGTTACAAGATCTTAAAGATAACGCTGCTTCTTCGGCAACGCCATCAGAAATTAAAGCTAGCCATGGTAATCAACAAAAACATTTAGTGACGTTTAGTGTCGTTAACGTCATTGATTGTTGCTAGACAATTAAAATGCCCCTAAGCCTTGCAGAAGTTGTTTAGGCAGTAGCTTTGGTGGAAGATGGACGCATCATTCGTTATGCTGCTCGTGTTCTTGGCGCGATAACGAGTACGGTTTGTCGCCCTTTCAAAGATATCGCCAGACTGCAACCTTCAACAGACGACCTGGGTAAGGAAGAAGACGCATCACTCAAGCCCGTGATGATCGATACATCGTAATGACCGTGTTACGAAATCGACTTACCACAGCAGTTGAGACAAGAAATCGTCTGGACCAAGTGTGTCGGGTGAACGTGAGTGAACGCACAGTAAGAAGGCGATTTGAAGAAGCAGGGCTGAGAGCACAGAGACCAGCAACTGGACCACAGTTGCCACGAGAACATCGTGTTGCTCGATTACAATTTGCACGAGATCATGTTCAGTGGACCAATGCAGAGTGGCGAAACGTACTCTTCTCAAATGAGTCGAGGTTCGGCTTGTACTCTCCAGATGGTCGAGAGAGAGTTTGGAGAAGAGCAGGAGAGCGTTATTCTCAGTGCAACTTCTCTGAAAGATTACAGTACCAGGGAGGATCTGCTTTGAAGCACGTACGGAGCTTTGCTTTATCAACGGAAACCTAAACTCGGCTCGGTATGTTGAAGAAATTTTGGCGGAACACGTGGTTCCCTTTAGGCCATTTATTGGTGACAACTTCATGTTCATGCACGATAATGCACGCTCCCATACAGCCCGCATAGTGACCCAATACCTGGATGATTTGGATATCAGCAGAATGGAATGGCCTGCACGTAGCCCTGATTTAAACCCCATAGAACACATGTGGGATATGTTAGGGAGACGAGTTAGAGCCCGTGGTGCCGCGATACAAACGCTAGATGATCTCCGAAAAGCGCTAGAAGAAGAGTGGAACCAGATTCCCCAAAATGAGATTCAAAACCTAATTCGAAGTATGCCTAGAAGGATGAGGAATACAATTCAAGCGAGGGGAGGCAATACTCGTTATTTACATGTTGATCATTACTTTCACAGTTTCATTAAATTTTAATCTTCGGCAGCGCGCCGACGAAGCAGCGTTATCTTTAAGATCTTGTAACTTTGACGTTAACAACAATAGAAACTTGAACAAAAAACATAAATGATCAGAACAGACGAGACTACAAGCTCCTTTTGTTTAGAGTTAAATTTTTTTGTCGGTGCACCCCACAGCAAGCTTCAAACTGTAGGAAGAAAACAAGCATTAACGTTATTCACCATTGCTGAAATGGAAGAGTGCAAAAATGGGTAGCACACATACAGAAATATTGGCAAAAAGTGGACCTTTCAAATAAAAAAGACCTCATTCAAATCGAGCAATACATTTAAAAGTTACTGCAGTTTGAAACTGGTCACCATTTTAGGTGTTGCGTTTTTTATGCCGCTCAGTGTAGAAGAGGTGATTGCAAATATTTTTAATTTCAAACCTTTTTAACCAGATTTATCAGTTTACAAAGTATTACAGTTATAAACATATTGTGACATTAACAAGATCTGGTGGCCCATTGGGTGGATAACCACCCCTTACTTTCCCCGAAGGGATAAAGACACTTCACAGCGGTTATACAGTTTATTTGTTGATAACTGACGATATACAAATTAGTTTTAACCTTTTATAGTGGTTCTCCAAGGTATGGGCTGTAGCTAACCTTCCTGGTGTCGACTTATGTTTGTGTTGACGTTGCACATTCCTAGAACAAGGTTCCCAAAACACAAACTAACCTCGCGACAGATTATGTTTAATGCTCCGAATGACCTTATGTGACAATATTAACAATTTTATATAAAATTTTGTAAGTATGTTTTGCTATTTGTGCAGTAGGGGTCTTGCATGGTTTTACCTAACTTAACAAATAAAATCCTTAGGTGCTAAGAAAACTGTGCGTAAGATTTTTCCGCTTAATATTGTTGCGCTCATGTTTTATTCAACATCAAAATTTAAACCGGACTAAGAGCGCGCCATAACGCTCCATGACGTCATAAGATAGGTGAGAAGCTCAGGGAGCCTAGGTCATAGAGAGCAGCCTAAAAAATTGGAACTACGGGCACAAGAACGGCATCCAGTTGAATGTATAGCATCTGGAGGAAGTCGTCTGCGTTCTGATAACGAATAAGTATAGTTGAATCAATTTAACTGTGCGTGTTGTCATTTTCACAAATAAGTTAAGTTCGGTTGCATGTACTACAAACTTTCGTTAAGTACCCTTACAGACGAGCCGTTCAGTTCGAATCGCAAAGAGAAGTAAGTTTTGGTATGCGTTTGGTAGAAAACAGTATTTTTTCACAGACAGACTTATGCTTTTCCTTTGGCAAAATTTATTCGACTACACCACTGGCCGTATGACAACAGTTGATTGCACCAGACGACTGTCACTTTGGACAACACGCAAAGTTAAATTGATTCAACTTTACATAAGTGAACGTTCCTTTGCCGCCAGCGTTCCTTCGCCACCGGCACGGAGCATCAAGCGATTCGTATTACCAAGCGGGCTGGTGGTGGTAACCTGGACGACGAATAAGGACTTGTTTTAAAATAGAACGCAGCTGTAACGTCTTTTTCATATTTGTCGTTGCGTTTGTAATTATTAAAGTTTGTTCTTTGGTTAACTGGAAAAGTGGTTTACACATATATTTATCCATTGCAGATGCGTATGTAATTTTAGGTTACGAAAATGTCAGATGGTCTGATCTGAGAAAATCACGCTACTACGCACGCACACATAACTAGAATCGTAGCAAAATTGATTGCTTTTGTCACATGTGTGAAATGTCAATAATTCTCACCAAAACTATGATAATTTTCGCTATTACTTTCGTTAGAATTTTTGGTCGTGCTCTTAACCTTAAATTAAATGTGACATTTTAAAATTATAAGCGGTGCATTGCGCCATCTGTGGGAAAACGGCTGAAGTACTGAAACACATCAGACTGGTTTCGCCGCTTATTCATAGATGTCACTACGACTAACTAGAGAGTATTCTTACCGACTAGTCGTAACTTCGCGCGCCCGCTCGTAGATGGCGCTGACGGTATATAAAAAGTGTTTTGGCCGATCTGTCATAACTTTTGTAAACGTTTGTGCGACGAAAATACAATCATGGTTAGCAAAAGTAATTGCAAATCAACAAGCGGTCAATACATGCAGTAGCAAATCATCCTAAAAGGTATAATTGGAAGCCCGTATAATTTTTATAGACAGCCATAGCCAGAATAATGCTTCTAGATTAGTATAAAAAGAGACCATCAGGTGATATAACAGTGTTGGTAGCATATATTAGTAGTGTTCGATTACCACTCGCACTCAAACTGAACACAATCATTTTGAGTGCAATTTGGATACTATTGACCGCGTTCTAGTCGGCCCGACCTAAACACAACTGAGCGGCTTTCTTCGGTTGTGCGATGTGTAAGAATAACGATAACCGAAGTGCATTAATGGAGACACCCGCCATAGCATCTATGAGAGCAAAATTTCTTAGAATGTTCATGAAAAATAAGAATTCTCCATTTCTTGTGTTTCTGGATGAAACATGGATTTTTTCAAAGGGTGGTCGAATGAAGTCGTTGCAGGATAATGGTACTTTTACAATATTTTGTTCATAGACGCTACAATTTGATGACTCTGTATGCAGACGTATGGTTTTCCTTTGGGAAAATTTATTCGACTACGGCACTGGCCGAATCACTAATCATTTGAAATACATCAAAATTTACTGCGTTCAAAAGCCTTAATGAACTTTATAGCTTGTTATCCAATTTCAAAATTCCTATTCCTTAGGAAACAATTTCAAAACAGAAGACCAAAAAGTAAACTTTTTACAGACCTCTTCTAAGGAAGAAGAGGGTTTTATTACTTATTTAACTAATTATAATTAGCGGACTTGATTTTTTTGTGCTTTTAGAGTCGCCTCAATCGCGGAATATTCTGAATCCTTTTTTTGCATATTTTTTGAAATAGTCTTTCTCATTTCCAGAGGTTGTCGGAAAGATGTGACTCGCGTCACAAACCCGTCGTCGATCTGGCGTTGACGAGTATGACTGGCGTCGCGTCCCACATCAACAACATGAAACGTAAGCACGAAATAGCCGTGCGGATTCAGGAGATCCAGTCGCAGCTGTACGGATGGAGCGGCCCCGATCTGACGACGCTCGGCGAACTGATTGCCGAGGGGACGTTCAGAATGGGCACGAGAAAAGGCAGGCGTCACGTCTTTCTCTTCGACAGGTTACTGCTGCTCACGAAGTGCAGGCCGGACGGGAACTTCTCCTATAAGTCGCATATCATGGTAAGGATGATTGTTGTTATTAATTTCAGTACCGTTGTTTAGACAGGGCAAGTTTATAATGATAGTTATGGCTTTCTTAGTATTCAACTTAACTACTTAAAATTACCTAATAAAGATGAAATAAAAACCCTGTTTTTCTTCCAGTGGATTTATTCTTTAAATTGTTCTATGTGGGACCTGGTTTCGAGACTCCGTCTCGTCTTCAGCCACGCTACAAAACCATTATAAATTAACATTCAGAATACAAAACAAAACAAATCAACAATTTACAATTAAATACAATTAAATTGTTGATTTGTTTTGTTTTGTATTCTGAATGTTAATTTATAATGGTTTTGTAGCGTGGCTGAAGACGAGACGGAGTCTGGAAACCAGGTCCCACATAGAACAATTTAAAGAATAAATCCACTGGAAGAAAAACAGGGTTTTTATTTCATCTATATATAACCAGTGAGCATGGAGGATTTTATAATTAAATTAATTACCTAATAAGGTAAGCGTCCCAAACTCAGACACTGTCATAAATTCCGACAAATTTCTGTTTAGTTGATTGTTCCTTGTTTAACATTCAAGAAATTTTATTGGCGCAACATTGTCTCAATGCTGGTTAAACCTTAAGCTTTGTAATAAAATTCTGAGTGCTTGATCTTGTTTGTACTATTCTTTTATAATGTCTTTGTACAAAAAAATATTATACTGCTGCAATAGTTAGATTATTAGATATTCTTCCTAAGTAGCCAATTTTTCGGCTAACCGTTTGAACTATAATATAATCTGTATTATTAGTAAATTTCAACGGCGTACCTCGAAACTTGCCATGTCTAAACCGTAATTAAGAACAAATAAAGAAAGAACTAGAAGGACTAACGAATGATTGGTGTGTTGCAGTGCTCGAATCTAATGCTTGTAGAGCAGGTTAGGGGGGAGCCTTTATGTTTTCACGTCCTGCCGTTTGATAATCCCAGAGATCAAGTGACGTTGAGGGCGAGATCCGTGCAGCATAAACGGGAATGGAGTGGGCAGCTGAAGAGGGTCATCATTGAGAATTACAATGCCGCTATTCCAAATCACGCGCAGCAGTTGCTGATGCAGTTAGGGCAGGAATTACCGGAAAAAGGTAAGATTAACTTGATATACGTTTGTGTAAGCATTTGTTCAATTTTTTTATGTATTAGTAGCAAGTAGCCTGTCATTAAGGTTGCCAGATCTCATATATTTGTTATGGGGCTCATATTTTTTAAAAGAATCTCATAATTCATGTCGACGTTGTTCAATATTTTAGTGGCAGTTGTTAATTTTTATATTTATTCTATGTGTACAGTGAGCATGTAATGTATGGAAAAATCTAAAAAGTATGGAAGGTTGATCATCTTACAAAATTCACGTAGAGTTTGAACTATCAAAATAGGTACACATTATTATGTCAAATACAATTTTCGACCTTCACTTGCTTTTGGCTTAAGTATCGTTTACAATCCACTTAACTTAACGTAACGTACGAAAAATTATAATTAACGTACGAAACTTTCATCGGTTCCATTTACATTCACTTACCGTAGAGTGCTTGACATGCGGATTTGACAGCCACTGACACCATATGAAATCTGTCGCTTGTATTGTGGCTTTTATCATACAAATATGTTTATATACGTACAAATTGGATTAAGGTTCTATCAAGCATGATAAAAATCCGTATATCGTGCTAAATATATTGCCAAACAACAGAAAGATAATAAAGTTAAAGACACCTGAGTGAATTGTTAGGTTATTTTTATGTCACCGTCCGAATTGTCAAAATCAAGAGCCTGTGATTGGTGCACTTAGCTCGCGGATTCTGCTAAGTTGAAGTTGAGTGAACAATTCCGTACGTTACGTTAAGTGAATGTAAACAAACACATATAATTCAATGGAGTTGAACTTTCACTAATTCTTAAGTTTACGTACGTTACGTTAAGTTAAGTGGATGTAAACGATACTTTAGACATCAACCAGTGATGATGAAGCCGTTGCTAACTTTGTAGGTTTACTTTTTTTTACTTTTTGTACTTACATATTCAGCGCCCTTGAGCAAGAAAAATTTCTTGGCCCCCTTGTTTTCGGAAGAGGTCTGGCATTTTTTTAACATTTAATTTAATGTTTGCAATTTTTCAAGTCCAGATTGAATCAAAAACGGAGTTACGGCCTTTTCACGAGGGACACGGCGTCCATGCGGTTTTGTCCGTATATGGTTTGAACTGTATGAGACTAAATCGAACCTTTCATATGTACCGTGCCGTGGCGTTTGAAATCTGTGTTGTATGAAAAGCTACACAACAACCATACACGAATAAAAACGCACGGATGCCGTGTCCCGTGTGAAAAGGCTGTTACAAAATCTTTGCAAAGCTCAGTTTAGGGCTTTAAGATAATAAAAAAATCTGATATGGCCAGGCACATGACTTTATCATACTATATATAAAATTAATAGTTTAGTTGCATGAGATTCTATTTGATCGAGATCGATCGTGTCTGCATTAAAGTCAAACAAGTCAGATTTGACAGACATTGACAGTAGGTATTGTCAAAAAATCAGCATTGACACTACCTACATCATTAGAATAAAAATATTTGTCAAATCCTGGCTAACTTTATATTAATGCAGACAGGATCTCGATCAAATAGAATTTGCTCCTACAGCTAAACTATTAATTTTACCAGAAAATGTCATAGACGTAAATTATGCAAAATTTCCTCTACTTAATTTATTATTTAACTATTTAGACAAAATTACAGGAATGGCGGCTCATTTGCAAAATCCTTGAAAAATGCTTAGATCCAGTTCCTTTGGACCCTTTTGAACCAAAAGCTTTTCAGCTCTAAGTTTATTCATGAAACTTCTAAATATGAAGCTTTGTCCCAATACCATACTGCGTGTGCTAAAGCAAAAAAAGTAACAAACGTCAAAGTTGTTTGTTTGACAAAAACCAATAAGTCAGTTTTAGAAACGGGTGAATGTATTACGTTACTGTTGTGTAGGATAAAAATAATGTATGCCACACACATACCAAACGCAGAAAGTGATTTTCTGGGCCTCGAAAAAAACCCAGGCTCGCTATCTCTTTTGTCGGCACAGAAAATAAGCACTTTCGCTTGATACACAATATTACTTACTACATAGTAGTCCCACACATTGTTTTGATAAGTAAAATCTGGCAATGACTGCTCATTGTCAATGTAAACGTACAGGTACAAACAGATCAATGTGTCATTTTTCTTGGAAATGTAAATATATTCTATTCTATATTCTATTAATAGACAAATACTAATCATTTTTATTAATAGAGGAATCTTCGGAGATGTGGACCCCGCTAAAGAAACAATATTCGACGCCGCACTACTTAGAAAGAAGGAGTCGAGTTAGACAATCTCGCGAACTCAGCTCCAGACGGGCGGCGTCGCACGACCGCTCGTTCCCGTCGCTCGCGAATTGGCGCAGAAAATCCGAGCCGGACGTTGTCCAACAGTACGACAACAAGACTGTGCCGTCGAGAATTTCCAAACTGAAGAAGGCCAAGGAGAGCACGTCGACGTTCTACACGGACCTTTCCGACTCGGAAACGTGCGACCACAGCGACATTCCCGTCGAGGTTGCCGAGGAGGCAATCGCATACGACAGGAATTCTTTTGGCAGCGGCGAGAAGCAGTTCGAGAACAATGCGCTGAAAGAGAGCGAAACCGATCCGAGTATCTACGCGAAAGCAGACAAAGCGCCTCTCAACAGCAAGGCCGATTCTCTGCCCAGGTCGTTTCAGCTGAATGACCAGATTTACGACGATGTTGGGAACGTGTCGGCCGAGGTGCAGTTGAAAATTAACGAATTAGTATCGTAAGTATTTTTCTTTTTTGAAATATTGTAAAATAGAATAAGTTTTATCGTGCCAACAAATAGTTTTACCCCCAGTCGTCAAAAAAATACATAATACGCTCAGTTCCAAAAAGGCGACGCATTTTATTTTTGACCAAACTTTAATGTCATAAGCCTCGTTTACATCTACTTAACTTAATTAATATACGAAAACTTAAACATTAGAGAAAGTTGAACTCCATTGAATTCAATAGTAGTGTTCGATTGCAGGTCGCAATCAGATAGATCCAGATCTGTTTCAACACGGTTTGGATACAATTGATCTTGAGCAATCGAATGCGCTTTTATGGTAGCATAGCAGCGCGCATGACGAATTGCGTGTTTATGTTTATAACGAAAAACCTAACCTTATATGCATTACCTAGCAATACACTTCCCAAACAAACAAAACGCAATGTGCTATACGGACAACACAACAAAAGCTTGGTTAGGTTAAATTGAGGTTAAACGGGTTAACCGTTAAATATACACGTGTTCTATCCACCTCCAAAATTTGAAATGCTTCCTATTGATAGGATCAGATAGGTCCCGCAAATGGCGACAACTGATCCGTTATAACAGGTGGTGCTCGAGGGGCAAGGGGAAACTAATTGCGATCACTTCGGATCTTTTAGAGCAGACGTCAAACGAGCAATCGAACGGCATTTTTGGCAACTGATCACGATTTAGATTGAACTGAACAGATCTTGGCCTGCAATCGAACACTACTAATGTGTTCATTTACACTCACTTAACGTAACATACGGATTTGTTCACCCAACTTCAACTTCACAGAACCCGTGCGCTAAGTGCACCAATCACAAACTCTCAATTTTAATAATTTTGTTGAAGGTGACAGTGTGTGACAGTAACTTAACATAAAAATTAACTCGTGTGACTTGAGCTTTGTTATCTTTGTGTTGTTTTGCATTATTTTTAGCTCGATTAACAGATTATTAAGGGTGCCGAAACGGGTGCGTTCCGCACCAAGAAAGTTCAGCAACGAACTTCGTAAATCGTACAGATCTTTTAATTTTGCTTTTCAATTTGAGATATTTTGCAGTCAAAGGGTATTAATTGAATGTAGCTACAGCATACGAACAGGAGAACGATAGCTAAAAAGAGAATACATACCTCTCCGTTCAAACGCACAAAAATCGTCGTTTTTGCTGCTTCGTACCGATTTTCTAATTAAAGCCATTTCTAGGATATTTTACTGCATGTATTGATAGGTAATTTTACTATGCAGTGGATGAAGCAAGGATTTACAAATTCAAAAACAAAATTGTAAGTTATTGTCTATTGTTCAATTCTGATCAATTTTCGGTATGTATTCTCTTTTTAGTTATCGTTGTCCTGTTCGTATGCTGTAGCTACATTCAATTAATACCCTTTGAGTGCAAAAAATCTCAAATTTAAAAGCAAAATTAAAAGATCGGTACGAAGTACGTTTGTATAATTTACGTGTAAAATTCGCGGGTGCGTTCCGCACGCGTTTCTCCGTTTCGGCACCCTTAAGGAATGATGATGAAACCTTGATCCAACTTGCATGTACATAAGCGTATTTGTATAATAAAAGCGATAGATTTAATATGGATTTCATATTGTGTCATTGTCAAATGCGCATGTCAAGTACCCCAACGTAAGTGAATGTAAATGGAACGGATCCAAATTTCGTATGTTAAGTATAATTTTTCGTACGTTAAATATAGAATAAAAATTTTTGCAAACTTTCTCCTGAAAGAAATCGGACAGTTACAAAGCTGTAAATTTCAGGACTAATTACCATTGGGTCTGAGCTAATTAATATAAATGAATAATAACTTTTAACTTGATTGCTTTCCAACTAATAACAAAAAAGGAAAACCATTACACGTGTGTCTAATAGAATAAAAATGTTTGCATACTTTTTCCTGAAAGAAATCGGACAGTTACAAAGCTATAAGTTTCAGGACTAATTACCATTGGGTCTGAGCTAATCAATATAAATGAATAATAACTTCTAACTTAATAATAATAATAATAACTTCTAACTTGATTGCTTTCCAAGTAATAACAAAAAGGAAAACCATTACACATGTGTTATGTTAAAAACAAATTTGAAGGTAAATAAATTAATTTGATATCATAAGGTGTATTTTGATAATTATAAATCGACGTGTTCAAGGATTTTTTAAAATATCAAATTGTTCTTGAGATTTTGCGATTTTTCTATACTTTACGCGTCAACTGTATGTTTAGAATCATACTTAAGAAGACATTTTTTTAATTAACGAAAAACCATTGAAAACGTTGTGCATGTCAGACATTAATCGTTTATCCAATTTGACTCACTTAATAATAATAATGATATTAAAATTTATTATTAATAATAAAATTTACTATCAAAACGATTTGAGAACACAAGAAAATAAACGGTTAATTTTGTGTAGTTGATTGAAGGAGTTTTTTGCAATTTCACGTCAACCGGTCAGTAATAACATTAATAACATTAATAATATTAGAAATGCTCAATCTAATGTCAACCGATTGTTTGACATTAGAAATATCTGTGCATTAGAATCTGAAATCTTTAACATTAGCCTAACGATCGGTGGACCTGCAATCACCAAAAATTAGTTGAATCAATTATAATTGATTATACTAAATTAACCGTTCATTTTCTCCTATGGGGTCCAGAATCATTTTGATAGATAATTTTGTCCGCTACAATGTGGTATTTTTTGTTTTGCGATTAAGTAAGATTCTAGGAGTGAAGGATAAAAATCCGACGGGCACAATTTTTCATTGAATTTTTACACAATAATCCTATTAACAATGTCACTAAACATTTTAATATGTTACTGAAACCTGAAACTGAAACCTTAAGCTATCGATTGGTATCTGTTTCATCGACAGCAATTAATATACTGAATACAACGTATATCAAAACTCTACAATCTCAAGACTGTTATATTTTTTAAACTAGTGGTCAGATTTTAATTTTTTTATTTGTTGGTTTATTTGTTGGTTTATTTGTCTTTAAAAAAAATTAAAGAGGTACAATTTTTGTACCTCTTGTGTATCATGGATTGTAGTGGAAAAACTGGATCCATCTTTTTTTCTTATGTTTGACTAACCCTGTGTGCTAATCAAGTAATGGTATAGAATTCGCTTACACGCTATAAGAAAGATGCTTCTAATTTATCCGACAAATTTTCTATAGGGTCCATATCGGCGCTTCTCGCAGGTCACTGTAATGTGGTTACCTATACCCGTAACTTCTAAGAAGTTTCACACTATTGCTGTGGTGTGTGGTCGGCATTATCCTGCATCAATATAAAATGATTGTCCACTAATTCTGCATGAGCTGTCTATGTAGATTTGGGCCGTCATCAACCACCTCAACGCAAAAACAGGAAGGTTTGTCTTTCAATTCATTGAAATCCCTCCCCACACCATCATAGCCGAGCCATCATTATATGTTTTGTCTCCGTCTGTCCATTATATGTTCAGTCTCCATACTCTTTTTCTTCCATCCGCCATGTTAAGGCAACACCTTGACTCATCCGTAAACACGACATTCGACCATTCAGTAAATTCCATTCTCCATATGTGTCAACAAAATTTCAATTAACACCACAATGTACAGGCAATTTAAGACAAGAAATCTTTCATACAGAGTTTAAGCACTTTTTATACCATTACTTAATTAACACACAGGTTGAGTCAAAAATGCCAAAAAAACTTGGTTCCAGGTTTTTTAAAGTAAAGTAAAGTAGTTTATTACAGCATATTTACATAAAAATAAATTTACAATCCAGGATATATTGGAAAAATTTTTACTTCTGCATTTTTGTACCCCCCAAATTTACTGTGGTAGGGTATATTGAGTTTGTTACAATATTTGAAACACCTTTAAAGAAGCGTGGCATACATACATTTATTTTTGATCAGCATTGGAAACTGAATCCGTTCAGCTATGTCTTGTCGGATATAGCTAAATCGATTCAGTACCCTACCACAGTAAATGTGGGGGTATAATTTATTATACCTCCACGCACACGTGACGCACTTTAGTGCGTCATTTTTTAACTTTTAACTTTGGACTCTGTTGCTTTAGGTTTACACTTAATTTATTATATAACGTTGGTCCATGATATTTTATGCCTGTGATTGATTTTGAAGTGTGTTGTTCTATACAAAAGTTTCTCATGTTATGTGTGTTGTTGTGGATCACTTCATGAATCTTATATTTACTTTTATTTCTAGAATTAATGCGTAAATTCATGGCAATAATCATTCATTAATCAGGCGAGTGGAAAATTGAGAAACTTTTGCAGTAACTATGGAGCGCGAGCAAAAGCTTTTTTCTCACTCTAGTTAAACACAAGCAGTTTTTTTTATCTTTCATATCTCTACTCTAAAAAATGTTCTGTTGTATCGTCTTCTGACTGTCTTTTTTTTTTAGTTCTACAACGCAACTGGACAATACTAATTACCCAGAACATAAGATATACAGGAAATCGACCATACGACTTAGTTTAATGCAGAGGTATCACGCCATCAAGGATCGCCCTCGAAAATCCAACAGCAAAAAGAACTCCAAAGCCGTCGGGGAACGAATAGCAAATCCCGACTACGAGGACCCACAGAAAATCTTTGACAGCATGAACTCCCTAAATCAGTCATCGCTATCAGTAGATATTGCTTCTGACAAACCGAAATGCGAATATGTCGAGTTTGAGGCCCCCGAGGTGCTGGACATGACCATAAACGAACACGAAGTACTTAAGGAGCTGAACGAAAGGCTAACCGAGAGACAAAGTGCTGCTACGGGGACAAAGGAAACGTTAGAATCTAGTCAGGATTGCCAAGAGAACGACGATGATAGCTATTACGAGAGTTTACTGGAGAAGAGTTTAAACGAGGAAAGTGTTGAGAGGTGCGACAGCTTCCGAAAGAAAAGCGTCTCTCGTAGTACTTCAATAAACGAGAGTTGCTATTCGCAGAGGCCAACGAAAGAGCCCCCGCCTGTTCCAGCAAAGCCGGTTAGAGTGTCGATCAGTAAGGACGTTCAAAGTAGTTTGTTTAAGAATATTGCTTCCGAGACGAGTACAAGTAATGAATCCAGTGCCAAGTCTGCGGTACGATTCTATTCGAATAATAGTAGTAGAACCACTCTAGAAGAAATTAAATGTGGGAATTCAAACCCCATTCAATCGGAATTGAACACCGAAGAAAAGAGGCACCAGTCGCGAGGCTGGGTAAAGACCGTTATAGGTCGATTTGAATGATTCTAAGGTACGTTAGATATTCCGATACCTAATATCATTATCTACTACCTGCTAGGGACAATACGAATTTCATCGTGCTATATTTCATGGCTGTACTAATTTAAAATTTATATTTTAATTGAAAATACAATAACTAGAATAATATATTTATGATGTGATTGTTGAATATTGTGAATATGTAATGAAATAAAAAATGAGAAATATAGTTTTTAAAATATATTGAATTACGCGGGTGGTGTATTATTTCAAAAGCGGGGCCTTTTCCCTTACTTGTTTCACGAATGTGCCGGTAAAAATCCCGGCGCCTCCACAAAAATGGACGTTCATGTACGTGGCGCCATCTCTTGGTCAATAGTAGAAGTCTGGCAAAATCCAGATGGTTTGTCCGTGGCGCCATCTCTTGGTCAATAGTCGAAGTTCTGCAAAATCCGGATGGTTTGCAACTTGGCTAAGCAGTATTACCGGTAAAATTCAGTGTAAAATTTTCGGGCGCTTACCGGTGGCGCCATCTCTCGGCCAATAGCCGAAGTTCGGGCAAAAGTCGGTTGGTTTGCAACCCGGCTAAGCGGTGTTGACCGGCTCCTCCACCAAAATTTTCAATTTTGGCGGCGGCGCCGGGGATTTTGTTCGGAGTTTTCCCGGCGCCGCCGCCAAAATTGAAACTTTTGGTGGAGGAGCCGGTCAACACCGCTTAGCCGGGTTGCAAACCAACCGACTTTTGCCCGAGCTTCGGCTATTGGCCGAGAGATGGCGCCACTGTTTTCCCGACCAACTTTATGCGTCGATTTTGGTGGCGGCGCCGGGGATTTCACTTGCAGTTTTACCGGCGCCGCCACCAAAATTGAAAATTTTGGTGGAGGAGCCGGGCAACACCGCTTAGCCCGGTTGCAAACCATCCGGCTTTTGCCTGAACTTCGGCTATTGGCCAAGAGATGGCGCCACTGTTTGCCCGACCAACTTTATGCGTCGATTTTGGTGGCGGCGCCGGGGATTTCACTTGCAGTTTTACCGGCGCCGCCACCAAAATTGAAAATTTTGGTGGAGGAGCCGGACAACACCGCTTAGCCCGGTTGCAAACCATCCGGCTTTTGCCTGAACTTCGGCTATTGGCCAAGAGATGGCGCCACTGTTTGCCCGAACATCTTTATGCGTCCGTTTTGGTGGCGGCGCCGGGGTACTTTTCATCAAAATTTTCAGTTTTGGTGGCGGCGCCGGGATTTTACTTGCAGTTTTACCGGCGCCGCCGATCCTTTCTCATCATCCTCATCCATTAAAAAATATAAAAGTTTCTTTTTATCAATAATTTTATTAACAACAGCGATACCAATTTATAAAATCAATAAACTATCGTAAAAATAATGTGTTTACATGAATTAATTAAAATAGCTATGATTTTAAATTGTATAATTAAAACTTAAATAATTTACATATTATAAATGATATAATTCAACAATTAAGTGAAGATATAACCTCAAATATAAAATGAACCGTTATTATTTACCACCAAACCCGCTCATAAGATTGCCTAAGCCGCCCAGTCCGCCTGCTGCCCCGTTCTGCAATTGCCTCATCATATTCTGCAACCCGCTCATGCCTCCCATCTGATGCAACACTCTGGGGTCCATCATTTTCGCCATCTGCTGGTTCAACTTCGCCATTTGTACTTGATTGACGTTCTTGGCCATATCCCCGCCTTTGAATAGTCCTTTAATGCCGCCCATTTTCTTCACTACCGCGGCAAATTTAGTGTACTGCGTGATGAGATCTTTTACTTCTCGTTCTACAATAGGTAAGAGTTAGTAAGAAACATTCCACAATTGGAAAATAAAAACGTACCGGTAACACCAGACCCTTGAGCAACGCGAATCACCCTACCGTTCTGTTTTGAAAACAGCTTTGCTCCATCACGGCTATCGAGCTCGTTGTCGCTCATACTATCCATTATCGTCATAAGCCTTTTCAGTCGAGCAACAGATTCCTGTTCGGTGCCTTTAGACATAAAATCTTGACTGAATCCTGGAATCATGCCCTAAAGCAAGAAAAAATAATCATGTTCTTATCTAGAAAAACGAAAATACGGGGTACAACTGGCTATCAATCAAGAAACTTGCAAATACAAGACTAGAATCGGACATCATGTTCATCAGTATCAAACACTAACAAACCATGGAAGAAACAAGTATAGTGTGGGTCAATTCTTTGTCACAGTCTTTGTCGACAGTCATACAACTTAAGTAGAAATGATTCAGGTGGATGGCACATATTTCACTTTTTTCTGTTCAGTAGTTTAGAGATAATTTTGAGAAGGAATACTTATAGTGTACTCCTCCGGCAAAATGTTTATAACTTTTACAAAAATTTGTGCACAGTTTTCCATTATACATTAAATTATAGATAATGAAATGGGGTATGCATAAATTAATGCAAAAAAATTTTGGATTGTGTGAACAACCCTTAAATAACAATATTGTATTTGTAGATTATGCATTCAAGTGGAGAAGGAATACTTATAGTGTACTCCTCCGGCAAAATGTTTATAACTTTTACAAAAATTTGTGCACAGCTTTCCATTATACATTAAATTGTAGATAATTAATTGGGGTATGCATAAATTATTGCAAAAAATTTTTGGATTGTGTGAACAACCCTTAAATAACAATATTGTATTTGTAGATTATGCATTCAAGTGGAGAAGGAATACTTATAGTGTACTCCTCCGGCAAAATGTTTATAACTTTTACAAAAATTTGTGCACAGCTTTCAATTATACATTAAATTGTAGATAATTAATTGGGGTATGCATAAATTATTGCAAAAAATTTTTGGTTTGGGTGTACTACCCTTAAATAACAATATTGTATTTGTAGATTATGCATTCAAGTGGAGAAGGAATACTTATAGTGTACTCCTCCGGCAAAATGTTTATAACTTTTACAAAAATTTGTGCACAGCTTTCCATTATACATTAAATTGTAGATAATTAATTAGGGTATGCATAAATTATTGCAAAAATTTTTTGGTTTGGGTGTACTACCCTTAAATAACAATATTGTATTTGTAGATTATGCATTCAAGTGGAGAAACAATACTTATAGTGTACTCCTCCGGCAAAATGTTTATAACTTTTACAAAAATTTGTGCACAGCTTTCAATTATACATTAAATTGTAGATAATTAATTGGGGTATGCATAAATTAATGCAAAAAAATTTTGGATTGTGTGAACAACCCTTAAATAACAATATTGTATTTGTAGATTATGCATTCAAGTGGAGAAGGAATACTTATAGTGTACTCCTCCGGCAAAATGTTTATAACTTTTACAAAAATTTGTGCACAGTTTTCCATTATACATTAAATTATAGATAATGAATTGGGGTATGCATAAATTAATGCAAAAAAAATTTGGATTGGGTGAACAACCCTTAAATAACAATATTGTATTTGTAGATTATGCATTCAAGTGGAGAAGGAATACTTATAGTGTACTCCTCCGGCAAAATGTTTATAACTTTTACAAAAATTTGTGCACAGCTTTCCATTATACATTAAATTGTAGATAATTAATTGGGGTATGCATAAATTATTGCAAAAAATTTTTGGATTGTGTGAACAACCCTTAAATAACAATATTGTATTTGTAGATTATGCATTCAAGTGGAGAAGGAATACTTATAGTGTACTCCTCCGGCAAAATGTTTATAACTTTTACAAAAATTTGTGCACAGCTTTCAATTATACATTAAATTGTAGATAATTAATTGGGGTATGCATAAATTATTGCAAAACATTTTTGGATTGGGTGAACAACCCTTAAATAACAATATTGTATTTGTAGATTATGCATTCAAGTGGAGAAGGAATACTTATAGTGTACTCCTCCGGCAAAATGTTTATAACTTTTACAAAAATTTGTGCACAGTTTTCCATTATACATTAAATTATAGATAATGAAATGGGGTATGCATAAATTAATGCAAAAAAATTTTGGATTGTGTGAACAACCCTTAAATAACAATATTGTATTTGTAGATTATGCATTCAAGTGGAGAAGCAATACTTATAGTGTACTCCTCCGGCAAAATGTTTATAACTTTTACAAAAATTTGTGCACAGTTTTCCATTATACATTAAATTATAGATAATGAATTGGGGTATGCATAAATTAATGCAAAAAAAATTTGGATTGGGTGAACAACCCTTAAATAACAATATTGTATTTGTAGATTATGCATTCAAGTGGAGAAGGAATACTTATAGTGTACTCCTCCGGCAAAATGTTTATAACTTTTACAAAAATTTGTGCACAGCTTTCCATTATACATTAAATTGTAGATAATTAATTGGGGTATGCATAAATTATTGCAAAAAATTTTTGGATTGTGTGAACAACCCTTAAATAACAATATTGTATTTGTAGATTATGCATTCAAGTGGAGAAGGAATACTTATAGTGTACTCCTCCGGCAAAATGTTTATAACTTTTACAAAAATTTGTGCACAGTTTTCCATTATACATTAAATTATAGATAATGAATTGGGGTATGCATAAATTAATGCAAAAAAATTTTGGATTGTGTGAACAACCCTTAAATAACAATATTGTATTTGTAGATTATGCATTCAAGTGGAGAAGGAATACTTATAGTGTACTCCTCCGGCAAAATGTTTATAACTTTTACAAAAATTTGTGCACAGTTTTCCATTATACATTAAATTATAGATAATGAATTGGGGTATGCATAAATTAATGCAAAAAAAATTTGGATTGGGTGAACAACCCTTAAATAACAATATTGTATTTGTAGATTATGCATTCAAGTGGAGAAGGAATACTTATAGTGTACTCCTCCGGCAAAATGTTTATAACTTTTACAAAAATTTGTGCACAGCTTTCCATTATACATTAAATTGTAGATAATTAATTGGGGTATGCATAAATTATTGCAAAAAATTTTTGGATTGTGTGAACAACCCTTAAATAACAATATTGTATTTGTAGATTATGCATTCAAGTGGAGAAGGTATACTTATAGTGTACTCCTCCGGCAAAATGTTTATAACTTTTACAAAAATTTGTGCACAGTTTTCCATTATACATTAAATTATAGATAATGAATTGGGGTATGCATAAATTAATGCAAAAAAATTTTGGATTGTGTGAACAACCCTTAAATAACAATATTGTATTTGTAGATTATGCATTCAAGTGGAGAAGGAATACTTATAGTGTACTCCTCCGGCAAAATGTTTATAACTTTTACAAAAATTTGTGCACAGTTTTCCATTATACATTAAATTATAGATAATGAATTGGGGTATGCATAAATTAATGCAAAAAAAATTTGGATTGGGTGAACAACCCTTAAATAACAATATTGTATTTGTAGATTATGCATTCAAGTGGAGAAGGAATACTTATAGTGTACTCCTCCGGCAAAATGTTTATAACTTTTACAAAAATTTGTGCACAGTTTTCCATTATACATTAAATTATAGATAATGAATTGGGGTATGCATAAATTAATGGAAAAAAATTTTGGATTGTGTGAACAACCCTTAAATAACAATATTGTATTTGTAGATTATGCATTCAAGTGGAGAAGGAATACTTATAGTGTACTCCTCCGGCAAAATGTTTATAACTTTTACAAAAATTTGTGCACAGCTTTCCATTATACATTAAATTGTAGATAATTAATTGGGGTATGCATAAATTATTGCAAAAAATTTTTGGATTGTGTGAACAACCCTTAAATAACAATATTGTATTTGTAGATTATGCATTCAAGTGGAGAAGGAATACTTATAGTGTACTCCTCCGGCAAAATATTTATAACTTTTACAAAAATTTGTGCACAGCTTTGCATTATACATTAAATTGTAGATAATTAATTGGGGTATGCATAAATTATTGCAAAAAATTTTTGGATTGTGTGAACAACCCTTAAATAACAATATTGTATTTGTAGATTATGCATTCAAGTGGAGAAGGAATACTTATAGTGTACTCCTCCGGCAAAATGTTTATAACTTTTACAAAAATTTGTGCACAGCTTTCCATTATACATTAAATTGTAGATAATTAATCGGGGTATGCATAAATTATTGCAAAAAATTTTTGGATTGTGTGAACAACCCTTAAATAACAATATTGTATTTGTAGATTATGCAGTCAAGTGAAGAAGGAATACTTATAGTGTACTCCTCCGGCAAAATGTTTATAACTTTTACAAAAATTTGTACACAGCTTTCCATTATACATTAAATTGTAGATAATTAATTGGGGTATGCATAAATTATTGCAAAAAATTTTTGGATTGTGTGAACAACCCTTAAATAACAATATTGTATTTGTAGATTATGCATTCAAGTGGAGAAGGAATACTTATAGTGTACTCCTCCGGCAAAATGTTTATAACTTTTACAAAAATTTGTGCACAGCTTTCCATTATACATTAAATTGTAGATAATTAATTGGGGTATGCATAAATTATTGCAAAAAATTTTTGGATTGTGTGAACAACCCTTAAATAACAATATTGTATTTGTAGATTATGCATTCAAGTGGAGAAGGAATACTTATAGTGTACTCCTCCGGCAAAATGTTTATAACTTTTACAAAAATTTGTGCACAGCTTTCCATTATACATTAAATTGTAGATGATTAATTGGGGTATGCATAAATTATTGCAAAAAATTTTTGGATTGTGTGAACAACCCTTAAATAACAATATTGTATTTGTAGATTATGCATTCAAGTGGAGAAGGAATACTTATAGTGTACTCCTCCGGCAAAATGTTTATAACTTTTACAAAAATTTGTGCACAGCTTTCCATTATACATTAAATTGTAGATAATTAATTGGGGTATGCATAAATTATTGCAAAAAATTTTTGGATTGTGTGAACAACCCTTAAATAACAATATTGTATTTGTAGATTATGCATTCAAGTGGAGAAGGAATACTTATAGTGTACTCCTCCGGCAAAATGTTTATAACTTTTACAAAAATTTGTGCACAGCTTTCCATTATACATTAAATTGTAGATAATTAATTGGGGTATGCATAAATTATTGCAAAAAATTTTTGTATTGTGTGAACAACCCTTAAATAACAATATTGTATTTGTAGATTATGCATTCAAGTGGAGAAGGAATACTTATAGTGTACTCCTCCGGCAAAATGTTTATAACTTTTACAAAAATTTGTGCACAGCTTTCAATTATACATTAAATTGTAGATAATTAATTGGGGTATGCATAAATTATTGCAAAAAATTTTTGGATTGGGTGAACAACCCTTAAATAACAATATTGTATTTGTAGATTATGCATTCAAGTGGAGAAGGAATACTTATAGTGTACTCCTCCGGCAAAATGTTTATAACTTTTACAAAAATTTGTGCACAGTTTTCCATTATACATTAAATTATAGATAATGAATTGGGGTATGCATAAATTAATGCAAAAAAATTTTGGATTGTGTGAACAACCCTTAAATAACAATATTGTATTTGTAGATTATGCATTCAAGTGGAGAAGGAATACTTATAGTGTACTCCTCCGGCAAAATGTTTATAACTTTTACAAAAATTTGTGCACAGTTTTCCATTATACATTAAATTATAGATAATGAATTGGGGTATGCATAAATTAATGCAAAAAAAATTTGGATTGGGTGAACAACCCTTAAATAACAATATTGTATTTGTAGATTATGCATTCAAGTGGAGAAGGAATACTTATAGTGTACTCCTCCGGCAAAATGTTTATAACTTTTACAAAAATTTGTGCACAGTTTTCCATTATACATTAAATTATAGATAATGAATTGGGGTATGCATAAATTATTGCAAAAATTTTTTGGATTGTGTGAACAACCCTTAAATAACAATATTGTATTTGTAGATTATGCATTCAAGTGGAGAAGGAATACTTATAGTGTACTCCTCCGGCAAAATGTTTATAACTTTTACAAAAATGTGTGCACAGCTTTCCATTATACATTAAATTGTAGATAATTAATCGGGGTATGCATAAATTATTGCAAAAAATTTTTGGATTGTGTGAACAACCCTTAAATAACAATATTGTATTTGTAGATTATGCATTCAAGTGGAGAAGGAATACTTATAGTGTACTCCTCCGGCAAAATGTTTATAACTTTTACAAAAATTTGTGCACAGCTTTCCATTATACATTAAATTGTAGATAATTAATTGGGGTATGCATAAATTATTGCAAAAAATTTTTGTATTGTGTGAACAACCCTTAAATAACAATATTGTATTTGTAGATTATGCATTCAAGTGGAGAAGGAATACTTATAGTGTACTCCTCCGGCAAAATGTTTATAACTTTTACAAAAATTTGTGCACAGCTTTCCATTATACATTAAATTGTAGATAATTAATCGGGGTATGCATAAATTATTGCAAAAAATTTTTGGATTGTGTGAACAACCCTTAAATAACAATATTGTATTTGTAGATTATGCATTCAAGTGAAGAAGGAATACTTATAGTGTACTCCTCCGGCAAAATGTTTATAACTTTTACAAAAATTTGTACACAGCTTTCCATTATACATTAAATTGTAGATAATTAATTAGGGTATGCATAAATTATTGCAAAAATTTTTTGGTTTGGGTGTACTACCCTTAAATAACAATATTGTATTTGTAGATTATGCATTCAAGTGGAGAAGGAATACTTATAGTGTACTCCTCCGGCAAAATGTTTATAACTTTTACAAAAATTTGTGCACAGCTTTCCATTATACATTAAATTGTAGATAATTAATTGGGGTATGCATAAATTATTGCAAAAAATTTTTGTATTGTGTGAACAACCCTTAAATAACAATATTGTATTTGTAGATTATGCATTCAAGTGGAGAAGGAATACTTATAGTGTACTCCTCCGGCAAAATGTTTATAACTTTTACAAAAATTTGTGCACAGTTTTCCATTATACATTAAATTGTAGATAATGAAATGGGGTATGCATAAATTAATGCAAAAAATTTTGGATTGGGTGAACAACCCTTAAATAACAATATTGTATTTGTAGATTATGCATTCAAGTGGAGAAGGAATACTTATAGTGTACTCCTCCGGCAAAATGTTTATAACTTTTACAAAAATTTGTGCACAGTTTTCCATTATACATTAAATTATAGATAATTAATTGGGGTATGCATAAATTATTGCAAAAAATTTTTGGATTGTGTGAACAACCCTTAAATAACAATATTGTATTTGTAGATAATGCATTCAAGTGGAGAAGGAATACTTATAGTGTACTCCTCCGGCAAAATGTTTATAACTTTTACAAAAATTTGTGCACAGTTTTCCATTATACATTAAATTATAGATAATGAATTGGGGTATGCATAAATTATTGCAAAAAATTTTTGGATTGTGTGAACAACCCTTAAATAACAATATTGTATTTGTAGATTATGCATTCAAGTGGAGAAGGAATACTTATAGTGTACTCCTCCGGCAAAATGTTTATAACTTTTACAAAAATTTGTGCACAGCTTTCCATTATACATTAAATTGTAGATAATTAATCGGGGTATGCATAAATTAATGCAAAAAAATTTTGGATTGTGTGAACAACCCTTAAATAACAATATTGTATTTGTAGATTATGCATTCAAGTGGAGAAGGAATACTTATAGTGTACTCCTCCGGCAAAATGTTTATAACTTTTACAAAAATTTGTGCACAGCTTTCCATTATACATTAAATTGTAGATAATTAATTGGGGTATGCATAAATTATTGCAAAAAATTTTTGGATTGTGTGAACAACCCTTAAATAACAATATTGTATTTGTAGATTATGCATTCAAGTGGAGAAGGAATACTTATAGTGTACTCCTCCGGCAAAATGTTTATAACTTTTACAAAAATTTGTGCACAGCTTTCCATTATACATTAAATTGTAGTTAATTAATCGGGGTATGCATAAATTATTGCAAAAAATTTTTGGATTGTGTGAACAACCCTTAAATACCAATATTGTATTTGTAGATTATGCATTCAAGTGGAGAAGGAATACTTATAGTGTACTCCTCCGGCAAAATGTTTATAACTTTTACAAAAATTTGTGCACAGTTTTCCATTATACATTAAATTATAGATAATGAATTGGGGTATGCATAAATTAATGCAAAAAAATTTTGGATTGGGTGAACAACCCTTAAATAACAATATTGTATTTGTAGATTATGCATTCAAGTGGAGAAGGAATACTTATAGTGTACTCCTCCGGCAAAATGTTTATAACTTTTACAAAAATTTGTGCACAGCTTTCCATTATACATTAAATTGTAGATAATTAATCGGGGTATGCATAAATTATTGCAAAAAATTTTTGGATTGTGTGAACAACCCTTAAATAACAATATTGTATTTGTAGATTATGCATTCAAGTGAAGAAGGAATACTTATAGTGTACTCCTCCGGCAAAATGTTTATAACTTTTACAAAAATTTGTACACAGCTTTCCATTATACATTAAATTGTAGATAATTAATTGGGGTATGCATAAATTATTGCAAAAAATTTTTGGATTGTGTGAACAACCCTTAAATAACAATATTGTATTTGTAGATTATGCATTCAAGTGGAGAAGGAATACTTATAGTGTACTCCTCCGGCAAAATGTTTATAACTTTTACAAAAATTTGTGCACAGCTTTCCATTATACATTAAATTGTAGATAATTAATCGGGGTATGCATAAATTATTGCAAAAAATTTTTGGATTGTGTGAACAACCCTTAAATAACAATATTGTATTTGTAGATTATGCATTCAAGTGAAGAAGGAATACTTATAGTGTACTCCTCCGGCAAAATGTTTATAACTTTTACAAAAATTTGTACACAGCTTTCCATTATACATTAAATTGTAGATAATTAATTGGGGTATGCATAAATTATTGCAAAAAATTTTTGTATTGTGTGAACAACCCTTAAATAACAATATTGTATTTGTAGATTATGCATTCAAGTGGAGAAGGAATACTTATAGTGTACTCCTCCGGCAAAATGTTTATAACTTTTACAAAAATTTGTGCACAGTTTTCCATTATACATTAAATTGTAGATAATGAATTGGGGTATGCATAAATGAATGCAAAAAAATTTTGGATTGGGTGAACAACCCTTAAATAACAATATTGTATTTGTAGATTATGCATTCAAGTGGAGAAGGAATACTTATAGTGTACTCCTCCGGCAAAATGTTTATAACTTTTACAAAAATTTGTGCACAGTTTTCCATTATACATTAAATTATAGATAATGAATTGGGGTATGCATAAATTATTGCAAAAAATTTTTGGATTGTGTGAACAACCCTTAAATAACAATATTGTATTTGTAGATTATGCATTCAAGTGGAGAAGGAATACTTATAGTGTACTCCTCCGGCAAAATGTTTATAACTTTTACAAAAATTTGTGCACAGCTTTCCATTATACATTAAATTGTAGATAATTAATCGGGGTATGCATAAATTAATGCAAAAAAATTTTGGATTGTGTGAACAACCCTTAAATAACAATATTGTATTTGTAGATTATGCATTCAAGTGGAGAAGGAATACTTATAGTGTACTCCTCCGGCAAAATGTTTATAACTTTTACAAAAATTTGTGCACAGCTTTCCATTATACATTAAATTGTAGATAATTAATTGGGGTATGCATAAATTATTGCAAAAAATTTTTGGATTGTGTGAACAACCCTTAAATAACAATATTGTATTTGTAGATTATGCATTCAAGTGGAGAAGGAATACTTATAGTGTACTCCTCCGGCAAAATGTTTATAACTTTTACAAAAATTTGTGCACAGCTTTCCATTATACATTAAATTGTAGTTAATTAATCGGGGTATGCATAAATTATTGCAAAAAATTTTTGGATTGTGTGAACAACCCTTAAATACCAATATTGTATTTGTAGATTATGCATTCAAGTGGAGAAGGAATACTTATAGTGTACTCCTCCGGCAAAATGTTTATAACTTTTACAAAAATTTGTACACAGCTTTCCATTATACATTAAATTGTAGATAATTAATTGGGGTATGCATAAATTATTGCAAAAAATTTTTGGATTGTGTGAACAACCCTTAAATAACAATATTGTATTTGTAGATTATGCATTCAAGTGGAGAAGGAATACTTATAGTGTACTCCTCCGGCAAAATGTTTATAACTTTTACAAAAATTTGTGCACAGTTTTCCATTATACATTAAATTATAGATAATGAATTGGGGTATGCATAAATTATTGCAAAAAATTTTTGTATTGTGTGAACAACCCTTAAATAACAATATTGTATTTGTAGATTATGCATTCAAGTGGAGAAGGAATACTTATAGTGTACTCCTCCGGCAAAATGTTTATAACTTTTACAAAAATTTGTGCACAGTTTTCCATTATACATTAAATTATAGATAATGAATTGGGGTATGCATAAATTAATGCAAAAAAATTTTGGATTGGGTGAACAACCCTTAAATAACAATATTGTATTTGTAGATTATGCATTCAAGTGGAGAAGGAATACTTATAGTGTACTCCTCCGGCAAAATGTTTATAACTTTTACAAAAATTTGTGCACAGTTTTCCATTATACATTAAATTATAGATAATGAATTGGGGTATGCATAAATTAATGCAAAAAAAATTTGGATTGTGTGAACAACCCTTAAATAACAATATTGTATTTGTAGATTATGCATTCAAGTGGAGAAGGAATACTTATAGTGTACTCCTCCGGCAAAATGTTTATAACTTTTACAAAAATTTGTGCACAGTTTTCCATTATACATTAAATTATAGATAATGAATTGGGGTATGCATAAATTAATGCAAAAAAATTTTGGATTGTGTGAACAACCCTTAAATAACAATATTGTATTTGTAGATTATGCATTCAAGTGGAGAAGGAATACTTATAGTGTACTCCTCCGGCAAAATGTTTATAACTTTTACAAAAATTTGTGCACAGCTTTCCATTATACATTAAATTGTAGATAATTAATTGGGGTATGCATAAATTATTGCAAAAAATTTTTGGATTGTGTGAACAACCCTTAAATAACAATATTGTATTAGTAGATTATGCATTCAAGTGGAGAAGGAATACTTATAGTGTACTCCTCCGGCAAAATATTTATAACTTTTACAAAAATTTGTGCACAGCTTTGCATTATACATTAAATTGTAGATAATTAATTGGGGTATGCATAAATTATTGCAAAAAATTTTTGGATTGTGTGAACAACCCTTAAATAACAATATTGTATTTGTAGATTATGCATTCAAGTGAAGAAGGAATACTTATAGTGTACTCCTCCGGCAAAATGTTTATAACTTTTACAAAAATTTGTACACAGTTTTCCATTATACATTAAATTATAGATAATGAATTGGGGTATGCATAAATTAATGCAAAAAAATTTTGGATTGGGTGAACAACCCTTAAATAACAATATTGTATTTGTAGATTATGCATTCAAGTGGAGAAGGAATACTTATAGTGTACTCCTCCGGCAAAATGTTTATAACTTTTACAAAAATTTGTGCACAGTTTTCCATTATACATTAAATTATAGATAATGAATTGGGGTATGCATAAATTAATGCAAAAAAATTTTGGATTGGGTGAACAACCCTTAAATAACAATATTGTATTTGTAGATTATGCATTCAAGTGGAGAAGGAATACTTATAGTGTACTCCTCCGGCAAAATGTTTATAACTTTTACAAAAATTTGTGCACAGTTTTCCATTATACATTAAATTGTAGATAATTAATTGGGGTATGCATAAATTAATGCAAAAAAATTTTGGATTGTGTGAACAACCCTTAAATAACAATATTGTATTTGTAGATTATGCATTCAAGTGGAGAAGGAATACTTATATAGGCAAAACTGGGAGAGCTGAAGATTACTCATAGATTTCAGCTGTTATTTTAGACATACGTTACAGAATATTTCTAAATATTGACGCGTGTTAAAACGAAATAGCATACTTTTCATACGTCTGCTGTATAATTTAAATGGGCAAGACAAAAAAGTACGTCTGTTCTTAGAACCATAAGAACGAATGACAGCGGTAGCAACCTAACCTCCAATTCGACCGCGAACGTGTGATGTGAACAAGATGTTTTCGTTGGTATATTTTCACTTTGCTTCTGTTAAACATGCTAATGATGGATATATAAATTAGATAGGATAATTATCACAATTAAATGACAGTATTTTTAATAATTAAATATTAATCTTGAACGAACTACCTAGTAGGCAACTTAATATACACAGCTAATAACCAATTCACGCGGTACGAATTTAAACTATCATAAATTTTCCCATTTGTTGCGAACTTTGTATAACCGACCATAGTATAACACGGAAATAGGTATCTTTCTTAGGAAAGATATATAATGTAGTTAGCTACATTTCACACTTACCATAATCTGCGAGAACGGCCCCATCTTCATGATATTCTGGAACTGCTCGTACATGTCCCTCAACGTGAATTGGCCATGTTTGATCTTCTCTAGTAGTTCCTCGTTATCGTCGAGTTTTAATTCGTTGACCTTATCGATGAGGCCTTCGATGTCGCCCATTCCGAGCAGCTTGCTGACAAACGGCTTAGTCTTGAACGACTCGAGGTCGTCTATGTGCTCGCCGGTGCCTATGAATATGATCGGACTGTTGGTGGCGGCGACGGCGCTGAGCGCCCCTCCGCCCTTGGCGTGCCCGTCCAACTTCGTGATGATGACCGAGCCTACGTCTACTTTCTCCTTGAACGCTTTCGCTTGCGATTCGCACGCTTGCCCGATAGTCGCGTCCATAACGAAGATAATATTGTCCGGTTTCTACAACAGTTTGTGATTAGTGTTTCAAATTAGAAATATTAATTTCAAATATTAAATTACCACATAGTTAAAAACTAAAAATGGCTTAAATTACCAGGTAATTAAAGATCCAACATAATAAATTACACCGATTTTCAATCAGTACAAATTATATATGCAACAAATAAAATAAAATTTGCATTTATTGTAAGCATTTGATAACATATTTGAGCAAGTTATTTCCAATAACTCAGCGTTTGAAAAGATTATATGCGCATTCAATAATCTGATAAAAATAATAACAATTATAATTTATAATAATAAAAACAATATGTATTAACTATGTGTTCAAATGTACTATCGTGGCCATATATTATGTCCCCTCTGTTGAAGTCCATTTTCTCGCAAATCCAGGGACGAAAAAATTTTAAAAAATTTTGATGCTGTCCTTGATTTATATGCTACAACTCATAAAAATTAGAAACCTGTATATGTTGGCGTTTTCCCGATTTTTCCAAATTAAGACGAATTGGCGCTGTTTTTGCCCCGTAAATTTTAAGTAAAATCACCTACGGAATGCTAGCTTTCAATGTGCATTTTTGTAAAATCATTGGATAGTGCTTGACCCACAAAAAGCTATATTATGCAATCCCAGCGTTTATTAGAAGAGCTAGAATAATGAAATATAGACTATAGGCTACCCACTAATTCATAGGTTTAAAGCTTATTACATAATCATTGTTTATCTTGCATTTTCCCTACAAAAGATCGAGTTGAAACATCTCATGATTGCTGCAATTGACGCGGCGCTGTTCGGACTCTCGGGTGAGCGGGGGAAGGGATCGACAGCGACGCTTCAAGTGGTGGCGGATCGCACGTGCATTAGTTACTAGGAGAACAGTGTTTACGGACACAATACATATAACGACACGGCGATTATGCCTCGCCAAAAAAATTTGGATATCCGGCAACAGATTACCAAATTAAAAAATAATGGCAAAATGAGTCAATAAGATAACAGAACCACGAACAGGCATTTGGAAGTCCCATGGAAATTCTTGGTAATTTAAATCGGGTTTCGGGATTAGCATTTAAAATTAATGAACAATCTGCAAAATAATCCATGTGTCTACAAATTTACGATGCTAAATTTGTAAAAGTTCTTTGATATTTCAAAGTTTTATAAGCTCAGAGCTGACGTTTGTAATATATGTAATATATCAAGAGTTTATATTGTTTGTGCATGTATTTAAATATTATTAATAAATAAACTGTTGAAACTGTTATAATAGTTTGAATATTTATATAACAGAATCGAGCATACTTTTTAAATATTTTTTGGGTTTATCAAGCAAACTTAATTTAGTATTTACCACTAATCGGAAAATCTGCTAACTCCATATTATTAGATCTATCGGCATCCATCAAAATTTTGTTTACAACCTTATTGTATAAAACTCAAGAAAACATAAACGCCAATCGATAGAAAAGATTTCTCTCGTACCGGGTCACATAATATAATCAAAATTATGCAAAAATTAAGAATTTAATTGTTAGTTAAAATTACTACCTTGACAAGTTATCGTTCTTTTTGTGTATTGATAATAAGCTGCCCCGATTCTCTCCGACATAACGCCTCCCTTCCCCGCAGCACCCCAAAGGCCGTAGAGCGTCGGAATTAACGCGGATTTTCAGCACGATCTTTTGTATGAAAAATGCAAGATAAACAATGATTATGTAATAAACTTTAAACCTATGAATTATTGGGTAGGCTATAGTCTATATTTCATTATTCTAGCTCTTCTAATAACGGAATTGCTGGCATTGCATAATATAGCTTTTTGTGGATCAACCACCAATCCAATGATATTACAAAAATGCACATTGAAAACTAGCATTCCGCAGGTGATTTTACTTTTTAATTCGTTGCAATCTATAGATTATTTCTGGAGTAATTAATTGCTAAAGTTAAACGAATAAAATTTACGGGACAAAAACAGCACCAATTTGTCTTAATTTGGAAAAATCGGGAAAACGCCAACATATTTTATGAGTTGTAGCATATTAATCAAGGACAGCATCAGAATTTTTTCGCCCCTAGTTCTGCGAGAAAATCTACGTCAAAAGAAGAGATAAGATATGGCCACGATAATACATTAGTACAAAAAACTAGTTTTGGAAAAATTCTATAAAAAACAATGGAGCTATTTTTTATAAAACATCTTTCTTTTCAGAAACATACATAAAATCGCCAACATATACAGCTTTCTAATTTTCATGAGTTGTAGCATATTAGCATCAGAATTTTTTCAAATTTTTTCGCCCCTAGTTCTGTGAGAAAATCGACATCAAAAGAAGAGACATAATATATGGCCACGAACGATAGTACATTAGTACAAAAAACTAGTTTTGGAAAAATTCTATGAAAACCATAGAGGTATTTTTATAAAACATCTTTCTTTTCAGAAACATACATAAAATCGCCAATTTTTGGTTATACGTTCATTGTATTTCTGTACCATGAAATGATATCGATGGGCCCTTTTTGCACGTTATTTGTACTTCAAGGAAAAATTGTTATTACATAAACTCGTCAGTAATGTAGAATCAACTACAAAAGCGAATGATAATTAACCCTCCAGCCGCGGGAAACGCGATTTCCCCGTCCATTTTCCCCGTTGCCGCGGCAGGAGGGTTAACCCAGGTGAGGATAATTTTTGGAAAAAACACCTCGGCCTGGATTTCAACCAGGAACCGCCCAATTTCCGGTTGACTGCTTTTCAGAAATTATCCTCGCCTGGGTTAATTATCATTCGCTTCTTTAGTTATTTGAAATGCACAACCCACAGTGTATACAAAAATCCAGCTGGGTTTGAATTTTTCCGAAGCAAAGACCTAAATTTTAAACTAGGATATAATTGAGAATACATACCACAGCGTTGGCTACTGCCAACATCTCTTCGAATAGCGATTCCTCTTGCTTGTGTCTACCGCTAGTATCTACAATAATAATCTCAAAACCTTCCTTCTTAAACATTTCAACGCCATCTTGCGCTATAACAACTGGATCGACTTCTGTGTAACTGAAATTAGTTGACAAAGACAGATATTAGTATATTATTTGACGATCACATAACTAAGCATATAAATCGCGAGCATGGAGTTTATACGCGAGCCGTAGGCGAGCATGTAAACACGCGAGCGACATACAATGCTAGTGTCGTTATAATCATTGGCGTGTATCATGATAAGGGATTATATAGCCATAGATATATTTATGCAATGAACTTATTATATGCGAGTCGTAGATGTAGGCACTTTATGTGGCATATAACCGCAAAACCCACCTGCCGTAAAATGGAATCCTAGCCTTGGTACAATTTTGTTTCACCTGATCGTAAGCGCCAGCTCTAAACGTGTCTGCGCAAACCAGGGCTGATTTCCAATTCTTTTTCAAGTAGTGATACGCAAGCTTGGTACACGTCGTGGTTTTTCCGGAACCTTGCAGACCGACAAACATTATTACGTTCGCCTTTCCCTTCACAGGCTGGTAGGGCTTAACTCCAGGATCGACGAGCTATAAATCGTAAAGTATTATTAGTTCTATCTAGATTGTACTTGATTAGTTTAATTTATTTGACGCATTCGAAACGCAAAAAACGCGACTAACTTTGACGAGTTCCTTAAATACAGCGCTCTGGATCATACGTCTTTTATTGAGGCCCCCAGCCATTTCGTCAAAATCGATGACAGCCCTGACATTCTCGCGCAGCTTCTTAACTAAACGGATGTTCACATCGGCTTCGAGAAGAGCCGCGCAAATCTCCTTGAGCATTCCATTTAGAACCTACAAACATCATAACCATACGGACATAACCTAACCAACATCTGGAGGAAAATACGCACTTCTTCGTTAATTATCGTAGCCTTGCTTAGCGACTGCAGGGCAGTCGTAATCTTACGACCTAAATCCGCTAAAACCATTGTGTCTCTTTCACGCGATGCAAACTAAAATACAAGTATCGCTCTCGGTTAATCCAACACAACAATTCCTATAGTATCATTTCAATTTTGACAACACATTATTTGCCATTTCGCCAAATGCAAAACTACCACTACGAGATATCGTGGATTGTTTGGATTAGAAACGAAATACCCTAGAACACCCTAGAATCTACGTGGAAAACTAAAACGGGATAGGCGAGTTTCAGAAAAGTTGTATGAGACGGAGACCGTTGTCGGTTGAACACTATATCGCGCGTTGGTAAGACGCGTATAGATATACCGAGCACCATTCGGGTTACCTACACATGTGTCCCAAGTACGCCACGAGTGCAACAGAGATACAAATACCGAACAGCTGTTACGTTAGCCGGCGTCAACCCAACACAAGGACAGAGATAGGCGATCTCCCTTCCTGATGTTGTTAGGTTATGGTTTGTAGTAGCGCCATCTCGTGACGAATGTCTCAGGTAGGTTAGATGAAAAGTCATGGGAGGACTGACCCGACCCTGGGCACGACCGTAGCGCCCTCTCTTTTTGAAGTGTCGAACTAATATCTTTGGTATCTTTCGACGGCGATATAACCAAGATTTTTATTTAATTTAATGAACTCCGATCGCTTTATCGTCGTGTATTATAGAGGTTACACATATACAACATAATGAAGCGGTTATTGTTAGCTTTTATTATCGATTTACATGAAAGTAATCACTGTTACTGCATGAAAATTGTGCGCTTTTGCATCTTTTCGCTGCAATTCGCACCGAGTGACTGGATGAGAGTACAAAATGATTTAATGATGTGATGCCATAAAATGTTTCCGTTACCATTATTATAATTACTAGATGCACCAAAATCAGTAATAAAAATAAGGGATTGCCGTAAAAAACTATTGATAACGGCATATGTCGTAACAAATAATTTTTTTCATGAAAATGTTTATTTTACTAGCAATCTGACTGAAATTTCCTTAATTATTTTTTTCAGTAAATTACCGCTGAAGTAAAAAATTATTACTTTCAAATTAAAGCAATTGGTAATTTATATTTTTTAAGTTATCGGGTAAATCAAAATGATAATTAGCCAATGACAGTAAGTTATGTACAAAAATGGGTACAGCCTTATAAATCATTATATTGTAGATAATTTAAATTGACGATAAATTACAAACGGTGATTTAACAAAGTTTTTGGTTTTTTATTTTTATCATTTACAAACAAAAAAATTCTTTCTCGAAATTTGATGAAAACTTGCCTTTTTATGTCCCAAACACACTGTAGTTTTTTTTATTTAATATATTTTTTTTCATCTTATTTTGACTTAATATCGAACAAGCAGCCTAATTTGCAATCGAAAATTCTCACGTCAAAACATCTCCTTTTTTGAAGAAGTCGGTGGGCTTTTTGTTTGTTGAAATCTCTACTTTCTGATGGTGTAAAAAAATATACATTACTATGGTAAATGTTCTCAAAAAATGCAAAGGAATGGAACAAATTCGAATCCAATTTTTTTTAATCATTATGTGTAATTTTGAGCTATTTGTTAAAATTTATACTTTAATTACTCGAAAAACGTAAGATTCCATGTTACATTGATAATCAAAAACTGGCAAGTCGAAAAATACTACTATTAACAACCAAATAAGCTAATAAAGTTAATATTTAATAAGACATCTATAATATGTTTAGAAAGTTGTAGAATATTCTTTAAATTATATGCGTAGATGCCTATTTATTGCTATTTTAAGATAACTTCTATACTTGAGTGACCTACGGAAAATTTTAGCCCAATAAATGGCAAAAATTAAATCATCTTTCATATTGGCAAATCTCCCACCCACAGAAGGTGCTGCAGAACATCATTGTTACAGGGCATATTATCAGCTTCAAACTTGGCTGGGTAACGAACTGACAGCAACAGATTGGGGCTGGAAGCATTATGCCCAAATTTACAGAAAAGGAATTAATTCCGGAAATATTGCTCAAAACGATTTGCTGCAGCTGTGAAACTGGATGTAGAAGTTTAAAATGTGGCTGCCGAAAACATGGTTTCAAATGCACAAAATTTATGCTCAAATTGTCATTGTTTTGAAAAATGCTCCAATGTAGAAGAAAGAAGCTACGAAGAACTTAGTGATTCAGATGAAATTGTGGATGAAGAACCAATGCAGATGGTCTTGAAGACTTCGACAACTACTAGAATCTGGAGGGTTTATCGAATCTAACGATGAAGACATGCCATCAAAGAGACAAAAGTAATGGATACTAACAAATGTAAATAAAATTTAACTTTTTTACTGAAAAAAATAGCCTTTAAATCCTACCTTTAATTATATTTAGAACAACTATTTTCGCATATTTTTTGCAATCTTCATGTTTTATGGATTAGTAATTTTTCTGCTTATCAATGTAACATGGAATCTTACGTTTTTCGAGTAATCAAAATTATACACAACGATTAAAAAAATGTGGGTTCGAATTTTTTCCATTTCTTTGCATTTTTTCTCTCAATTAGTCTCAATTAGTTTAGACCAAAAGTCACGCGAGAAGTGACCCCGCTCTGGGCACGATCGACGCGCCCTCTCAGCGATTTTTTAAAAGTATGGAACTAAAATTTTTGATTTTTTTTTAGGCGATTTAATCGAGATTTCTTTTTAATTTACAAAATCTCCGATCGCTTTCTGGTTATGTATTTTAGACGTAGCGCATATAAAACATAATACGGTGGTTACTATTCGCGTTTATTATCGATTTACATGAAAGTAATCACTGTTTTTACACCCTTTTACGATGAGGGGTGCGTTATTGCTCACCGCGGGTAGTGCCTATACATACACATTACGGCGCCCATAATTTATCAACCCCTCATTCGGTAGTCCGGGTTTACCCTCCGGTTTCTTTCCGGTGAACGCTCAGGAAAACATCTACGTTCCTAGTCATCGCCTAGCAACCGCGACTGCGTACAATTTCGGTCAATTTAGGCGTCGTATAGTATCGCACTTGCTACCGTTTTGATAAAAAGTAAACAGGCGGAACGAGACACCTCGTACCTCGTAGCTATACAAATTGTAAACAGTTAGTTGGCGGCTTCCGTTTCCGGCAACGTTCTCGATTTAAATTAATATCGATTTAATAAAATCGGACACGGGGTGCGCAAGTTAAACATTCGACGACAAAGAATTATCGTTTGTACCTAAAAGCGCTAAAGAAGTAGTGCCCGATTATAATTTATGTGAAAATGACTACAGTGCGGGTGCATTTTTCGCTATATTACGCGTACTGTGGTTTCGGTTATGGCTGGATACGTTGTCGATAAATAGGGGTGTGTCTCCTCCCCCAAAGCGTCGAAATGACCTAAATAGTGCGCTTCATAGGGTAACTAACATGCAAATTTATAATTGATTCCAATAATTGACAATAACCTTCCTCTCATCTCGTATCTTGTCCTTGTAAAATGAGCGCATGAATCATCTTGTCGAAGCTTTTAGCTATGATTTGCCGACCGTGCTAAAATATTCAGGTGAATCGCATGGGGGGTCCACTATGAGAAGGAGAAAGATATGTCAATTTTAAGCATTTCCCCGAGAAGGAAATTAACTGTTTCAAAGTAATTTATATATAATATTTGTACATATACCAATATAGCTAATATTACCTACAGTCATTTGTAGGCAGATGATAATTTTTATGGTTTATGCTTTGCATGATCTGGTTTTATTTCTTCTTCTTGATGTTCGATTTTCTATTAATCGTTTTGAGGCTTCTGTTGGATGTATTTTTTTATGTATTTTTATTTCAACAGGTGTGTTTAATCACTTAATTGGACGTTTGGTAGTTTGGTGTTATTTTTTAAGGGTTGATAAAAGTGTCTTTTTAAGTAAATACACATGTGACAAGTATACATGTGTATACATGTATATAATGTTAAAAAGTACGATATCTTGTCAATAAGTAATTCTACGTGATAGAATTATGTAAGTAGGTTGAAATGAAACCGGAAAAATATATAGGTACAGTGCTAAAAAAACTTAGGGAAACACGTTATTTTGTAACTTTTTAAATTATAGTTCTAGGCAAATAAAATTTCGTATACTTTAAAGGCATATATTTAACTAAAGAAAATGACAAAAACAATGTTACAACTCTTAGTTACTTCTAACTTACACTTAAAATGCAAAATAATAACACAAAACAAAATCGAAAAAATGTCAAGCATTCTTTGATTTCACGTATGAAACCCTACAAAAGATGACAAATGAATTCAGTTATCAATTTTAGTTGATTAGAAGCGTCATTAGAAGTAAAATGAGGCATCTTAGTAACCTGCAAGTTGCTCGCACTGTCGCCCTTATTCAGCATGGCCACTCTATTCGACATGTTAGCAGGGACCTTCCAATTTCCTCTTCTGTTATTCAGCGTTTATGGTACCGGTTTGGGGAGACTGGGCAATATGTTAGAAGAGCTGGACAATAGTGTGTATCCAAAAAACATTTTTTTTTTAAATTCAAAATTTCAAGTTGATAAAAAATTTCGGGTTTTCCCCTATGGACCTACATATCTGTACATATCTGTCTAATGTGCTTAAATGTTGATAAAAGAGTTTTTGTAATTTTCTTTAGTTAAATATATGCCGTTGAAGTATACCAAATTTGATTTGCCTAGAACTATTATATAAAAAGTTACAGGTTTCGAAAAAAAGTGTTCCCTAAATTTTTCGAGCAATGTAGTTCCTGCGGAAGATATGGAAACATAAGAAACTCTCTGAGACGGTATTGTTATTGTAAAAACGCATCAGACAAATCGATTTTCATTTATTAAGATGTAGATTTTTATGGAAAAATAAATTTCCGAACGTGAAATGTCAATGACTTATGCCGTCATTGATATTTCTTTTTTAAAGACAGCCCCTTATTTTTTTTATTGATTTTGGTAGATCTACTTATTGTATTAATGGTAATGGAAATATTTTATGGTACCACATTTTGCTGCATGTTTGCATTTGCATTTTGAGAAAGTCATATTTTAATCTCATATCCTGTATCTGACGTTCTGTAGAAAATGACCTGTTAACGACAAATAAAATTTTGAACATTTAACTGCAGTCAAACCTTGCACTAAATGTTACTTATAGTCCAGCCATTCTATATTTTTGATATACGTTGTATGTATATTAATGGTATCAATAGTAACATATTAAAATAATTAGTGTCATAATTAATAAGAAAATATGTTATTAATTAAAAATCATTGAAAAGTTGTGCCTGTCAAATTTTAATATTTCATTCCTCGAATATCACTTACTTAATCGCAAAAGTAAAAATACCAGATTGCAGCGGACAAAATTTCCGATAAAAATGATTCCGGAACTTCTACGAGCAAATGAACGATTAATTTTGTATAATGAGTTATATTTATTTAACTAAGTTTTAGCGATTGCACGTCAACGATTTTCGACTGTAGGTAAAAATAAATATATATTCTGTTGCAGAAATCCGAAAATGGTAGACGAACATTCGAGCAACGTCCGGACGCAGTTCGTCAAGGGTGGTTCCCCGAATAGAAACGAGTTGAACAGCGATAAGGTACACGAGGCAGTGGAATATTTATCGGTCATAAAATCTACCGATTCCGACAGTAGCGTCCCCCAACTAACCGTTGTTATGAGTGATACACCCTGTCTCGACGAATACACAGATAGAGGCGCGGCATCTTCCATAGAACCGAGAGATAACAATACAGCGTTGTGTAGCACAGCGCAATTGACAGAGCTAGACGAATACGACGATCAAAAAATAGACGTACAAAAGCACAAACAATCGACCGCGATAATAAGAAACGAAGATAGCAAAGAACATTACGTAGACGAGTCGGGAATCAAAAATATTAATAGCGACGAACAGTGCAGTCCCGGAGGAATCGGAAATGACTGCTCGAATCTTTGCACAATGGATTCACCTAAACCATCCACCAGTCAACAAGGAGATAAAGGTAAAATATACAGCATGTCTAACGGAACATGATGCACTTAAATGGGTCAAAAGTTGCAGTTTTTACTACAGTTTTTACTTTCCAAAACTTTTGCACTTAGTTTTTCGTGAATAACTTTGGTGTTACGATAAATAGAAAGACGAAATTTTGTATTTTTTACTTAAGAGGATACTCTCAAGCCATTTTTGATATCAAAAACTGTTTTTGTCTATCAGATTTGGCTGGACGATATTCCACTTTATTTCTTATGGACGCCATATTGAATTTTTACAGTATTAAATAGAATATTGAAAACGCTTATGAAACCATGTATAATATATTTATGAAGTTATCACAAAAACTGACATTAGGTGGCCTGCCAGATCACCCGACTTAAACCCCGTGGATTTTTTATGGGGCTTTATAAAAGCCAACGTGTATCTCAGGAACTATGATATAGTGTAGGGCCTTCAGGCCAGAAGTGCAGAGGACTTGTAGGGATACCTATGTATGTTTGTAGATGTTAGAGGTTGGGAAGGCCCGAAGCACCTAGGCCCCTTTGTGCAAACCTCTTGTGCTCACTCTGGACTCGTAAACCAATCCAGGCTCTGGGCAAACGCTACGAGGCACGATAGAGGAGCATTTCGAATACTGTCCATGGTAGGCCAGGGGTCAAGAGCACTTACCCTATGGTCTTCTAGGCCGGGCCATTCGCACAGGATGTGTCTCACCGTCTCATCGTCCAAGCTCAGCAGGTGGACGTGACAGTCAGTCGCATGTTGAACGTATGCTTCCGTACTTTGCAATGACCAGTGAGTGTCCAGTAATGAGCCGGAGAAAACAAAACAGCCTGGCGTGGTGTCCCATCGGAGGCTCTGAGGCTGTTTTAATGGCGAAAAGTTCCGCCTGTGTGACAGAAGGGAATTTACCAAGCGGGATCGGCCGGCGAGCCAGGAAGTCGTGCGAGAAGATGCCAGCACCTGTACCGTTCGGTCTCTTAGAGCCATCCGTGTAGATCTTCGGGCTCCGATCAGCCGCAAGGGCCGTGTTGTGGGTCAGATATGGTTTCCTGAAAATATAGAGGGGAGGGATGTAATATGTAGGACACTCCAGACACCTACGGACACCTAACCAAACTAATAATAATTAAGTTTAGAACTAAAAAACGTTAAAAAACTTTTAATTTGTAATTCCCAATAAATAAAGCACTGCCGTTACAAGCCCTAAATATATTGCTATTTTTGTAAAATTAAGTAATTATGAGAAAATATGAGGTTGTTAATTTTTAAGTAAAATTTTGTAAAAATGCTATTGCATCGTAAGCGTGTTATACATACATATATTTGTTGGAAACAAGAATTAACAATAAATTAGTGAAGGGGCTCCTCCACTGCCGCCTGAAGCCCCTGTACAGTATCACAGTTCAAGGACGCTAATTGGACCTTGAATGTAGGTATTTTGTGATAATTTCATACACGTCTTATACCTGGTTGTAAAAAGCTCTTTTAATATTCTATTTAAAACTGTTAAAAATAAATATGGCGACCATAAGAAATAAAAAAAAATTGCGTGTCGCCCAGCTAAAGTTGACGGACAAAACCAAAAATTTTAAATTCAGTTAATCAGTGCCGTGTTTTCAAATATTTCGTGCACACAGTGGTACCAACCTGTTCATGGAAGAGATGAATTGCATCCCCAATAATTAAAAATGTGGTTGTAATTAGTTGACTTGCTGTTTGTTGCAAGTTTCTGTAAGTTTAGGTAAATGAGTTTAACGTGTTTTTGCATTATAAAGTTCGTTTCGCATATTCCTAAAACACTAAACCGCCTCATGGATATTCAAACTTCCGGTTGCACCCCCTGACTGGCTATGAATTTTATTTAAATGTCTACTATATTCCTCGTAAGTTAGCTTTTAATTTATTAACAATTACCTACTCAAAAATTAGTACTGAACTGAATCTACAAAACTAATAGTAATATTTTTCTCCATAGATTCTCCACCGTCGATTTCCCCTCAAAATTCAAACTGCAGCAAAGACGAATTGGCAATTTTGGCGATACCGAAAGGTTCCACCGCTACGAGCGCAGCAATAAGGCGGTTGCGAGTGGAAAATGAACAATTGCAAGCGGAAGTGACGCGCCTCAGGCGGTTGGTTGTATCGGGCGCGTTCTCGCTTCTAAACGACAAGAAAACTCCTGCGGTAGAGAACATAACTTCGCCGAGTAGTAGCGCTGCTGGGAATGATATAGAAGAAACTTCGGTATCACCTAAGAGGTTCCAATCGTTACAGATAGAGTTGCAGTTGACCAAGGAAGCGCTATCATGTAAGTTTACGTAAGTTTCGTAAGTTAATCCGCAATTTCTGCGGGTAATAATTAGGAGATAACTCGAAATTGATGCGTATTTATATGCCCTCGTTTAAAATTCATGGGTGAATTATTTTTAGCGCTAAAATCCGATAGGAGGAGATTGAAGGCCGAAAAGTTTGAGCTGCTACACCAAATGAAGCAACTCTATGATACTATCGAAGATAAAGAGAAGCAATTGAGGGATTTTATTAGAAATTACGAACAGGTGAATTATGTAGTTCTCTTTGATTTATTGTTGTATAAGGTTCGGACTACACATTTAAAAAAAAAAATATGTTCTCCGATCCATGATTTTTGTTTTTTTCGTATTAGCTAACTTTGAGTCAGAGTATTGAAGATTAATCATTACAATAGAGTTTATAGTTTAATTAGTGCCTCGTAATTTTTTTATTTATTAAAACAGACTTTTCTAATAGATTCATTTGTACGATTTTAAGCGTATGCGAGACAACGCAAGCTCCCTGCAGCAGCTCTCAACGGAGAGGGAAGAGAGAGAAAGGGAACGATGGAGCTTGCTCAGACATGCAAGGGACGAAGCCGAAAGAAGCTTGTTGCTCGCTGCGCAGCTGAATGCCAAAGATCTGCAGCTCCAACACACCCAAGAACAATTACAAGATGTAAGTAATTACACAGTGAAAGAGGTAAGTGAAAAACGTTGCTTATTGTTTTTATGATAAATATATAGGCTATAATTTTTGTTTTTATTCTTTATATTTATACATTTTTTTAACGCCTTGCTGTCTGAGTAAAAAGCACAGGCGGATTGGATTATACGTTTCGTCCATATAGAAAAGTTGTAGATAACACTGGCCGAAAAGGTTTTGGTAATTTTAATGACAATAAATTTATTTTATTTGTGGAATTTTTGTGGAGATACACTGTTAACCGTTTTAACGATTAGATTGGTTTGTTTGTGACGTCGATTTGCTCGCAGAACTAGGGGCGAAAGAATTCGAAAAAATTCTGATTCTGTCCTTGATTAATATGCTATAACTCATAAAAATTAGAAAGCTGTATATGTTGGCGTTTTCCCGATTTCTCCAAAATAAGACGAATAGACGCTGTTTTGCCCCGTAAATTTTATTCGTTTACCTTTAGCAATTAATTACTCCGAAAATAACCTATAGATTTCAACGAATTAAAAAGTAAAATCACCTGCGGAATGCTAGGTTTCAATGTGCATTTTTGTAAAATCATTGGATTAGTGCTTGCCCACAAAAAGCTATATCATGCAATTCCAGCAATTCAGATTAGAAGAGCTAGAATAATGAAATATAGACTATAGGATACCCACTAATTCATAGGTTTAAAGCTTATTACATAATCTTTGTTTATCTTGCATTTTCCCTACAAAAGATCGAGTTGAAGCATCTCATGATTGCTGCAATTGACGCGGCGCTCTTTGGTCTTTCGAGCGAGCGAGGGGAAGGGATCGACAGCGATGCTGCAAGTAGTGGCGGATCGCACGTGCATTAGTTACTAGGCGACCAGTGTTTACGGACACAATACATATAACGACACGGCGATTATGCCTCGCCAAAGAAATTTGGATATCCGGCGACAGATTACCGAATTAAAAAATAATGGCAAAATGAGTCAATAAGATAAATAAATAAATAAATAAACTTTATTTCACCAAAATACATTTGTAACAGGGAAATGGTCAAAAGAAAAGAAAAATGCACATAACGCATATATCAATTTAAGATACAATAAAAGTTTAGTCTATCTCATTTTGCATGTAGTTCCTGAATTCTTCAACATCGTAGAAGATTTTGTCGGTCAGCAGGTTTCTGAGATCTGCTTTTAGTTTCCTTGGCGTTTTACTCCTCCAAAGGGCAGGTAACATATTAAATAGCTCCAAATGTCGATGCTGGCTGGCAGTTGTATTTATACGATGGAAGGGTATGGTAATGTCTCTTGCATTCCGTAGCATTCGGCTTGTTGTTTCACTTCTATCTTGGTGGTCTGATATAACACTCTTTGCATGTAGTATTTGTTTAAAAATATATGCAGATGGCAGTGGCATTATCTTGAATTTTCGGAATAGTGGTTTGCAGTGGGTAGACCAGCTGGCTTGTTCTATAGAACGGACAGCTTTCTTTTGCAAGATGAATATCTTACCAGAGTGGGCTGATTCTCCCCACAATTCTAACCCATAACTTAGTCTTGAGTGGAATAGTGCATGATACGTTATTACAGCCGCATCTCTCCCGACAATCTGTCTCACTCTTCTAATAGCATATGTTGCTGTACAAAGAGCTGATGTAAGAGCATTTGTGTGATCCGACCAGGTGAGACGTGAGTCAAGGGTGACACCAAGCAGCTTTGTTGAAGAAGCCTGGATAGTTGTATTCCGCTTGCTTGTGAAGCTTATTGTTGATGTTTTGGTGTCGTTCATCTGTAAAGCATTTGCACCAAACCAGTCCTTAGCTTCAGATAATGCTAAGACAGTTTTTGACTGGAGGGTGTTGATATCTGCGTCCCTGGTAAGGAGTGTCGTGTCATCTGCAAATAGAACAGCTGTGGCAGACATGTTCTCTGGAAGGTCGTTAATAAACAGACAGAACAGCACTGGACCCATCAGTGATCCCTGAGCTACTCCATTCTTGACAGTCAGTAGTGAGCTCATCTCTCCCTCAGTGTAAACTCCTTGTCTCCTATTGCTCAGGTATGATTCAATTAGAGACAAGGGTTGACCTCTTATTCCATACCATTCCAAGTTTCTAAGAAGTTGCTTATGTTGTATACAATCAAATGCTTTGGACAGATCGCACAAGACTGCTTGAGATTCCTCTCCGTTCTCCATGGCATCCCACACAAAGTCCAGCAGGGAGCGAACAGCGTCAATGGTATTTCTGCCCTTTCTGAAGCCAAATTGGTTTGAGCTCAACACCTTCTGCGCCTGAAGAAAGTTGGAGAGTCTGCCTAGGAGTGCAGCCTCCAGTACCTTAGATAGTACTGGCAGTATTGCAATAGGGCGATAGTTTGAGCAATTTTGGTGGTCGTCCTTTTTATATATTGGCACTATTTTTGCAATTTTCATTTGGTCAGGTACCACTGCATGCAAGAAGCACTCGTTTATAACATCTGACAAAGGTTTTGCAATGTATTTGGCGCTCCATTGCAGTATTTTTGTGTTTAGGAAGTGGATATCCATTGTTGTTTTTGTTTTTAGTCCTTTTATCGTGCTTAGTACTTCTGCTGGTGATACTGGGGTCAAGAAAAAGGTCTCGGATATGGAAGGTAATTTGTTTGTATCTGCAGTTATACCATTGTCACAATCTCCCACAGTGGCAAAGAACGAATTTAGATCATTGCTAGATGGCATGGATGGGCTTGATTTTGCGTTTCTTGCTGTTTCTGTGTTTATTATGTTCCACAACTTTTTTGGTCTATTTTCAGTGCCTTGAAGGCTGTTTTTATACCGGCTTTTCTTCTCGTCCATCACAAAGTTCAAGTAAAAGCTTTTATAGCTTTTGAGGATTTCCTTCAGGTCTTCACCCCCCATACGGTTGTATGACTCCTGTATTAATCCCAGGGTCTCTTTGATTTGCCGTGCCTCGTGGGACATAGCAGGGTTATTCTTTCGTCTTGGTTTTATTTGCTTCAGGGGGAGTGCAGTGTTTATTACAGCTATGTATTTAGATAGAAATTTATTGTACTTGTTCTCCACACCCTGGACTTCTGATAATACTTCCCAATCTTCTTGATATAGAAGGTTTTGTAGAGATGCTTTTCCTTGGCTGGAGAGTATTCTCGTTTTCTGTTTAGTATGTTGTCTTTGGTGTTCAGAATGAACTGTTAATTTAATTCCATAATGGTCTGATAAGTTGTGCATTATCACACCTGTTGAATATTCGGTGATGTTTGTAAATATGTTATCAATTGTTGTTTTTGATGTTGCAGTGACTCTTGTATATTGGGTAGTTGTTTTCTCAAGCCCAAAGCTTCTCATAGTATTTACCAGCTCCTGGGAATCTGCAGTTGACTTGGAAGTATCTATGTTGAAGTCTCCAGAGAGTATGATTTTTGTTTGTGGGTTATACTGATCCAACAGATCAGAGAGCATTGCTGATATTGTTTCCAAGAAGAGCGATACATTTCCATCTGGCGATCTATAAGTTGTAATGATAACAATATTTTTGCTTCCTATGTAGAGTCCTGCCATTTCACATTCTTTTTCTACTGACCTTGCCGATATCATGGGAATGTCTGCAAATTTTGTATGTGAATGTACAAAAATACATACCCCACCATGTTTGAAGGTAGATCGAGTAAAAGTGCTACCTAACTCATAGGAACTCATATTGTAGATGTTCTGGTTATTTATATTCAACCAATGTTCGACAATGCACAACACATCAAGATCGTATTCATGAGCCAGAATTTCGATAGCATCTATTTTATTAGTGATACACTGTGCGTTCAAGTGCATTATATTTAATTGTTTGCTGTTTGGATTTTTATTACTAGTTTTTGAGCAGGTAATGTGCTGTGAGATATTTACCCGCCTCTCTTCTTTAGACCAAGCTGGTGGAAAAAACGGTTTAGACGTGTCCCCTCAGGCCAAAAACTTGGATCTTGTAGCACGTCTAGATTCTTTATATTGAATGCGACTTTGAATGATGAATATTCCTCTGGATATTTCGATGACATCTTTGTACAAATTGGATTTTGGATATTTTTTGACGTTATATATGACTTTAAGTTTTCTTCTGTAGTATCTGGGTGTAGTCTGTAAACATGTAGATACCCGTAGCTTGGGACCGCTTTTAATGCGTTATTGACATCAGTTGCTGCGCCGTGGATTGTTTTGATACTTCGCCGCTTCTTATATTGCACCAATTTAAATTCCTCTTCATCTCCCTCTTTTGGAATCGGAGTGATTTTGTTCGATTGGTTTGGTGTTTTGTTCATGTGAATAACCTTGGTCATAGTCTTTTGTTGGTTTATTTTCATATCTTGCAGATTGTTATTTTGCAGAGCTCTTCTGTATGTTCCTTGGTTTTGTGAGGTATTCAATTGATTTTCCGCTATTTGACCATAGGTGGCGATAGTAGCAGTTGGCTTCAGTGGTTCTTTTAGCGACATAGAGATGTCTCTGCCAGAACTTGCTCTAGGCTTTTCAAGATAAATAATCTTTTCCTTTAGTAAATTGTTGTTTTCAATAAGGATACTGTTTTTTTCCGCTTGCTCTTTTGTTAATTTTCTTAAAAGGGTAACTTCCACTTTCAGGAGCTCCAGTTCTTGTTCCACGTCTCTGCTTTTAACCTCACTTTCCTGAGGTGCAACTTTTCCTTGGTCCTTCTGACCGCTGCACTGCTTGGAGTGTCGCACCAGGCAGCTTGGATGGAATATCATGTCACAGTTTGTGCATGATGCCTCTGATGAAACTGAACTCTTACAGTAGCCACAGTATTTTGTATTTTGGTTCACTTGAAATTCAATGGTGTTGTCACTTCCCACCATCTTGATTCTCAGAACCAAAAACAGGCATTTGGAAGTCCCATGGAAATTCTTGGCAATTTAAATCTGGTTTCGGGATTAGCATTTAAAATTGCAAAATAATCTATGTGTCTACAAATTTACGATGCAAAATTTGTAAAAGTTTTTTGATATTTCTAAGTTTTATACGCTCAGAGCTGACGTTTGTAATATATGTATATATATCAAGAGTTGTATTTATTTTATATTATTTGTGCATGTATTTAAATATTATTAATAAATAAACTGTTGAAACTGTTATAATAGTTTGAATATTTATATAACAAAATTGGGCATAATTTTTAAATATTTTTTGGGTTTATCAAGCAAACTTAGTATTCACCACTAATCGGAAAATCTGCTAACTCCATATTATTAGATCTATCCGCTTCCATCAAAATCTTGTTTACAACCTTATTGTATAAAACTGAAGAAAACATAAACACCAATCGATAGAAGAGATTTCTCTCGTACCGGGTCACATATTATAATCAAAATTATCCAAAAATTAAGAATTTAATTGTTAGTTAAAATTACTACCTTGACAAGTTATCGTTCTTTTTGTGTATTGATAATAAACTGCCCCGGTTCTCTCAGCTGTGTCGGTTCTCTCCGACATGACAGCACCGCTAACGCCTCCTTCCCTGCAGCACCCCAACGACCGTAGAGCGTCGGAATTCACGCGGAGTTTCAGCACGATCACTTGTATGAAAAATGCAAGATAAACAATGATTATGTAATAAACTTTAAACCTATGAATTAGTGGGTAGCCTATAGTCTATATTTCATTATTCTAGCTCTTCTAATAACGGAATTACTGGCATTGCATAATATAGCTTTTTGTGGGTCAACCACTAATCCAATGGTTTTACAAAAATGCACATTGAAAACTAGCATTCCGCAGGTGATTTTACTTAATTAGTTCAAATCTATAGATTATTTCTGGAGTAATTAATTGCTAAAGTTAAACCAATAAAATTTACGGGGTTAAAAAAACAGTGCCAATTCTTCTTAATTTGGAAAAATCGGGAAAACGCAAACATATACAGCTTTCTAATTTTTATGAGTTGTAGCATATTAATCAAGGACAGCATCAGAATTTTTTCAAATTGTTTCGCCCCTAGTTCTGCGGGAAAATCGACGTGAAAAGAAGGGACATAATATATGGCCACGATAGTATATTATTTCATCAAAATAGTTAAATAATAACTTTAAGTAGAGGAAATGTTGTATAAGTTATGACCTTGACATTTTTTGCAAAAATTTAAATTTTGTTACAAGGGCTAATTTTGATAGCAGTTGACTCTGTTATACGCTCAGCGCTCTGTGCATTATGTGTATACAATAAATAAAGCGATAGCAGTCTTTATTTGAGCCAATGCAACCCCATCTACACACATTAAAGATTATAATTAAACTAATTAATTGAGATTGCTGGTATCTGAATTACAAGTAGTTTGCCAGGATTTGACAGATATTTTGATTATATTACAGTATTGACACTGCTGTATAGGATGATAAAGTCATGTGCCTAGCCACATCAAATTTTGTTTATGGCTCTATTCGATATCAACTGGGCCAATTTAACAAAAAGAAGTATGTATATTTCAGTTTAACCCTCCAGCCGCGGGTGACGCGATTTCCCCGTTCAACATACCGCGTTTTCCTGCAAATTGAAAATTCGCCCGCGGCAGGAGGGTTAAGTTACTAACAACAAATTTAAATTTGTCGACAACAACTTTCCTATATGGAGAAAACGTGTATTTCGATTTCTTAAAGCCTGTATACTAGGTTTATATTTTAATTTAACACAAATTGAAAAGCAAAAAAAATATGTCTAGATAAAAGAAAATATTACAGTCAAACTCCTCTAACTCGAATTATTCCATAACTTGAATATTTTTTACGAAAAGCTTTAACTGATTTTGTATGCGTAACCAACAAACTAAGTAATTATAAAAATCTGAACCCCCACTACAGAAAAAGAATTATTATAAAAGTTTTTGCCGATCTGAAAAACAAAAATAAATTTTTGTGTATCGATCCGTTGCTCAAATTTTCCCGAACTCGATTTTTATTTTGTGTCCCCTGGGGATTCTCGTTAGCTAAGTTTGACTGTAACTAATTTCTTACTAAATAGTAATAGCTAAACGATAAACGATGCGTACGCAGGTAAGAAGACAGCTCGCTTCGAGCGGTTGCTTCTCCGATCAGGAATCGGTGGTTTCGATGCCGAGGCACAGCTTGAATGGGGGAGCGATTACGCCCAGCTCGGGCGGCTTTCCGACGACCGCCCACAGCCTGGGCCTGCTGACGAGCGACAGGGGGAGCTGCAGTGCCGATTCCGGAGTTCGCGTGAACTCTGATCGCGAGAGTGGCGCCACCTCCATTGGAGGAAATCTGTCGGATTCGACAATCGACGGCACTCCTGCCATAAGGATTGCCAACGACATAGATGTCGACGCAATATCCATCGTCTCTTCCATACCCCCGCCTCACATGTATCAATGTAAGTATATATTATGGATTTTTGTTTATTTTTGTTACTTTGCATAAAACTGATTTTGTTTTATTTTCTGGCAAAAAACAGATTTATTATTATGTCTTTTATCTAAAATTTTCAAATAGAGACGTTTAAACGTTTATGTTTCAAATTATGATTAGCAGGATTTTATTGTTTTTGCTTTGTAGTTTTGATTTAGAAAGGTTTGCCATATAACATTTGAAACTAATATTTGTAAATAATTGCCAAAAATCTCCTTAACGACTACTGAAATTTGATTTTTTTTTCTGTTTTCAGCTGCTTCTACAAAAGATTCTAGTCCAACCTTATCACCAGCAAATGCACCACCTTTTTCAAAATCTGTTGGGTCTACGGTGTTATCCAGGTGAGCCTAATTTTTACTTTAATACACTGAGCGGCATAAAAAACGCAACACCTAAAATGATGACCAGTTTCAAGCTGCAGTAACTTTTGAACGTATTGCTCGATTTGAATGAGGTTTTTTTATTTGAAAGGTCCACTTTTTGCCAATATTTCTGTATGTGTGCTACCCAGTTTTGCGCTCTTACATTTCAGCAATGGTGAATAACGTTAATGCTTGTTTTCTTCCTACAGTTTGAAGCTTGCTATGGGGTGCACCGACAAAAAAATTTATCTTTAAACAAAAGGAGCTTGTAGTCTCGTTTGTTCTGATCATTTATGTTTTTTCTTCAAGTTTCTATTGTTGTTAACGTCAAAGTTACAAAATCTTAAAGATTACGCTGCTTCTTCGGCAGTGCCATCAGAAATTAAAGCTAGCCATGGTAATCAACAAAAACAGTAAAGTGACGTTTAGTGTCATTAACGTCATTGACTGTTGCTAGACAATTAAAATGCCTTTAAGCCTTGCAGAAGTTGCTCAGGCAGTAGCTTTGGTGGAAGATGGACGCATCATTCGTTATGCTGCTCGTGTTATTGGCGCGATAACGAGTACGGTTTGTCACGCCATTCAAAGATATCGCCAGACTGCAACCTTCAACAGACGACCTGGGTAAGGAAGAAGACGCATCACTCAAGCCCGTGATGATCGATACATCGTAATGACCGTGTTACGAAATCGACATACCACTGCAGTTGACACAAGAAATCGTCTGGAGCAAGTGCGTAGGGTGAACGTGAGTGAACGCACAGTAAGAAGGCGATTTGAAGAAGCGGGGTTGATGATTAGGATATCAGCAGAATGGAATGGCCTGCACGTAGCCCTGATTTAAACCCTATAGGACACATGTGGGACGACTTAGAGCCCGTGGTGCCGCGATACAAACGCTAGATGATCTCCGAATAGCGCTAGAAGAAGAGTGGAACCAGATTCCCCAAAATGAGATTCAAAACCCAATTCGAAGTATGCCTAGAAGGATGAGGAATACAATTTAAGCGAGGGGAGGCAATACTCGTTATTAACATGTTGATCATTACTTTCACAGTTTAATTAAATTTTGTCGTTATCCATGGCTTTCTTTAATTTCTGATGGCGCTGCCGAAGAAGCAGCGTTATCTTTAAGATCTTGTAACTTTGACGTTAACAACAATAGAAACTTGAACAAAAAACATAAATGATCAGAACAGACGAGACTACAAGCTCCTTTTGTTTAAAGGTAAATTCTTTTGTCGGTGCACCCCACAGCAAGCTTCAAACTGTAGGAATAAAACAAGCATTAACGTTATTCACCATTGGTAAAATGGAAGAGCGCAAAAATGGGTAGCACACATACAGAAATATTGGCAAAAGTGGACATTTCAAATAAAAAAAAACTCATTCAAATCGAGCAGTACGTTCAAAAGTTACTGCAGTTTGAAACTGGTCATCATTTTAGGTGTTGCATTTTTATGCCGCTCAGTGTAATATAACTTTATTATATAGTGAGTAGAGTTGCTTGATTTTACTTTTCCATGTATGATGGAAAATGTACGTATGAAATAAAATGCTTTACATATTTATTCACAAAGATCGTAACATAGGACAAGTCACGGTACAGTAACACAATACGACTATGGGCGCCCGCAGAATTATTTCCACGGGGTGCAAACCCTAAAATCTCAGTCTTTTAGGTTGGCTATTTTTGGTATTTTTTATTGTTGGCCAGTGCAGGTCTTCTCTAGTTATTAGGTTAGTCATTAAAAAAACTATTGACATCCACATTACAAAGTTTCATACTTATTTGTTTTTGTTAAAGTATAATGGTCAAATATATTAAAATTAAGAAGCAAAAACATATTTTATTTATATGAATTAAATTTTACAGTCGCAAGCAACCTCTACATGTTATTTTAAAATTATGTTGATTCTTTAAGAATGTTTATAATTTTTAATAATAATATAATAAGAATAATAATATTTGAATGCAATTTAGTTACAATTTTACGTTATTTACCTCACATATTTTGTTAAAATTTGTTGCTGAAGAAATTGTCCAGCTACGTAAGGAACGTTTTTCCGCGTTTCACAAACTTTTTCAAACAGTTTTTCTCAAATATGTTTTCATGTTGTCGACTCCTTTTCTTTAATTAATTTATTCATTATCATAGGTCCGTCGAACAGCTAAGCTCGCCGTTGGACCAGGAACCGGCGCAGCTCGGACGGCGCTTCAAGAACAGCCACGGCAGGGTGGGCGGAGGCCGCGGGGGAACCTGGGGCAGCATATCGAGGGTTTTCGCTCGTTCCCGCAACCGTAACAAGTCGCAGTCTCTGCACGATAACAGTAAGTGCTGCGATAGAACGCAAGTAATTTTAAGCACACACTCTCTCTCGCATACACATTCTGCCATTAAGCGTACGTCTGCATAGGTGAGAGCAATTTAGAAGCGTATCGTAATTGGTCTCCTTTAACAGAAGAGGGCTATGCGGAGAAGTTGAAACTGCTTAGGGAGGCGTCTTCGGTGCCGATGGAGCGATGGCGGGCCCCAACCGTTGTCGCCTGGCTCGAGGTGGCGCTCGGCATGCCACAGTACGGCACGAGGTGCGCGGAGAATATAAAGAGCGGAAAGGTAAATAAATTATTTATTTAGCGATATTCTGCACTGGTTAGTGCGGCCGACCCGATTCAGCGGCATCGGTGAGCAAATCTTTCCCTCGTCAAAATATGTATAACACCGAGTACGATTTCTATTTATATAAAACCGCGACAACAATGTGGGCGTCTCCAGCCAAATTGAGACGGTCCTAGTTAGTACACCGGAATAGATGGCAGCATTTTACCACTGCTGACTTGTAACAAAACATACCTGTTTTTTGTACATAACTTCTCGTGACTGTATGCAATTATCGGATAGAAGAAATATCAAAGTTTTGACAATGTGTCTATAAGTTTTTCTCAATACTACAAAGTACGTCTGTTTGTTGTTGTTTGGGAAGTTGCAAAGTAACAGAAAAAAAATGGTAATGTCAATCCGGTATTTATCTACAACTTGCTTTGTGTCATCGGCACTTTCCTATGAACCGTTTATTGTAAAACAAATTAGTAAAAATTTAAATAACAACAATTCTTTCTTGCATTTCTTGCATCAGTAGAAGTAAAGTTAGTTGCTTTAATCAAATAGTGAATATAAATAATATTAATATTGTAGGTCCTCTTGGAGCTGAGCGATTTCGAACTAGAATGCGGGCTGGGCATCACGCATCCGATGCACAGAAAAAAGTTGCGACTCGCCATCGAAGAACATCGGCATCCCGAGATGATACGGTACAATTACATAGCGCAGTTGGGGCACACGTGGGTCTCGAGCGAATGGCTACCGGACCTAGGCCTGTCGCAGGTTCGTACCAATACCGCATTTACGAAAAGAAAAATATCGACTTATCTCTCGCGGTTATTCTATTTAGTACGCCGACGGATTTGCGACAAACTTAGTAGACGCCAGAGTGCTGGAGCACTTGAGTAAAAAGGAACTGGAGAAATATCTGGGCGTCACCAGGAAGTTTCACCAGGCGTCGATCGTGCACGGGATCCACCTGCTTCGTATTGTAAAATATGACAGACAGGTGAGACTTGTTAAAAGCCTAATGTTTGAGAGCGATGTTTGAACTTTGTGTTATACATTTTTGTAACAGGCGTTGGCTGTTAGGCGGCATCAGTGTGAGAACATGGACACGGACCCCCTTGTTTGGACCAATCAGCGTTTCATAAGGTGGGCACGCAATATCGACCTTGGAGAATACGCGGATAATCTTAAAGGTAATTTATCTGGCGATAGCGTGTCTATAAGTGACGAGCAAACTTCTATATGCAGTTTGTCCAAAATTTGAATGTTTCTTCAACCATCTTGTGTGTTAAAATTGGTTCTATATGCATTTTGTCATGCGTAAAGTTAAGCATGAAAAGTTGTTTGACATTCTATGGGACAGTTTTGAGTTGTTATTATTGTGTTTAAATTAAAATCAGTTATAATATTTGTAAAAAATGATGAAATTCGTTAACCAAATTATGTGGTCACAAAACGTAGTACCTAAACGGTGTTTTCTTTATGATAGAACAAACCTAATATGCATGCCGTCACTATTTTCTATATATTTGATTAATTATGAAGTTATAGTACTCACATTTTGAGCTCCCCTGAAACTGGACGTACATCACCAGAAGACTGTCCTTCGCGCATTGGCGGCATAGAATTTTCGCAATAATCCAGCTAAAATCAAGGAAATTAATATCAAAAATGGATATATAATAGCTAATGTAAATTAATAATAGTAAAATAAATTGGAAAAAATAATTAAATGGGTACAACCTAACAATAATAATAAGAAAGTTTATTTAGCTAAAAGATTGAATAATTTTATACAAAATATCATTAAAGATGCAGTATTACAATCAGTATGTAACAGTATGTGAGTCAAAAATAAGTATAAAATACGGTTCTAGTTTTCCAGTACACTGCAGAATACATTCAAAATTATTCACGACATTAATTTTTTTTAAAGAGAAGAAGACGATGTCATATATTTTTTAAACCAGTGGACCGATTTTTATTTAGACGCGAATAATTTTTAATGTATTCTGCACTGTAGTGAAAAAACTGGAACAATGTTTGTTCCTGAAGGTTGAATCAAAATTTTAACATTCCTTTTGATGTTTTTGAGTACCAAACTCATTATACAATGAACATTTAGATGCACAATGTATCCAATAATGTTTGTAAAAGTAGTTGTAAAAACATGAACTAAAAAAATGCATAGTACGATAAATATAGTAGATACTTAGACGCCATTTTCGATGACAGAAAATTTGTAATATGTATAAAAATATACTCTCGCTCGGGAATTGTATTTTTTTTATGTTCATTAAAAGAACGTATTTTATAACTTCATTTCAAGCCTACAACAATAAAATTTATTTTTAGATAGCGGTGTCCATGGAGGATTGGTAGTTCTCGAGCCGTCGTTCAACGGTGACACAATGGCGTCTGCATTGGGGATACCGGCAAGTAAAAATATCATAAGACGTCACCTTAACGCAGAGCTGGACGCTCTCGTGTTACCCGCAAGATACATTATGTTCTGCCAGATGGACGAATTCCAGATGGAAACGCCGAGATCGAGCAGCAAACATTTCAGAATGGGAAAGGCGAAGATCAACAACTGTTGATCGAGAGTTGTAAAGATTAATTAATAATTAGCGTCGTCGGAATTTATTTTTTTCTACATTGACAATATCCGAGATGGATGTAACTGTTCGAATATGCATTTTAAAAGCTTATGTTGTCTGTAAACTTGAAGAACAAATAATAAATGAAGCTGTGTTATGTGTATCATACTACTTATAGACCAATAAATTATGTTGCCCAATAAACTCTTGGAAAAATGTGACATAACGGCAGATATTTTACGTTCTGTTGTTGCGGAATTTTATACCTGCGTATTCATAAAGATAAACCTCGACATCGCAAGATGTAACAATAACTGGATTCATATCCCTCTTTGCGTGAACCAATATTCATTCGTTTTGGTACCTAGCATGCTACAAAACTCAATTTTGTTTTCTTTTTGCGGCGAGACATAATGATAGCCCGACGGTAAGTTGTGACATAATTACGTAGTTCAGTCATTCGAGATTTTGATTCGGAAATTTAAATGCAGTCGATAATTTGATACAAATCGATAGCTTGTGGTTCCTGTAATAACATTAAAATGTTTATACACATAATATACAAAAAATTTAGAATGACTAGACTATCTAAAATGAAATTGTATGTCAATTAGAACGAGTTAAGGTTGATTGCAAACTGTAGATACCATTGTATATGCTGCGAGCACTGTTCCGAACATTATCTCAACCCGATAGTTTAAGCTGCTAAAATATTACAAATTTCAGCAAAATTGTTTTAACGATATCTGTTCAAGATTACACAAACCTCATTCCCCGCTTATTTAGATCCAATCCAATAAATAATTGTCCAGACGGGGGTCCATCGAATTATTTCACCATGAAAAGTTGGGTTAGGTTTCAATTTTAACACAAACATCGCCGAACCCCTATGCGGTATTATACAAAAACGCTTGATTCCTTCGAGATGGACCATTTCAAACTATCACCCTTCGAAACGGATTCGAAATTTCGGCGAGAACCAATAATCCGAAGCGCTCAATTCGTTACTAGCTTAAAATTTCCCGCGCGATGTTAGTTCCAACGTCGATATTTTTGACACAGAGGGCGACGCGGTCAGCAGTGTCGGAACCGCACAAAAACGAAATTTCCCTAGGGGCGGCAGTGCCGCAAATCGGCGAACTCAAAAATTCCCCGATTAGTTTTCTCCGCTAGGAAAATTTCGTAATCGTACGGTTGCGACACTGCCGATCGACGCGCCATCTCTGCTCGAAAATCGACGTTGGAACTAATATTTCGCGGGTATTTTAAATAGGGAATAATTTGAAACGCTTGGAAGTATTATTTCTTTTATGTGAGACGTACGTTGGTAGGTTAGGATTGTCGGAATTGTATATTTTTAAGGAAAATGACGGAGAACGTGACTGGAATTGGCAAATATTATCTATTATTAAAATTTTTTTGACTGCGTCAAAAGGTTGGCAGTATTGCCGGTGACACATGCGTTGCTTTCCCGCTCTGCGTGTTTGGGCCCTTTCGTTGATTTTTCGCATATCGGCGTATTAATTCGTTTTACCAGCATAAAAGTTATTTGCGTTGATGTAAAAGACATCTGCGGAGAAAGTTTCTTTCTTTTAATATAAAGGTACGTAAGTATCTTTGCACATAACCTTACCAAAAGTTTCCTACAGTTGTAATTTGTTTGATAACTCTTTCAGTTTTATTCTTTTAGTATTAATTTCAACGATGTCTACAAAGAGGAGGCGCAGTACGAATGCTGAGCTTGGTCGCCATAAGGCAAAGAGAGCGAAATGTAAGAATTATAGCATTCAACGATTAACGAATTAATTAATTCGTAACTTATTTCGATTTCAGTTATTCTTGGCGAAGTTCCTATTCCCAGTACGGACAAAGAGGGAGCTGTTTACGTTACAGGCGCCGGAGATTTCGGGCAATTGGGACTTGGCTCCGATGTTTTAGAAAAGAGCAGACTAGCGTTGGTTAAAATCGAACACGAAATAGTCGACATATGCGCCGGCGGAATGCATACGGTCTGCTTAACGAAAGAGGGAAAAGTAAAGATACTACGCGAGAGATGTTTAGGTTATACGATTTATGTGTGCGATTTTTAGGTTATCACGTTCGGATGCAATGACGAGGGCGCATTAGGCCGTGTGACAGCCGATAGGGAAGATTCCGAATTCATACCCGACTTTGTGGAGCTACCCGGAAGAGTGAAACAGATATCAGCAGGGGACTCGCATACCGCTGCCTTGCTTGAAGACGGCAAGGTGTATGCGTGGGGTACATTCCGCGTAAGTATCGATTTTTAGTTATTTATTTGCTAATGTTCGCCAATCGATCGGGATTTTTGAACTGAAAAATTAAGTTCTGTTGATGAAACTCTATATATCGCTTCGAAGAAGAGCGTTGCAAGGTTTTTTGCTATTTTCGTTTTGAAGCTGTGTGTGAAGTTGAAATTTTAACAAAAAAGAACTTGTAAAAAGACTTTCTTTTACTTTTTTTCCTGTCTAAGACACGATTTGACTAGACTAAAACAAAAAACCCTACAAATCGAATTTTGTTGACTGTATTTTGCATTTATCCGTAGGACTCTCATGGTAATATGGGATTGACGCCGAGGGGTAACGAGAAGGCTCCGTACCTGATGATGTCAGAGCACGTAGTTCTAAAGATTGCTTCCGGAGCCGATCATATCGTATTCTTGACCAATCACGGTGAGGTGTTTACGTGTGGCTGCGCGGAGCAGGGCCAACTAGGAAGAACGTCGGAAAGAAGTAGTAGTAGAAATGCTAGGGGCGGAATTGGTAAGGACCAGCTAGGTAAGAAATATGAAAAATTATTTACTACGATATTAGTTGCTTAGTAATTTATTATATGTGACCTGGTCTACGGAAAGGGGGTTTATGTGCGAAAACCGGTTACCGAGATAAGCGCTGGTAAAGTTTTGAACAACGGTGTGCTCGTTTTCTTCGACGAATCTACACACTTGGTGATCAGCTGTGTTGTTGTAACGTTGGGTGACGAATGTTGACCCCCCGCGCCGCCAATGTGTCTAATATGTTAAAGATTTTGAATAGGCACGTTCATAGTATTTTTTTTCATAGTTATACGTAAAGTACAAGTGTAGTGATGTGTTGAGAAGACGCGTTATGATTTGTCAACGATATGTATTTCGGGAAAAGTAATGAACAGCGACATCGAAATAGACGAACCAGAACCATCTACTGGAGATACAGAAGTGGGTTTTGGCTTAAGTTATACGGATGATAATGATTTGAAAATTGTGTCCCAATTCTTTGATGAAAATCCTCTGTTGCGCCCGGGAATGCATTTCCAAAATTCCTCGTGGGATACAAGAGATATCCAGAATGGATTTTTTAGTACTATTGAAAGTAGAGAAAACTGGGTCATTCTTAGTTTAGAAGAAGCAGGAAACTCTAACAATGAGTTAGAACAGGGTATTCTGAATTATCTGGACGAAAGAAGTATGGAAGTTGGAAGGATTGTGACGTTTTGAAAAATATAATATTGTATATGTATCACAAGGTACCTTTCTTCCACGGCCATAACAAACCAGTTCCGGCTAAGCGGCCCAGCGGCCCTTCAAAGATATAACGCAATACAACTATTTTATAATTTGTGAAGATTGAATGGTGAAGATGAAAAAAATTGTGAATAGTGAAGAATTTGAGCAGGTTACTCTTATTTTTGAAACATTGAGTGAATAAATCCAAGACATTTTCTAACCATTTGGATTGTAACTCGAAAGGCAGTGGTACACATTTTACACCGTTCGTAACTTAGCAACTGATGCCAGAAAAATGGGCTAAGTAGCGCCAGAACCGCTGCAAAAGTTGAAGAAAAAGAAAAGTAAAGGTAACTGTGAAACAATTCCTCATGTAGGTACATCACAGGCAAAAACTGGCCAAACAAATCATAAAAAGAAGGGGAGTGAAAAAGTAGATGCTAAAGACACCAAGAAGACGAAAAATTAGAGAGGTTGAATTTAATATAAATATTATTTCCTATAAGAATAGATTATTTATTATTTTGTAAATTATCATTTGGTTTGTATTTTATAAGAAATTTAATTTCTCTAATTTATTTTACTGCGTACAAGAAAAAATAGCTAAAATAATTTTTTTACATTTTGTGTTGTTATTGTGTGTACTCTAACTTCAAGTACGAATAACTCGGCCGTTAAGAAAGCTACCAAGGTGGGCTTGGGTTCGTTAGAAAGAGGGGACTTTTCTCTATTCGAATCACCCATAACCTCAAAATCGACCTCTTGACACATAAACCCCTTTTTCGTAGACCAGGTCACATATTGCGTTGTTGTAGTGTTGCGCTCTCAATTAAATTTTGCTTGTCGATAGTAGTAGTAATAATTATCATTTTTTGAGGTTTTTTAAGTTGTGCGGTGATAAAGTTTATTAAACTATTTTTTTTGTGTGTGATTTTAGCTAAACTACTTGTCCCGCATACTATCAGTACTAAGCCGAACCTTAAGTTGCACTTTGACGACATTTGGGCGGGGACTTACGCTACTTTCGCAAAAGTTGCGGGTAAAGATGACTTGTACGTCTTCGGACTGAATAACTACAACCAAATAGGTACGTTCTTATCATTATTAACAATTAATTTTGTGTTTTTTACTTTATTTTCTGTTGCATTTATACCATGCTGTCGAATACATTTTTAATTTGAGTATGCTATGATTTATTGATTTATATATGTTCTTTTATTACCATTATTTCATTTAAAAGTGAATATTTTTATTATTAAGTAATGTTAAATATTTGTTTTATGTATTTTGCGAATTTTATTAAATTCAAATAAAACGTTTTGTCTACTTGCGGTATTCATTCGGGATCTTTTCAGGGTTAAGTTCATTGACGCCGCACTACAGCCCCAAACAGTCGCATGACTTCTCCAAGTACAGCTGGAAGACGATCAGCTGTGCTCAGCACCATTCGATCGCCCTCGACACGAAAGGAAAAGTTTATGCGATCGGCAGGAAGGAGTACGGCCGATTGGGTTTGGGCAAGGATTGCGAGGACGCGACAACTTTGACGGAGATCCCCTTCTTCAAGAACAAGAAGGTTGTCGGCATTGGATGCGGCTCGGCAACTTCATTTGCCGTTACAGAAGACGGTAAACAAAATTATCGATTTTCAAAGAAATATAAACGGTATTATACAGGCTGTCTCAGCAGTGCGATCTCGGAAGATTGTGCGTTTGGTAATGAAAATATTTTAAAACTGATTTCGCTCATATATACAGAACGCCGAGGCGCACATTTTAAAATTATTAGCTTGTATACAGAGTGTTTTATAAGGTAGTACCAAACCAAACTTATGTTTTTTACATGGATCAAGCTATATTTCGACACAATTTTGAATTCGTCGCAAAATTTTACGACAATGAAAAATAACATAACCCACCATAAACTTATTTATTGGCATTTTTATGGAAAAATAATTTTTAATTTTATTGGGCAGGCTTTGATTATGATTAAGTAAGAAGCGTTCTATAAATTGTGTACTGGATGGTCATAATCTGCAACAAAATATAGCAAACTTTTTCCTAAGAAAGTTAATTTTTTTACAATAGTATTAGAAAGATACCTTAATAACTTGTTTAGCATAAACTTGTTTTATTTTTCATAGCCTACAGAGTATAAGTAAAATTTTATTTCAAATTATGACATTAAATTGCAGATGTGATAAAATGTTTTATTTTTATTAAAATAACTGTGAAACCATGCAAGAAACCAGTAATTTAGGTAAATACTTAGCTGGTTTAATGGTTAATGTAGGCGTAGAAGCACTTATTGATAGAAAAATAGATTTTTTATGAAGAAGACTAGTTACCTCTACAATTGCTTATTTTAGCACTGGTGTGTGCTGATACTTTTTTGTGCAAAACGATGCATAGAATTCAAAACAATAATTAGCTACAGGATGTTCCATTAAAAAAAATAACTTTCTTTTGAAAAGCTGTTGGTTATATTTTGTTGACCACCTGTACACAATTTGGATATGGTAGGTAATAGAACACTTCTTACTCAATCATAATCTAAGTGTGTGCAATAAAACTAAATACAGGTATTGAACTATACAATTTTTCTTAGACTGCTGTGTTTCCCTAAAAATACCAACAAATCAAAAAGTATAGTTTAGGGTAGGTAATGTTATGTTTCATAGTCGTAAAATTTTGCATTAGAATTCAAAATTGTGCCGAAATATAGGTTGTTACATTAAAAAAAAATATGAGTTTGGGTTGGTATCACCTTATGGAATATAATTTTCAAAAGAGTGCCTCCGCGTTCTGTATATATAAGTGAAATCACTATTGAAATCACATTGCACTATTGCGATTTGATTGTTTTTTATGCACTATGGTTCGGCGAGCCTGGATGCGTCGGTGGTGGTCCGATTTTAATTTTTTTTACTTTTTCCGAATGTATAGGGTATTGTGCTACAAAATGTCTATTCTGATTTTGCATTAAAAAGTTGCAAAATAGGCGAAAAATGCTTTCAAATAAGACCGGAAACCGCGCTCCAAGACGGTCGAGTAGTGGGGTAGGCGGTCGACTCGGGGAAACGCGCAACGCGCTGGGATTACTATAGATACGCGTTTCCCCGCGTCTGCCGCCTACCCTCACTACTCGACCGTTTTGGAGCGCTGCGCAGTTTTCGGTCTTATTTGAAAGCATTTTTTGACTATTTTGCAACATTTTAATGCAAAATCAGAATACACGTTTTGTAGCACAATATTTCTACTTTCGAAATATGTTAAAAAAATTAAAATCGGACCACCTCCGACGCATCCAGGCTCGCCGAACCATATTGCATAAAAAACAATCAAATCGCAATAGTGCAAAAAGTAATCATCGGACAACGCCTGGGTTGTGCACATTTAAAGTACCCATCAATTGCTACTTTGTCGCGAAAATTCTCCGCTACTACTTTAAAAATCGCGGAGTTCTGAAATTTAAAAAAAAAAACGAGTATTGCTCCGGTTTTTCCGAATTTCCACCGTTAGTTTTAATGCGATCAAGTCCGTGTAAGGTTTATTTTTTTCGTCTTTTCGTTCTCTACAATTGGTCTGTTGACAGCAACAAGATTCCTCCGTCGGTTCAGTTTTTACAAGCGAAAAACGAAAAAAGACACGTTTTTTTACATTTTTTGTTTATAACAAATTAAGAAATGATATTTGTGAGTAGGAAACATATCACAATACATCTTCGGACTGTTTCACGTGACCTGGGACCGTCGGCTTCCTGCTAGTATTTTTGTCACGAACTCATTCATTTTCTGCTCTATTGCCTGGTCTAGAGGCATAATCTTCCGAGATCGCACTGTTGAGACACCCTGTATATAGTGTTTATATAAAAAATACATTACCTACCATAATAGTATATTATAATACCTACAAGTTTTATAAGACAAAAATTGGCGCACGAGTAGTTTTGCAAATGGAACGAGTGCGCCAATACGTCTTATAAAACGAGTGTTATATACTATTTTTTCTACTTTGCGACATTAAATTTACATACATTCCGAAAATTACGGTTGTCGTCTTACAATCTAGAGTAGTTTCATATTCAACAGTTGGTAGTTGTAGTAAAATTCACAACTACGACTGCCGCGAGCCAATAGTGAGCCAATATTTGTCAGAAAGCCGACAAATACCGGAAAGGATACAATAAATGGAAAAGAACTCCAACCAATCGTAAATTGTAGTGTTGAGAGAATAATTGAAATTGCTGCTGTTAAAATGACAAACACAATAATCGTAACGATTTACAGACCCCCCAATAGTGACAAAAATATTTTTTTCCAACAACTTGAGAGGGTTCTCTCGTTGGTGTCGGCTAATAAACGAGTGGTCATATGCGCAGATCTCAATATCGACCATCTGATACAAAGCAACCTTAAGAGTGAACTAATAGATCTCTTAAACATGTACGGATTTAAAATGATCATAGACCACCCTACAAGACTAACTAAACGATCGGCAACATGTATAGATTATATTGTCACAAACATTACTGTCTCTGAGTACGAGGTGTCAGTGGTGGATCCGGGGCTTTCTGACCACTTGGGTATGCTCTGTGGAGTGGTAGAGAAGATGATGAGGAAGGAGAGCACCCGGTCTCTTCAGCCTATTACGAGTGCTGGAATTCGTGAATTTGGTGACATCATTGCAAGAACTGACTGGAGATGCTTTGATTTTGACTCCTTTCATGAGAACATGGTGTACCAGTTCAATAACATATTCCCAATCAAGACGATCAGGAATCATACAAAAAGACAAACCCTAAGGAACCCTTGGGTTACGGACCAGCTTAGAAATATACGAGAAACCATGCTGCTTATGAAGAGTTCCCTCGTCTCGCATCCTCACCTTCAACTCGAGGAAACATACAAAAGGTACAGACGCTTTTACAGAGGTACGATAGCACATGAGAGAGCACTCTATAACAGACAGAAAATCTTATCCTCGCCTAACACCATGCAGGCGACATGGAAGCTGATAAATGAATCAACGGGGCGCTCGTCAACAACAGACAAGACCGAAAATATATCACCTCAAGAATTGAATGAATTTTTCACCACAGTTGGCTCGCATACTAAAAACGGCCTACTGCACAAAATCACTCAAACTGCACACGAATATTTGGAGAAGAACTTTGATCGCTCCCAGAAAACATTCTTTCTATACCCGGTGGACGAGAAAGAAATACTACATTACTTGCGGACAATGAAGAACACCAACACCAGGGATGTCTACGGGATGAGTGCTGCGTTTGTCAGGCAATTGTATGTGCCGTTAGCGGCGCCTTTGTGCTATTTCATAAATCAGAGCTTTCTGAATGGTACCTTCCCTGACCAACTTAAAATAGCGAGGGTGCATCCAGTTTTCAAGAAGGGGAACCCGACAGAGCCAGCAAACTATCGACCAATATCAATATTGCCAGTAATTTCAAAGATATTTGAGGCTGCACTGGCGAGACGGTTGGTGGACTACTTGGAGGCAGATGTATTTCTGAAAAATCAGTTTGGCTTTCGCCGAAATAAATCTACTATCTCTGCTCTGGTTAGAATCACGGAGTCTGTGCTCGAGGATATGGACAGTAAGGTGGTGAGTCACGCGATGCTGTGCGACCTGAGTAAAGCATTTGACTCAGTGGACCATGAGGTCCTCCTGGGCAAACTGGAATGGTATGGTATACGTGGGGTTCCGTTGACACTATTACGCTCGTATCTGACTGATAGACTACAAAAAACAGCAACAATGTTAGGAGAGTCCACTCTTGGGAAAATAACCTGTGGCATTCCACAGGGAAGTATTCTGGGACCTACTTTGTTCATAGTCTACGTAAACGATCTTCCTAAGTGCCTACCATCTACAGTGCGGACCATTCAGTTTGCTGATGATACCACTTTCTTGTACGGTAACAGTATCTCCCATCTCCAAGTGGAGGAGATTGCGGCAGAGTGGTTCACATCAAATTTTTTGCACTTAAACACCGAAAAGAACCAGAGAATAACATTCAAGTCTCGTCGGACAGTATCTGATGAGGAGGTGACGTCGGTAAGGCTGTTGGGCATGCACATTGATGGAACGATGACCTGGCTGAAACACATAAACCTCTTAAGACCAAAGCTATCGGCAGCTACATATGCAATTAAAGCTGTGAGACGTATAGCAGATGACTTTACAGCAAGAACTGTTTACCATGCTCTGTTTCACAGCATCCTGTGTTATGGTTTGCTTGAGTACGGTGGTTCCCATCATGCTCCGAAGTTGTTTCGGCTACAGAAGGCTGCAATTAGAGCAATATGTGGTGCACATCCCAGGGATCATGCTAAGCCACTTTTCATTGCACAGTCAATAATGACAATGTCATGTGCCTATATATACCAGAATCTTGTATACATTAAAGAGTTAAGTCATACACTAGAAACAAGAAGTGATGTACATGACCACAACACAAGACACAAGGACCATCTACAAACACCACAGATACGACTTCAAAAGGGACAGACGGGTACTAGATATTGGGGGTATAGGTTCTACAACAAACTACCACTCAACATTAGAATGCTGCCTGAACGTCCCTTTAGACTGAAAACTAAAAAATACCTAACCAGTAAGGCTTATTACAACCACCTGGAATTCATGGAGGAAGACCACACGGAAATCTCATTTAGATAAATTTCTCTTAATTGTTGATTTTTTGTGCATTACTTTTTGACGTTTCTTGACATGTAATTGTGTTAGAGGAATAAACTATATTATTATATTATTATATATTATTGAGATGCCAGCCTTATTTGACACTTGACGGCAATATCATCAATCTTGGAACACTAAAAGGTACCAAATGTTTGTGACCTAGTGTTTTCATAACGGCACCGAAACCGCTTTCGGTGTCATGAAAACACTAGATCACAAACTTTTAGTAATTTTCGGTTTTCCAAGATTGATAATATTGACGCCAAGTGTCAAATAAGGCTGACATCTCAATCGCTATTGGCTCGCCTCACTCGTATTTGTGTATTTTACTACGAGTACCAACCGTTGAAGGTAAAACTACTCTAGATTGTAAAATGAGAACCGCGATTTTCAAAATTTATGTAAAATTAATATTGCAAAGTAGAAAAAATATCATATATCACTCATTTTATTAAGACATATTGGTGCACTCGTTCCATTTGGTGCACAACTCATGCACCAATTTTTGTCTTATAAAACTTGTATTGTAATATACTATAGTTAAGGGGTAGTATCAGTCCGATTTTTTTAATTAGTAAAAAATGTTATGAATAATGTCTTTAAAAGACGATTATTTTAAGTAAGTTTTTTTTAAAGAACCTTTCTCTGCACTGCTGAGCTGCCATTTTGTTATAGAAATTCAGATGAAGACCGTTTATTTGCACCTAAAGATAAGTGTAACGACCCCTTAAAATTTCACATTGATCAATTCATTAGAAAATTCACAAAAAAAAACTTAATTTTTTATGTGAGTTACCGTTTTTCTTACAAATTTATCTTTTTTTAGGTGCGTTGTACGGTTGGGGTATGGGAACGGTTGGACAACTGGGAACCGGTCAGGAGGACGACTGTTTTGAGCCGACGCTGATCCAGAGTAAGCAGTTGGCCGATAGGAAAGTATACAGAGTGAGTAGCGGTGGCCAGCATACGGTTATCTTGGCGCTAGCAACCGTTAACAATAACAAAGTGGACAAGGAGTGAACTGAAAGTGGTAACCGTATAAAATTGTTCGTCGACTCTGAATTTAGTAATTAATTTCTTTACGTACTTACCGCAATAGAGGAGCCAGGCCAAAATAGAGGATAAGCAGAAACGAAAAAATTGTACTTGCGTTATTAGGTGCAGCATTACGTATGGTTGTAGCTTATGCCGTTTGTAGGCGTGTTTTGTTTATTTTGTATTCGAGCGTTCAATAGTTGCTAAGTTTAACTATTCTTTATGTCTAAGTTATCTAGTGTGGTTGGAATTTGTTTGTTTATTTGTTAATTGAATATATTGTATAATAAATAAGGAATTAATATACTTTCTAGATGTACGAAAAAACTAAACAATGCTTTTAATAGTTGATAAATTTGTTTTGTTCACTGCCAGTGCCTTTTGACTACGTTTTAGGTATTCCATTGTAATTGTTAACCTTTTTCTGAATAAAAAGTTCTATAAATATGTCTGTGTTTTTATTTATTCTTACGTATATCCGTTTTTATTTATTCTTACGTATATATTCCGTATATATTACTGTACATACATTACAGTAATTTATTACCTACCAGTTTAATCTACTGGTGAAATTAACGTCAGAAATATGCGTTTTAAAAAAAAAAACCTATGTAGTACCTAGATAATTATTTAAAGTAATAACAGATTATTCTTAAGAATTACGAAATAACAATTTTTAATTAACAATTTAGAAATAAAAATTCGTAGTAAGTAAAATATATTATCTTAACAAATAAAGGATCTTCTTAACAAATAAATATGTTTTTAATATTTTTAATATTTCAAAAACTGTGATAGTACATTCTTATAAGCCATCATCAATATATACATAAGTCCTCTGAATATGTACTTATTAAATTTGTGTACTTATTTTTTGTTAATGCAAGCATAATTTTTTGCGTTGTTTAAATATTTTTTCTATTGGACAAATATTTTTGGTATCGGTCAAAGATTTTATCAAATGCTTACAATAAATGCATGTTTTATTTTAGTCATTGCGAATATAATAGGGGGCTTGCATGATTTTACCGAAACTTAACAAATAAAATCTTTCGGTGGTAAGAATACGGTGTGTAAATTTCTTCCGCTTAATAAGTGTTGCACTCAATTGTTATTGAACATCATAGTTTAAACCGCGCCAACACGCTCCGTGACCTCATAAGATTGGTGAGAAGCTCAGCGAGCCTAGCTCGTAGAGAGCAGCCGGAAAATTCCGTGTTGTCAAAAGTGACAGTCCCCTGAGAAGACGTACGTCCAACGTTAATGTCAATCTTTTCACATTTTGTAGAAAGAGTGAAGGCATGACAATCGCATCGTAACTAGCTCATGTCGCGTGGCCTTCGACCAAGCATGCTACGTCACACCAATCACAGCGTCTTCATATTTAAAGGGACGAAACCGAATTGAATTTTATTAATCGCATACGAACCGATTTTTTTCTTCAACAAAAACAGTTTGCGGACAGTTCTGGTATACAGTTGGCACTAATAGAGCATATTAATTTTTAATTTTGAGACTTAGTCGAGCCCCTGTTCAATAGTTGGCCTTAATAGTGTCATAGAAACGATATTTTACGTGGGTAACTATGTATTGATATATGATAAAAATAACTCTTTATGTGTAGACAGACGTTTTTATATAAAAAAGGAAAATCCTTATAAAACACAATTTGGGTCTACTTAAACAAATATTGCACCTTGGATATCTCCAACAAGACTGTATAATAATTCTTCTTTTCTCGCCCACTGTAATTTTGAATTACACAAACGTATAATTTCTGATATTGAGGTTCTTCAAAGCCAAAGAATTAGTAATTTATGTATGACTCCAAAATTGTTTAAGTAATATTTATTAAAGGCTTTAAATTACCCATGGTGGTCCAATGTTTTGGCAAACTATAGATCGCCTGAAAAAATTTGAAAAAGTTCTGATGCTGTCCTTGATTAATATGCTACAACTCATAAAAATTAGAAAGCTGTATATGTTGGCGTTTTCCCGGTTTTTCCAAATTAAGACGAATTGGCGCTGTTTTTGCCCCGTAAATTTTATTCGTTTAACTTTAGCGATTAATTACTCCGGAAATAATCTATAGATTTCAACGATTTAAAAAGTAAAATCACCTGCGGAATGCTAGCTTTCAATGTACATTTTTGTAAAATCATTGGATTAGTGCTTGACCCACAAAAAGCTATATTATGCAATGCCAGCAATTCCTTTATTAGAAGAGCTAGAATAATGAAATATATGACTATAGGCTACCCACTAATTCATAGGGTTTAAAGCTTATTACATATAATCATTGTTTATCTTGCATTTTCCCTACAAAAGATCGAGTTGAAACATCTGCATTGCAGCAATTGACGCGGCGCTCTTCGGTCTTTCGGGCGAGCGGGGGAAGGGATCGACAGCGACGCTGCAAGTAGTGGCGGATCGCACGTGCATTAGTTACTAGGAGAACAGTGTTTACAGGCACAATACATATAATGACACGGCGATTATGCCTCGTCAAAGAAATTTGGATATCCGGCGACAGATTACGAATTAAAAAATAATGGCAAATTGAGTCAATAAGATAACAGAACCACGAACAGGCATTTGGAAGTCCCATGGAAATTCTTGGCAATTTAAATCGGGTTTCGGGATTAACATTTAAAATTAATGAACGATCTGCAAAATAATCTATGTGTCTACAAATTCACGATTCTAAATTTGTAAAAGTTTTTTGATATTTCTAAGTTTTATACGCTCAGAGCTGACATTTGTAATATATGTAATATATCAAGAGATGTATTTATTTTATATTGTTTGTGCATGTATTTAAATATTATTAAAAAATAAACTGTTGAAACTGTTATAATAGTTTGAATATTAATATAACAAAATCAGGCACACTTTTAAAATCTTTTTTGGGTTTATCAAGCAAACTTAATTTAGTATTCACCACTAATCGAAAAATCTGCTAACTCCGTATAATTAGATCTATCCGCTTCCATCAAAATCTTGTTTACAACCTTATTGTATAAAACTGAAGAAAACATAAACGCCAATCGATAGAAGAGATTTCTCTCGTACCGGGTCACATATTATAATCAAAATTATGCAAAAATTAAGAATAATTCTTAGTTCAAATTACTACCTTGACAAGTGATCGTTCTTTTTGTGTTATGATAATAAGCTGCCCCGGTTCTCTCAGCTGTGTCGGTTCTCTCCGACATGACAGCACCGCTAACGCCTCCCTTCCCCGCAGCACCCCAAAGACCGTAGAGCGTCGGAATTCACGCTGAGTTTCAGCACCATCTTTTGTATGAAAAATGCAAGATAAGCAATGATTATGTAATAAACTTTAAACCTATGAATTATTGGGTAGCCTATACTGTATATTTCATTATTCTAGCTCTTCTAATAATTGCTGGCATTGCATAATATAGCTTTTTGTGGGTCAACCACTAATCCAATGATTTTACAAAAATACACATTGAAAACTAGCATTCTGCAGGTGATTTTACTTTTTAATTTGTTGAAATCTATAGATTATTTCAGGAGTAATTAATTGTTAAAGTTAAACGAATAAAATTTACGGGGCAAAAACAGTTCTTCTTAATTTGGAAAAATCGAGAAAACGCCAACATATACAGCTTTCTAATTTTTATGAGTTGTAGCATATTAATCAAGGACAGCATCAGAATTTTTTCAAATTTCTTCGTCCCTAGTTCTGCAAGAAAATCCACGTCATCTAGCGTGTACTACAAAATAAACTCTATGTTTATTTTCGCTTTACATCAATTGGATCGTTAACAACACAATCTCACACTGTATGTAATTGCAGATAAGTAATACTCACCCGAAAGATATGGGTATATTTTTGAAAAGTTTCCAGTACAAAAAGTCGGTAATGACTTCTCTCACAGTTACCGACGCGGTGCTTGCAAGTACATCAGGTGGAACAACAGTCGATGCAGTAAAATGTTTGTCTCCAGGTTGGATATCCTCGTTTTTCTCCTTTACATGCCTGCAAATAAATTATTTCACATGTATTACACTATAGTTTATATAATGGTTGCAAACATAGTTATTTTGACCCGGAGACTTCGGGTTTGGCAACCATTCTCCGGGCTACGGGTAAGGATTTTAAGTTAAATTCTCCGGGTTAACTAAGGGTAATCGTCGATCTTTTGAGAAACAGTGGCGGCTACTAAATATTTTTTAAAAATTACGATAATACAGTAATTGTTATTCTAATCATACGGTTTGCAGCAATTTCCCTTGAAAAAAAGGAATTTATTTCAAAATAAAAAGGACTATATTACTCGATTCTTCACAACAATTTAATTTTACTTTTTGAGAGCAAGCGGGAAACTTTGAAAGTAGCAATTGTAGCATTTCTAGATTTTGTCACATGTCTAGTGAATACAGTAGGAATTCTGTAGCGCTACGACAAACGCAGAAGTATTCTGCCTCGATGATCATAGGCTGAGGCAAATGTAATATCAAAAATGGCTTTCAAAAAGACGGGTATTATTTAGGTAAGGTAGGAATTTTGCTTGTCAGAAAACAACATTCAATAATGATACATTAATTAACAAAATATGTTTCGAACTTTCGTTCATTATTTTAAAATGTATGAAAATTAGTTGGACTATAATTTACAAAGACTGAGAGATATAGTTATCATTTTTGACTAGAGACACATTTATTTTAGGGGTTTATACCAAACGCCAATATTGTCGGAATAAAATTAAAATAAGTTAGGGAACGAAACGATTATTACTTCACTTAAAAACACACGATCCTGTTAAAAAAATGTTCTCAGTACATCAAAATTATGCTTGGTTTAGGTGGTAATATTAGCTTTTCGTGTCATGTTGGTTTTGTCGTAAAAAAATCGAAAATAGAAGGCAGAAACGAAAAGAGGGAAAACTAGTAGACATTAATTGAAATAAATTATTTTCCTTAGTAATTAGCATCTGGATCTCATCGTTTTGTACACTACCTATATCCAAACTTCACACCAAAGCGTTACTAAAAAATATGTGTCAAAGCCGCACATTTTTGTGGCGGCTGTTATTAATTTAAACTTATGTTCCATAATATAATTATTTTTCTCCGGGTGAGCATAGGCACAAAGTTGCCAACACTACTTTATATCGTTTACACAGCACGTTGCACGGTAGATGCAAAGTATATCATAATTAATGAATAGCTTTACGAAATCAAAATACATGATTCTTCCGTATTGAAAAGTTGTAGATAATCAGAAAATATATAGTCTGTGTAGCGAATGATTACCTACAACTTTTCTATATGGAAGAAGCGTATTTCGATTTTTTTAACTCAAATTAATTTACTTTGCATCTACCTAGCGTGATTATTTTTGGTTCACATCAATTAAATATGACCAAACAACACGCACATATAAGTAATTCTCACCTGAACGATAAGCAACTTAGGCAGATTTTTGAAAAGTTTCCGGAATGAAAAGTCGTTAATAATTTCCGTGACAGTTAACGAACCAGTGCTGGCGTAAAGTGTGTCTTTGATATAGCCATGGGAGAGAAATATGACAATTAAACAATTAATCTTCGTCGTGTGTTCTTCGATCAAAGCCTTCTCTGTAGACAGAAAATTGTTAGGTATAATTATGTCAACGATGAAACAAAAATACTTACGTTTCGCTATGATTTGGCCCCGGTCATAATCATTAAAAACGTACTCATTTATGTTTATGTTATAGCCCAATTTTGATAGTGTTTCGACGATGTTGTTGACATCCTGGTTTGAACCACACCAAGTCCTGGTCCAACCCTGGTTCTCTGCTGTAGGCACTCGTTTTCATTTGTCACTGGTGGAGTTTTTTCCAAAAATTTATTACTTGTAAATTCGTATAACTCCTGAACTGTTGTAGTCTTTAAAACTTCTGCATAAGTCACTTGGTGGCACCAGACCTGAAATAATTATTTTGTTAAAAAGCCAGAACGCAGATATAATGAGAATAGTCTTTGATGATTCCTTTTTCAGCTGGAGGAAAGTTGATCCATCAGATAGGATATTCTGGGAGTTATTTTATTCAATATTCAGGTATATAATAACTATACTGTTCTAAATGACCTCTTCCATAACCGTTTAAATATTTTTCATCAAGCTACCTAACAGGGGCAATATTAAGGTACTATAATAGCATATACTACTCTTTAAATTGCAAAAATAGGTAATAAATATAAATTAAAAGGAACTTATAGTTAGCAAGTAATATACACGCTGTTTGAAAAGTCAACTTTGGAGCAGTATATAACATCTAAATGGAAATGTTAAATGCATTTTTCTTTAAATGCATTCAGAAAATTATTTATATAAAGAATAGGTCACACATTCTAAGTAATTCGGATTCTTGATTATTTTTAAAGGATTTTAGGGCAATTTTTTTCCATAACGACTTATTTGAAAGCTGCTTCCTTGTAGCGTAGTGTTTATTTACCAGATTTGTAATAGAATAGTGAATATTCTACACCCCTAACAGCGAAAATAGAAACAACATAACAAAATTTTGAAACCACCTCGACATGCATTAATTTAATTCGATAAAACTTACTTACCACAGCTTGTGGGTCAGCAATTTTACAAAATACCTGTAGCACACATCACAATTGGCACAATAAAAGCACTAGAGGGTTCAAATTAACGTAAAATTCATTGAAAATTGGACCAGGTTTAACTTTCGTGCCGAAGGATTGTTTTGCAAAACGTCAGATTTGTAGACTGCGAACTTGCGTACCGGCCGGTTGCCGGTAACACAGTTGTAGTTATTCAACACCATCTAACAGCGATATTAGGAACTACATAACACATTCTTGTATAGTATGCAAAACAGTTAACACGTCTACCGCTAGATGGCGACAGATAGATAGTAAGACGAATTAAATTAAATAAACCGAACCCAAGATAAAGTTTGAAGAAATAATAGCTACATCGGAATGTTTAGATTATTTCGAAATTATGTATTAGTTTAATGTTTAGTGTATACAGAGTGATCTAAAATGGCAGGAAGGACAGGGTGAATTTCCCGCCACGTTGGTTTTGTTCAGTGGCGTAGGTATTCTTTCTTGTATAGGGATTCATTTTCTGATTTTGACTAGGTATATTAAATTAAAATATTTAGGGTTTGGAAGTCTCTTAGTTTTGGTAAAGATATTTATCAAATGAAAATAACCTATTATATAACAGTCAAATAAAAATCTCTCATATATCTGCTTTTAGCTGCTTTAGCTTTTAGATAATCCAGAAGCTTTTATGAAGAATAAAATTATCCGAAAAATGAATAATAAGAATAAGACACTGTATAATATCTTTATATAATTCATATTGATGTATATTAATTTGTATTATTGATGATTCTTATTCATTGATTTGTGATTAAATCTATAACAACAAGGCGAATATTCAAATAAGCAAAACCAAAAATCTAGAGTGCCGCTGCACGAGTTTTGTGTACCCGACTCGACGTGGCGCGCTCTGATTGGCGGAGAACTTTTGCGTGTTAACCGGCGTATTTTTGTTGTGTACGCGCTAAATTTTCTCCTCGATTATAAACAATTATCCGTGGTAAAAAGACGCTAATATTTCGTGCAAGTGCGCGTATTGTGTCCCAATAAACCTTCCGATTAACAATTAGACGTTGGTGAGAAGTTTTTCGATCAACTCTGGCTTTTCTAGGAATCGGACATCAATGAGGTTATGTCAAGACTTCGGAACTTCGGAAAGGTAGGACGTTTTGTATGTTTTCCGTATGATTTAGTGTTTCGGGACGGGTTAAGATTGTTTGCGAACATTACGGATACAATTAGCAATAGTGTTGTGTGTTGTTAAATGCTCTAAATCATATATTTTGATATTTATCGGGTGTCAATCTGTGTTCGTAAATTTCCAATACCAGCGGTGTAGTTTGCCCGATTGTCAACAGATGTCGCTACTATTTAGAAAGCGGGTCGTAACTTCGTTTCAATATCGTATTTGGGCTAAATTTTATTACGTTATGCATCAATTAATTTTGGAATTCCGACAATTTTAGCCGTGTTGTTTTGGCTTGAAACAACACAAATGTTGTTTCAAGCCAAAACAACACGGGTTTTAGCGGTTGTGATTTTAGCCTAACAAGTGGTTTGGTTGCTGTATTATGGTATTTATTCTGGTATTTCTAGACGTACGAAAAACTAAATAATGCTTTTAATACTTGATAAATTTGTTCTGTTCACTGCCAGTGCCTTTTGCCTACGTTTTAGGCAGGGGCGCCGTTATATATGGGCAAGGGGGGGCGCTTGCGGTTTTGTGCTGTAATCTAAAATGACCATGTTTGGCATTAATTTAATCATACTTATTAGGTTCAATTACTTCGCAGTTTTTTGCCCTGCTGAGCTGTTAATCTCAAATATACTGGGTGTTAAAAATAAGTGTAAAATATAGATAAAGTATAGTGGATAGGCAATTTTTGATAGCGAACTCATGCCCAGATACACACCTGACACCATATACATACTGCATAGAGCTGCAATATGGTGCCAACTGTAGAAACTGCATTAGGAAAGTATTTCATGTAAAGTATAGCTACATATTTACAATTTAAAATTAAAGAACAATATGGGCTGTTTTTTAAATATTTTTTTTTTCAACTTTCATGTTTGTTGTGTCTCATTTTAGAATACTAACAAATAAGAATACTGTCCCTAATTATCAATATCATTTAGAACAAATAACACAAGACGAAAACGCTACTAAATAATTAAGAGCATAGTCATTCACACGAATCACCTTTTATTACAAAAAAATCTTCCCCCCCCCTGGAACATTTTGTAGCGGCGCCCATGGTTTGAGGTATTCCATTGTGGCGTTAGTGTTATTGTTTATTATAAAGTATATCATAACATATTACAGTAATTTAATCTACATCAATACACCAAATAATGTCTGCAATTTCTCAATTTCGTTCTTAAGTTGTTCAATGTCTTCTACCATCGCATCGTGGTATATCTTTTCCTTGCTTGTGGTCAGAAAGAATTTCTTATTTAACGTCGAGATAATGACTGGCATTTGTTTGGTCGCCTTGGCAACTTCCTTGGTCGTCGGAGCACTATCATTTTCTCCACCTGTTGCTAAAGTGGCGACGCATTTACTCGTCCTATGCAATAGGTTAAGCACATCTTCTTTCTTCCCGTACATCAGCAGCATCTTGCACATCTCTTCAATCAACCACGTCCCTTTCATGGTGTTTCGATGCGAAACCTTATCTAAAATTTAATCGTGTGAAATGACGATGTAACAAGTTAATTTGTTTATTATCTTGACCATGTACGAGTTTTATTAACTATTACCTTCAACAGATGAAAAATAAACAACTACATCTGGTGGAAGAACAGTTGATACAGTAAAATGTTTGTTACCAGGTTCGACATCCTGGTTTCGTCCTTTACATGCCTGCAAATAAAATATTTCATATATTTTTGACCAAAATTTATACCAAATGATAAAACAAGTTAGCCAGGATTTCACAGATACTTTGATAATATCATCTAAATACAAAATGATATAAAGATGTATTAAAAGTCGGCAATATTTTTTCCCTGAGTCCTGAGCCACGTGTCCTTGTCAGCCAAAAGTTATATTTTACTATGGCTGAACGTAGATGCACATAAGTTGACGCTCTTAAAAACGGTTGCAATTTTGTATTTTAACGATAGATGTGACTTTTTTGTTATACATTCTTTAGAACCAAGTATGAACTTTCATTCGACGTTATTTTTATTAAAATTTACCCGCAATTTTGTTTATTGCACGGCCGAGAACATTCGCTGTTATAAAAAAGCAGTTTTATGCGGAACTTGAATGTTTTAGTTTAGTGTTTAGCTTTGTTAAGCTTTTGAAAGTGGTTCAAATTAGAGTATACATATTTGACATTACAACTGCTGGCAAATCTGCTACGGATAGGTGCGGATGCGGTTATTGTGATTTTATTTCTAATACGTTGTAAAGCAAAATCGAAAAATTGATGTACCGGCTTATATGTAATTTGGTGCAATTTCTTGATACCGTGATAGTAGAGGTAATTTAGAACATATTTAACAATATTTGGCTATATACAAATGTTTACGGTTATCGAGATATTGACAACTTTATGTTCAATGCATCTTGTATGTTGTAAATGCCGTTATGTACGTATATTTTTCCGTTTTGGATCATGTATAGCAAACAACCCCGATGACCTAGACTCTTAAAAAGCATCCAAAAAAAACCTTAAACTTTGTATTTGTATATGCATTTCTTGGAAATTGGTTGCTTGAAGCCAATCGGATTCATATTCAAGGCAAGAAAATACTTCGAAAGCACCTACTCGCATACACAGTTAGTTCACTGGTTTAAATTGGATTCTTGTTGAGGAGAGACAATAGTAAGTTTGTGCATAGAAACTGGTTAGGCGTTTTCGATAAATGTGTTTATGCGGAATGCGAATGCGGGTTCAAAATATGCGTATTAGGGTCATACCACTAAAAAACGACCGTTTGAGCTTGAAGTATGATGAAATTTCGAAAGTTTTTATGGTAACAATAAGTATATTAGACAATTTTTAAATAATACTAAAAATAATAGATTTTATCGTGACAAAAATGGTAAAATAGGTACTTAATTGCCTCTACTATCACGTCTTAAAAGGAATGCATCGAAAGAAAAACAGCATGAATAGCATATGTACCGTTTCAATACACAATATCGACTGGTGTAAACTTTCATTTTCTTCTTTTACCACTGTCTTTAAAAATAAAACTTTTTCAGGATTTTCTTACAACATAACAGACTCAAACATGTTATCTCATATAACTCAAAAACGACATGTATTGTTCAATTTTAAATCCGTATATGCTGCGTATTTAAACTGGACATGCCATATATTATTTTATGAATTTGACACGGTAAAACATAATAGATATAAAATCACAAAAAAATATTGTTGACAAATGTTGTGGCAGTAATTAATTTACAATAGGTGTAGTGCAGTGAAGAACAATTTTTAATACAGTTTGCTTTTTCCTATTTTGTACTGTTTTATTGTGTTTATTAAGTTATTAACCTTCAACTTCTTAGTATGAAGGTTAAAATGTTATACATAAATACAACAACAAATCTAAAGCCTTTTTAGGTGAAAAATAATTTTCGCCAGGGTTTCAGGTCAAATACCCCACTGTGCGGCGCCCATGCACATAAGTAATTCTCACCTGAAAGATAAACAACTTGGGCAGATTTTTGAAAAGTTTCCAGTATGCAAAGTCGTTGATAATTTCGCTCACAGTTAACGAACCAGTGCTGGCGTACAGTGTGTCATTATGAGAGCCATGAGAGAGAAATATGACGATCAGACAATTACTCTGCGTCGTGTGTTTTTCGATCAAAGCCTTCTCTGTAGATAGAAAAATTGTTAGGTATAATTATGTGAACAAATAACAAATAAAAATACTTACGTTTCGCTATGATTTGGCCCCGGTCATAATCATTAAAAACGTGCTCATTTACGTTTATGTTATAGCCCAATTTTGATAGTGTATCGACAATGTTGTTAACATCCTGGTTTGAACCCAGCCTTTTGTCTTGAGAACCGTTAAAGTCGACTTGGTTGAAAATTAGCACCAAGCCCTGGTCCAGCCCTGGTGCTCTGCTGTACTCGTTGTCGTTCGTTACCGTTGGAGTTTTCTCTAAAAACTTATCACTTCTATATTCGTACAGCTTCTCGACCGTTGTAATCTCTGTCACTTTCACATCGAAGTCACCTGCTGGTGGCACCAGCTCTGAAATAATTATTTGGTTGAATAAATTTTCAATCGAAAATTCTCACGTTAAAATATCTCCTTTTATGAAAAAGTCGGTGGGCTTTTTGTTCGTTGAAATCTCTACTTTCTGATGGTGTAAAAAATATAATACATTACTATGGTAAATGTTCTCAAAAAATGCAAAGAAATGGAAAAAATTCGAATCCGAATTTGTTTTTAATCGTAGTGTATAATTTTGAGCTATTTATTAAAATTTATACTTTAATTACTCGAAAAACGTAAGATTCCATGTTACATTGATAGACAGAAAAATTACAAATCCATAAAACACGAAGATTGCAAAAATATGCGAAAATAGTTGTTCTAAATATAATTGAAGGTACGATTTAAAGGGTACTTCATCTAAAAAATGTGACTGCTGCTATTTTTTTCAGTAAAAACAGTTACTTTATTAAATTCTATTTACATTTGTTAGTATCCATTACTTTTGTCTCTTTGATGGCATGTCTTCATCGTTAGATTCGATAAACCTTCCAGATTCTAGTAGATCTTCAAAGTCTTCAAGACCATCACCGTCTTCGTCTCCAATATGAGTTCCAGTCTGCATTGGTTCTTCATCCACAATTTCATCTGAATCACTAAGTTCTTCGTAGCTTTTTCTTCTACATTGGAGCATTTTTCAAAACAATGACAATTTGAGCATAAATTTGTGCATTTGAAACCATGTTTTCGGCAGCCACATTTTAAACTTCTACATCCAGTTTCACAGCTGAAGCAAATCGTTTTGAGCAATATTTCCGGAATTAATTCCTTTTCTGTAAATTTGGGCATAATGCTTCCAGCCCCAATCTGTTGCTGTCAGTTCGTTACCCAGCAAAGTTTGAAGTTGATAATATGCCGTGTAACAATGATGTTCTGCTGCACCTTCTGTGGGTGGGAGATTTGCCAATATGAAAGATGATTTAATTTCTGCCATTTATTGGGGTAAAATTTTCCGTAGGTCACTCAAGTATATAAGTTATTTTAAAATAGGAATAAATAGGCATCTACGCATATAATTTAAAGAATATTCTACAACTTTCTCAAAATATTGTAGATGTCTTATTAAATATTAACTTTATTAACTTATTTGGTTGTTAATTATAGTAGTATATTTCAACTGGCAATTTTTTGTTTATCAATGTAACATGGAATCTTACGTTTTTCGAGTAATTAAAGTATAAATTTTAACAAATCGGATTCGAATTTGTTCCATTCCTTTGTATTTTTTGAGAACATTTACCATAGTAATGTATATTTTTTTACACCATCAGAAAGTAGGCATTTCAACAAACAAAAAGCCCACCGACTTTTTCAAAAAAGGAGATATTTTGACGTAAGAATTTTCGATTGCAAATTAGGCTGCTTTTTCGATATTAAGTCAAAATAAGATGAAAAAAATTAATATTTTTGCTCGTAAGTTATTTTTCCTTTCTTTTTGTTATATTCTCTTCCTTTTTCAATGGGTTTCATTCTACTATTATTTTGTTTCACTTTTTAAAATTTTCCAAGGCTTCAGCACTGGTCTACAATGAATTTGGCTATAATTTGAACACTCTGGTGCTTCTATTGTGACGTATATATGAACTGCGATGCGTGGTACAGATATTTCGAAAAATTGCGCCCCCCCCAAGCTGCGGTGAGTTAGTTTTATCGAATATACTGCTTGCATATCGAAGAAGTGTCAAACATGTAGTATATAGTTCCTAATGTGGCCGTTAGATGGTGTTGAATACCCACGATTGTATTACCGGCCGGTAAGCGCGTTCGTAACAAATCTGACAGTTCGCGAAACAATGGCGCCGATCTCCGCGCGACAGTGAAACCGGGTGCAATTTTCAAAGAATTTGGCGATAATTCGAATCGGCAAGTGCTTCTATTGTACCGCGGACGTCGATTGTGATGCGTGCTACAGATATTTCGAAAAATTGCGGACCCGCAAGCTGTGGTGAGTGAGTTTTATCGAATATTATACTTGCATGTCGAGGTACTATCGAAAATGTATTATGTAGTTCCTATTGTCGCTGATAGATGGTGGTGAATGCCCACGATTGTATTACCGGCCGGTAAGCGCGTTCGCAGGTAACAAATCTGACGTTTTGCGAAGCAATGGCGGCGATCTTCGCTCGAAAGTTAAATCGGGTCAAATTTTTAAAGTATCTCGCGATAATTCGAACCCTGTAGTGGTTTTATTGTGACGCGGATGTGAATTGTGTTTCGTGGAACCGATATTTCGAAAAATTGTGGACTGACCAGCTGTCGGTGAGTTAGATTTATCGAATGTTATTCTCGCAAATCGAGGTGCCCTAAAATTGTCCCTAAATCCTATAAAAATAATCACGCAACCGACTTACATAGGTTATCCTACAAAGTGTATTTCGTTAATGGAATGTTTGAGTAAATCTTTATATAAATAAATCTGTGAGAAGAATTATCAACGTTGAAATATATTTGATGGTGTGCAATGTAACTACAGGTGTCCCGTAATACGGTGGACACGTCTTAATCACGGATTCTTTGGAACGATGCATTTACATTTAGTTGTTATACCGGTCCAAACACTGTTCAAACACTCTGTAGATTACTAGGTAGCTGCAATGTCCCTTAACTTCTTTTTAATTTATATCATTATTATGTCTTATATCTATGTTTGCAATATAGTATAGTACTATGTATGCTATTATAGTATTATATAAGTATTTTATTTCCTACATATAATACAGTGTGTTGGATAGCTTGATGGAAAATATTTAAAGGTTTGTAGAAGAGGTCATTTAGAACCTACTTAACCAGATCTACAAAATTTTTAGAAGTCAACAATTTTTTATGATGCCTGAAAGTAGAGCGTTTTGGGTTTACTTTAGTAGTAATTTGAAGTTTTAAGGTATCATGTTCATCTGCCATTCGACTACAAAAATGGCAAAATATACTTTAAAACAATTATTGATATAAAATTGTTAATTTCTTGATAACCAGAATACTTTGTATAAGTATAAATCTGGTTAAATAGGTTCGAAGTTCCCTTTTTATCATCCCTCAACCACATCAAACCAATTAGCCTGTATACTCTGTATAGAGAGCAATATGTGACCCTGCACGAGAGAATTGCTCTAACTGCCATCTCTCGTTTCGATAGTATTGACACCTGTGGTCGAAGGGCCATAACTCCAAAACCACTGAACAGAAAAAATGAAAAAAAGTATGTCATACGCCTGAATCATTTCTACATAAGTTGTATGACTGTTAAAATTGTTTGCCTCTCGGTGTAAACAAAAAAGTACCAAATTTTTGCAGTTTTTCAAATTAACGTTCGTCTTTCCGATTTTTTTATTCTTTTAATCCACTTACCACAAAAATTATGTAATTCCTTTTCTACAGTCATACAACTTACGTAGAGATGATTCAGGAGTATGACACACTTTATTTCATTTTTTTTGTGTTCGGTAGTTTTAGAGTTAGTTATGTATGTTTTTGTATTCTTAAAATAGTTATTTCTGGCACACCATATGTAATAGGTACTTACTTTGTTCAGATGGCGTGAGTTTTGGCATTTTGACTGTAATAGAAGAATATTGATATTAATTTTTGTTATTGTATTAGCGTCGCATATGATTTTTCCGAAACAGTATTGTATGGATATACAATATGCATATATATAACGGTAGATAAGTACATAATTATTGTGTGATATGGAATAGACCCTCCTATGTTGATTTTCTATCCCGCGTCTTGCAAAGCTTTTAAGAATATGTCGTTTTTATGAAAAATGTTTTAAATCTTGTTACATTTACTTTATTGAAACATTGTTTTGTTCTTTAAACTCTTTCAATAAGAATTAGTCTTATTTCCTATACATACATACATACATACATAGTATATAAATGCAACTTACCCAATCAACTTGTATACCTTTACTGAGTTTAAGGAAAATATTGCTGTTATCTTATCATACAGATAAAATGATGGGAAACAGATCTAATATCATATCGATACAATCTTCTCCTTTTTCTGTAGTGCAAAAATTCATTTACGTATTATTTTTTTGTGACAAATCACATCAAAAGCCATTGTTATGTCTAATTTGGTTGAATGCTTGCCCCTTCCAGTTTTCGTCGGCCACAATATAAATTGTGCCAAGAATACGTTTTTGCGCTGTAGTCCAAAATGTCCATGTTTGAGCATTCATTTAATCATATTTATTAGGTTTAATTACAGTAGAACGTCGATAATCCGAACCTCGGTAATCCGAACATTCACTAATCCGAACACCCAAAAAGAAATAATAATAAGATAAATCATAATTAATCACAAATAAATTATAAATAAAACCCTTCCATTTCCCTTAAATATCGCTTCGATATCCCTTCAATATCGGTTCGATATCCCTTCGATATCGCTTCGATATTCCTTCGATATCCATCCGATTTTCACTTTTGACATTCTTATAGTTTATGAAGAGAGGAATAAAATGGTGTTGGTTTTATTACAATTGAACTTCTATCCAATCTTATTTTCTGCTATTTAGTTAATCCGAATGACATTCGGTCCCAATTACTTCGGATTATCGGCGCTCTACTGTACTTCGCACCTTTTTGCACTGCTCAGCTGTTTATCTCAAATATAGTGGGTGTTAAAAAATAAGTGTAAAATATAGATAAAGTATACTGAACTTTTGATATCAAACTCATGTCCACACACCTGACACCGTTTCGGTACTGCATAGAGCCTTAATATATTATGGAATATATAAATAATTTGAATGCAAAACTTTATTTGTTTAACGTTCCTAAAAAGAATTCAAGATAACCCAAATTGGCCAAAATTGGTAGAAAACTGTTCTCATTAACACTTTTCAAACACAATAAATAATAAAAAAAGTCACACTAATTTTATTTGGCTTTAAAAGTGCCGTCCTATGATAAATGGCACTATTTTTCTTATCCTGTATGTCTTCCCATTCTCTCCAACGTTCAAACAATACACTTCCGGACATGAGCTCATTTAAAAATTTGTCTACTATGGTCATACAGACAATTCATACAGATACAGCTTATATATAACAACAATTATTATTAACTAGTCGACTTAGTATTGTCGCCTTTTAAGTGTTTACGAATAATAGTAATGATAGCAATTTTGAATTTCGTTGTCGATGATCGTTATCACAGAATTTTCAAATTTGTCAATTTTTCTTTATACATATATAGTCATTGTTTGCCGTTTATGTGGTTACATTTTAAAATAATATTTTCACCTTTTATTGTTTACCAATTTGTTATTAAGACCTTTTATCGGATGCTCGATTGACACGATTATAGAGTTAAAGTATCAATTGTTGTACATATTTAGAAGTATTTATTATTATTATTTATTTTGGTGCGTATTTAGAAGTTTTATGGCCAAACTTAGAGCTGAAAAGCTTTTGGTTCAAAAGGGTCCAAAGGAACTGCTGTTTCCTCTAAGCATTTTCAAGGATTTTGCATATGCGCTGCCATTTCTGTAATTTCGTCAAAATAGTTAAATAATAAATTAAAGTAGAGGAAATTTTGAATAATTTATGCCTATGATATTTTTTGGTAAAATTAATAGTTTAGCTTCAAGAGCAAATTCTGTTTAATCGAGATCGGTCGCATCTGCATTGATATGAAACTACATAGTAGCCTGGATTTGACAAATATTTTTTTGTGTTGTCACCACAGAATTGTCTATGGCTGTCACACTCGAAAACAGCTGATTTCATCAGAGGTTGGAGAACCGCTATGGAACGTTGCCGCTCTAGTGCAGCATAGTACAAAAGCCAAAATTCAAATAAAATAAGATCACCATTTGATTGTTTGTTGATAAGAAATATCAACCCGTTGTTATATCTAATTGTAAAGACGATACATTGAGAAAATTGTAAATAAAGTATAGCGATGAGTGTAGTTATATTTTAGTATGTTGGTACGGATGTGACATCTACAGTGTCATGAACGAATATAAATCTGTCAGAATTTGAATTAGCTTTTTAAACTTGACGTTTCGTAGAAGTGGTATCAACCTAATATTTCCTATACAGAAATATAACCATTTTTGAATTTTTTTAAATACGTATTTCTCAAAAAGGAACACGAAAAACGTTGATGTCACTCCTGCCGAAAACTACATAGCGCGACTCGCTCACATTCGACGGTGACGCTCCGCCATCGGTGACGCGCCGTATCACCGCTCGTCGCGCTATTCCGTACTTTCGGCACTTGTGAGATAAATAACCATTATTCTGATGACAGTGGGTAGTGTCAAATGCTGATGCTTTGACAATACCTACTATCGATACTATTGACTATCAAAATATCTGTCAAATACTGGCTAACTAGTTTAATTTTAATGCAGACACGGTTTATCTCAATCAAATAGATTCTCAAGCGGCTAAACTATTAATTTTATATTTTGTATGATAAAGTCATGTGCCTGGCCACATCAGATTTTTTACTTTATTTGGATGTTTCAGGCCGCCAGAATATTTTTTTTTTTTATGGAAATGACAAGAATGTGACTATTATCTCCAAAGGTGGTGTATTAATGCCAAAATCGCTAGTCTCGCTGCTAGTGTAATAATTAGGGATTATGGACATGAATAATGTCCATAATTCCGCCACTCGTGTCGGAATTTGGACAAAATGCGTACAATTAATTGTAATATAGCAAACGAACTTAACTAACTTAACTATGCACACAATTCCGACACACATGTCTGATTTAATGACTTGCTATATTTACACGTACCAAAAAGATATTTTAATTCGATTCTCCTCCATACACCTCTATAGTATAGCAATCGGTACGTATAGCGATCTGTAACGTTCGCGCGAGCGCGTCGCGAACGGCGCCGGCCGCGTCCGCGAGATGTCGCCGCCGGTGAGCTCGGTGCGCGAGTCCCGCGGTCCGCGGCCGCAATGATTCGACGGGCGAGTCATGCGCGCCGCGTATAGAGCGTATAGCGTATACCGAGCCCCGGCTGGGTCTAGTGACTGCTGGCGACACTTGCTCCATCTTGAGTAGAATATAGCCTGCGAGCGGTGCGCGTATAATAGAAGCGAAATTGTGCGGCCGGACTCCGATGTTTATATAGTTTAAAGTGTACAGAAATCAAACGTTTCGAATAATGTCTTCGAACAACCAGAAACCGTCGACCACACAGCGTATGATACAAGGTCAGTGTTTTGCCCAGTTGTGTGTGCCCCGTCGAGTTCGAGTTGCGCTCAGAATTTTCGCCGCCGTTGAATGCGCGGAGTAGGATTGATTTTCCCTGGACGGTGTGCCGCCGCCATGACTATTGATTTCGCCGAGCGAGGATGGCGGATATTTATTTCGTTTACACACCGTGCGGCACGGCACGGCACGGCACTTCTTCCCCCCGCGGTTCGAAACGTTCATTTACTAGGTACCTACTACGCCTTTCGGTCCGAACAGATCTGATCCGCACTACGAACTATTCCCTTTCTATCCAGATCCGTGTGCCAGAATCTCACTCTGTACGAACCGCTCAGCCTGATTTGGCTAGCCTGCGGTCTATTTAAATGTTTACATCACCCACACGCTCGCTTATCCCGTCATATAAAATAATAAAACCCGTTTTTTGATACCTCAAAACGTAGGTACATACTCCATTATCAAATCCCTACGCGCGGTTTCTATTCCATTTCTTTCAATATTTCGCGAAGGCACCTTATTCATTTGTATGTCAATGTTTACTTGTGTCCATCCCCGTGACCCTATTACAATATCGGTCGTATTTGCCGATGTATTTTATAATTGCCGATTCGACCAACATATCGCGACTTATGCAAATCGTAATTAACAAAATCAATACCGGTTTTCATTATCGCTTCCATCGATCTAACCTAACGAACACAAATTCAAACACCTCGCACATTTTACGTCGTCTTTTTTTTAATTACAAACTAACAATAATACCTAAAGTAATTACGATCCGACAGAACTGCCAAATTAGTCCTTAAACAAGACTTCTATTAAGAAAATGTTTCGTTATTATGGATATATTGCAGTATTGGCGATACCATGTCATGTAAATTGTAAACGTGTTCTTCTACGTTGGTTGACACATTGGCGAAAATTAGTAACACCTTCAGGGTCTAGATGTCACATTAAGCACTTGCGGTTAATTTAGTATACGCACAAATGCAGAAACAGATTTAGTGAGGATATAGGGTGTTGCGCAACTTTAATGTCAACAGATGGGCGTGAGTAGAAATAGTGCAGTATCTGTCAATTTAATATAATAGAAGCTCTTCTATAATCAAATATTTTTTATGACACTTCAGTGAACCTAATTCTGACAGTAATTCTAAATCAGGCACTTGTGGTACATTATCCGACAAATATAAACAATCTAGTAAATATTAAAAGTTTTAAATATTGTTAAATGAGATTTATCATTAAGAAATGTTATACATTTATGTTTTACCGTTTTTAAGCAACACAGTATATTGTAAATTGATGTTCTTAGGATGTTTGTAAGTTTCGATTACTTCTCTAATAAGGCTTCGATGATAATTACCAACCCTTGCCAACATCTTCACGTCATCGAAAATCATTGTGTGTGTCCCGACTCGTGGAGTGTTGAGCAACAGCGGACTGTTGAATCTTGCGTAGCCGGGTGTCTCTACTGTGCTCCTTGATTCGGCAGTCGATACTTCGTCCTGTCTGTCCTACATAGCATGTTCCACACTCACATGTTATCTCGTATACCCCCTCGTTCTTCAGGAGGGGTGTGATATCCTTTAGGTTAGGCAAAAGATCCTTTACCATTGCTGGTGTTCTGTACCTTACCGTGATACCCGATTTCTTCAGTATTCTACCGATTCTTTCTGATACCCCACTTACGTATGGTAAGCAAGCGAACCCCTTTGACTCTTGCCGCTCCTTTGAGACTTACGGTTTTCTGTGTGTGACACCTCGTATGTCCAGACTTGGTGTATCCATTCTGGCGTAGAGCCCACTCCAAGTGTTTCCATTCGTCGTCCAAGGTACTGGAGTCGCACACCTTCTCGGCTCTGTTGAACAGAGTGTTAATAACACTTCTCTTCTGTTGGGGATGGTGGTGTAATTTGGCGTTCAAGTACCGATCGGTATGTCTTTTCTTACGGTAGACTGTATGTCCAAGCGTACCCGTTGACGTTCTGTATACCAGCACATCCAAAAATGGCAGCTGATTATGCTCTTCTATTTCCATCGTGAATTTGATAGAAGGATTAACATTGTTCAGGTGGCTGAGGAACTCAGTAAGTTTATCTCTACCGTGTGGCCAAATCACAAAGGTATCATCAACATACGTAGAATAAAAAAAGATTATGGGTTGATTAGTGTAGTAATGTCAAATCAACAAACCGGATGTACTAAAATAAAATTCAATGTTGTAGATTTCTTGTATTATCCAACTAAACCGAAATATGTCGGAATTTAGGAAAGTGTCTGAATTTCGTACGTCTACCTTACTTGCATTTTTTTAATGTCTTTGTCTGTACGCAAAAATATTGTACTGCTGCAAAAATTTAAATATTGTTCTATAATCGTATAGTATAATATGAACATATTCTAGCTTTTAATGTTAGTTTATTATTTAGATATTCTTCCCAACTAGCTAATCTTTGACTCATCTTTTTAACGATATAATCTGTTTCACCAGTAAATTTCAACGTGTTGTCTCGTATGACAGCTAGATATTTTAATTTGTACACTATCTCAACAACTGCGTTATCGATAGCTATTTTTGGCGTAGGTTTTTTTGTGTGTTTGTTCTATTCTTGTGTTTAGTGACTCATTAATTAGTTTGAATCAAATACTCGTAATATATTTTTCTTGAATATTATTCACCAAACAATTCTTTAATCTCTCTCACAAATTTCCCCGAACACAGACTTATCTGAGAGATAATAACAATGCAGTGGTTTTGCGATAACCTGATTCCATTTAGGCTTTACTATTGCAATAGAAGTACAATAGATTTTATTTAGATTTTATTGTGTGCATGTGGATTTCTTGAGAATACTGTCAATTTACTGGCTTAAAGTTTTATAGTTACTGTACAGTGTGTTCCACTTAAGAGCGTAACACCCTAGCATCAGTTTTTTTATATTATATTATAAAAAAAATTTAAAACGATCCTGTTTTATTTGACATTTTGTTGACAGAAAAGTGTTACGTTATTAATATAATAATGTACACATTGTTAAAATCATACACCAGAAATTTCTTTGTCAGAAAAAAGGAATATGTAAGTTAAATATATAGATGACTGTTGAATCTCAGCTAATAAATTTTAATGCGAAGTAAACATTACTGTTTACTTCATATTGTTATTACAAGTGTGTGTCTTAAAGCAAACAAATTATGTTAGGAATGTCATTTTCTTCACAGTAACAACCACTTCTCTGTGGGTGTGTGAGTGGCAACTCAAAATGTCCGTACTTTTGAATTGTTGATGTATTCGTTTTGTGAACATAAACGTCGTTAAAAACGTTTTAGTCGGTTTGCGCAATCTTCATCATTGTCGTATACAACCAACAACGGCACAACAACAGTTTTGCGTTTGCTGCATTATATTAACGACGGCCGATGACACAATTCGAAATAGTGTACGATTATAATATTTGTACGCACCGTTCGAGCGCGGCTCGTAGAACCGTATCGGTGACGCCATTGATATGAACGGAGCGCCGACTACGTGACGTACGTCAATGTAATTGACAACAGCAGATAACCAGTTACGGATGCGAAATGTTATGCGTGCACCCAATTATATATGTTACAAGAAAAACCATCAACTTCGTAAATTTATACACTTACTAGTCAGTGCATACATTTACTGATCTTTTACTAGTAGATGCATACATTTTCTAACCAACGTTCGTAGGAGTTTGCACAATTAAAACACGCGGTAATATAAATGTATACAATAATTATTATATATTATTAATATATTGAAGGAAACCATTGAAATAAATATGTTGAACAGCATTCTTAAAATTATAGTCGAGCAGTGCTCCCCAGAACAACCAGTGAACATAATGTTTTCCAAAATACTAAAGCAGAATAATGATACATAATGAAATGGTTATGTAATTTAAAGTTATCCAACCATCTTGTATTGTTAAAACAACTTCGTATGCCTTCGTCAGAAACAATCGAAAAATAGGAGTAGTTCTAAAAGTTATCAAATATTCCAATAATAAATATCTAGTAGGTGCCCTGAATTATTTGTTCATGAGTATACTTATTAAAATTATATTGAAAACCGTAAAATAATTTATATCTCACCAAACCATTTAGTACTAAAATAAGATTTTTTTATTCATAATTACGAAAACATGACTCCACTGCCAACTTTTTTTTATGGTCATATTCGAAATCAGCACTTCGAAATGAAGGTACCAACAACAACCTAAAAATTGTCGACTAGTGTCAGCAAAGTGTTTCGTCTTGTAACCTAAAATTACAAATATATACAGCAACGATATGACGTAAATCACTAAGCGGGCTTGTAATCATTGTAATTACGTAAACGGAAATCCTATATCATTGAAGATGACAAATTGGTACGCAAGCATCTCTCTGCTTTCGGTCGGTTTCAATTGGAGATGCATATCTGTTAATAGTTTGCTAATTATGCATGATGTAGTTTCCCATGTAATTGGTCATTGCCCTAGACTTGTTGTTTTGTGAACCGTCATCCACGTCAATTTACGAAAATAATAGTTAAGAATGTCATTATTTTATATAACTAACTGATGTTATTTTTTGTTACAGGTGAGCAGAGATGTGTTTACATATATTCGTCAAGGTGGTACGTAGAAGTGTCAAACAATTTATGTTTTAATTAAAAATGTACAACTTGTATATTATAAGGAACGATATTTATTTTAATTGTTGGTTGAGTCAAATGGCAATATCATAAATCAATCAAAATCTCAATTTGAATTACAATATGATTTATTTTACGTACAAAAATTCAATATACAAACAAAAATTCCTTAACCTGTCTGAATTTTGGACGTTTACCTTACCTACCAAAGTCATTCATTTAGGGCAATAGCCTGTAAATCAGAGACACGAAGTCTCCGCTCGCCCACTACCGATATCGCCTCATTCTAATTTGATGATATACAATTCACGGAGCGACCTATCGAGTATTCCTGGTCAAAGGTCAATAGGTCCAATCAGAAGTAAGAGATCGCATATTACTACTCCGTACGGGCAACCTTACTATCGTAAACATAAACAGTGTTAATCCTGAGACATAAATAGTGCGACCGAGTACGGACTGTGACACTTTTATTGTCGAAAACGGTCTCGAAAGGAACAATGTTTGCCTGGCTACCGTTGCCCGTACCACGATATGTGAACGGAATATTTATGACGCGCGATTATAAATAAATGCTATCGCGCACGTTGAAAATAGCGACTCGCATTGTTTTTCAATTAGATAAATCGTTTCGGCAGCTACACTGCACACAAAAAAATTAGGGGTTCACTTTTTTCGAAACCTGTAACTTTTTAAATAATAGTCAAATTTGGTATACTTCAACGGCATATATTTAACTAAAGAAGCTTACAAAAACAAAGTTACAACTCTTAGTTACTTCTAAGTTACCGGAACCCGTTATCCGTACCCATCAGGATTATAAAGGTTACTCTTTCATAGGAGAATGGGTGCACCGTCGAGCACGCTTACGCTGAGAACTCTACCACATCATCTCTCTCAGCGGGCATTCCATGACCTGAATTCCTCGTTCTTGTAAAAAGTGTTAGGTGATGCCGGCAGTATGTGGCTTTGCATTTTCCTGCTAATGCAGGAATCATCCTAATGGATGAAACTTTAACCGACGCCATATGCAGCAGGCACCACATGGTCCTCCAAGATGTTTTCGATAAGTAATTCATGGCATTTAGTCTACCGGGGACCACAACAAGATCAGTTCTGCTGTCTATACTGATTCCAGCCCAAACCATCGCAGATCCACGACCAAATCTATCCACTTCCTGTATAGTAGCGGCTGCGTAGCGTTCACCAGGACGTCTATATACACATCCTCGACCGTCGCAACGAGTTAAACGAAATCTGGACTCGTCTGTAAACAGTGCAGGCGTCCAGTGACGGAGTTGCCAATCTCTGTGATCCAGAGCAAAACTCATTTGTGATGCTGCGTAAGGCGTGGTGCGCGGACAGGTCTTCTTGGTTTCAAATTCGCTTCTTTTAATCTGTTTTTAAGAGTTTGATAAGAAATTTCTATTCCAAGTGCTCGTCTTAGGTCGTTTAGGAGGTCTTGTGTTGTGGTAGGACGCTGACGTAGAGAGGAAAGGACGAGAAATCGGTCTTGATTTTGAATAGTTTTTCGATTTCGTCTTTGTCCAGCTCTTCTAACATATTGGCCAGTCTCCCGAAACCGATTCCATAAACGTTGAATGACAGAAGGGGAAACTGGAGGGTCCCTGCTAAGATGTCGAATAGAGTGGTCGTGGTGAATTGGGGCGGCAGTATGAGCAACTTGCACTTCACATTGAAGCTAGTTTTCTTATTGCAGAGAATCATTTAACACAATTTCCGGCTTTAATCGGATGTAGTAAATAAATTTCTAAATGAACATATCAGAATCAGCAGCTAGACATAATATGTTAAATATACAAATTAAACTATTAAACAAATAACTAGTGAAACAGATTATTATCGGTCTATCTTTAGAAATTTTCTAAACAGCGGATTCTTAATATTACTATTATTAAGGAACTTCTTCGGCTCCGTGCTCTTGCAACAGGACGTAAACAAGCAGCAAGTTCCTCGCAACTCTCGCAAGTTTTCGTTTCAGACAACCAATCCTAAAATAAAGACAGAGTTACACGACTTCTTTATTATTACTAAAACTATCCTACGAGACTACAACAACTACTATAGTCAAATAAACGTTGCAACCAAACTAAATCGGCAGTATATTTGCGGAGATAATTAAATATAATAAGAGCAAGCAGCACAAGAGATATACCACTATTAGATTGACCAGGTACGCTGATTTCGAAACGTAGACATACTTTGCCTTCTCCAGTAACTTTTTGATCTTCAACTGAAGGATTTCGTTCGCATCTCCGATATACAACGTCGTGCCCGAATTCAACAGATTCGCGTCTCGTATGGTCGCCTTGCACATCGGACATTCGCATCTGCCTTTCTTCATGATGTACTCGAAATACCGTATGATACAGCAAGCGCAGTACGCATGGCCGCAGGAAATCCGTACAGGGCGTTCCAGATGGTTCAAGCATATCGGGCAAATGTCGGTATTATAAATGATCTTGTCGTCGGGTTTTTTCGATTTTATTTCTTTCCTGTCGCTGCGTTGATACAGACGGACGAGTATCAGACAGATTAGGAAGGAGTATATGACGAAAGCGCCGATGTAGAACCAGTCTAGCCATTCGATTTTCCAATGGATCTTGACGATGATGTCCGGTGTCGTCTGTAGGAACTCGGATAACTCGCGGGGTAGGTCGTTGTTCATTTGCCGTTCGGTTGGTAACGGGAATTTCTATCTTAAGTCCCCGTCAAACGGTTTGATGTGTTTGTGTGTGTGTATAGCGGCTGTATAAAATGTAGGTATAATATTAGTTAAGATGGATCGGGTTCAATATCAAAACGGTATAGGTAACGTGGTTGCTCAGAATTGACGTTCGTGACGTTTGAACGTTCGTCATTTGACACCAAGCCGGTTGATTCCAATGGCAACATACCGTAGTGACCGTAGTTTGGGGAGAATTAATTATATAATTAAATAAATATATCAAAGCTAGTTGAATACTGAAGACCTACCAAGAAACTCTCCCTTATATACCTGTATTTACACCTCACTGCGCACATCTGGAGCTACCGCTTCCATGTGCTTTTTCCACCTGACCGCGTTAGGATCGATTTCCAGACCCTACTAATGTCAGTACCATCCTCGCGATTGATGTTGTTAGGATGTTTGTAAATTTCGATGGCTTCTCTAATAAGCCTTCGATGGTAATTACCAACCCTTGCCAACATCTTCGCGTCATCGAAAATCATTGTGTGTCCCGACTCGTGGCAGTGTTGAGCAACAGCGGACTGTTGAATCTTGCGTTGCCGGGTGTCTCTACTGTGCTCCTTGACTCGACATTCGATACTTCGTCCTGTCTGTCCTACATAGCATGTTCCACATTGTTCCACACTTGTGCCCCTAAGTCTACCAACCGATGTACCAGATCTTGTAGAGTATTGTCTCTCCACCACATACTTCAAGTGGGCGGGAGGGATGTATGAGAAAGAGGGTGCTCCCATGGGATCACCTCTTTCACCGGTAATCGCCAGCTTGTTCATGGAATTGTTTGAAGAAAAAGCCTTAAGGTCAAGTTCTTACAAACCCAACCATTGGGTCAGATATGTTGATAATACCTTTGTGGTTCTGCCACACGGTAGAGATAAACTTACTGAGTTCCTCACCCACCTGAACAAAATTAATCCTTCTATCAAATTGACGATGGAAATAGAAGAGCATAATCAGCTGCCATTTTTGGATGTGCTGGTATACAGAACGACAAAGGGTACGCTTGGACATACAGTCTACCGTAAGAAAACACATACCGATCGGTACGGAACGCCAAATCACACCACCATCCCCAATAGAAGAGAAGTGTTATTAACACTCTGTTCAACAGAGCCGAGAAGGTGTGCGACTCCAGCACCTTGGACGACGAACGGTAACACTTGGAGTGGGCTCTACGTCAGAATGGATACACCAAGTCTGACATACGAGGTGTCACACAAAGAGAATCGCAAGTCTCAGAGGAGCGACAAGAGTCAAAAGGGTTCGCTTGCTTACCATACGTAAGTGGGGTATCAGAAAGAATCGGTAGAATACTGAAGAAATCGGGTATCACGGTAAGGTACAGAGCACCAGCAAATGTAAAGGATCTTTGCCTAACCCAAAGGATATCACACCCCTCCTGAAGAACGAAGGGGTATACATGATAACATGTGAGTGTGGAAGATGCTATGTAGGACAGACAGGACGAAGTATCGAATGTCGAGTCAAGGAGCACAGTAGAGACACCCGGCTGTTATAGACTGATATTCACAATTAAAAATCCGTGATTGATTTATCGTAGGTCAGTGCCCACATTTCGTTAATTGACAAATTACCAAAACGTTGTCGACCTTATTCGTTTATTCTCAAGATAGTTTAGCCGTTGAGTTTCTTGATTTGTCCAAAAAGTTAGTTCTGTGTCAAATATTCGGTCAAGTAGTACAATGTTTATTAGAACGCGAGATTCCATTTCGCCGGTCGGTTCATTCGCCACTGGATAACCGCGTTCATATATATTCCGGACGTATATATATTCCGGTGGCCCGAAGCTTGTCCGTCCGCTTCGTTCTAGCGTGAAGCATCCCGTGAAATGAAGTTATTCCGACGCTAGCTGGATGTATCGGTATGCATACAAACATACACGTCGCTCTCGGCTGCTCGGCCCTCCTTCAATTAGATTTAATTCGATAAACATTTCCACCGTCGCATCTGAATTAATTATTAGGTAAGCTCCGCGTAATTCACTAACCGAGTTCGTTTCTACTGTGTAGAAATGTATGATATGTGTGTGTGTGTGTGTGTGTGTGTAAATGGCCTCAACTTGCCTTCCGTTTAATTATGTGTGAATATTTAGGTTAGAATCTTTTGACTGTTAAATATGTGGGAAAATAACATCTAAATATGTGTAAGTTTCGTCCCGACTCAGTTTCTCCGGAATCGTCGCTACAAAAAAATGGGTACACCAACACATACATACAGACATTTTTTGTGCCGTGGTCAAAAATGTTCAGGGGATCCAAAAGGACATATTTCCGCTAAAATCTCTTTTTTTTTTCGGCACGATTACAATACTTTATGTAATACTACGTATGATAAAGTAATAAAAAATATGCGTTCTCATTAGTAAAAGAATGTTTTTACAATAGTTTTTCATTGGCAAGCAATAAGTACATTTGTTTGCCAGTAATTGTGTCAAATGGATTGCCCAACTTTGTTCATTACTGCCCAAAAGTTAAATATAAAATTATGAAGTGATCGTAAAATGTTAACAACTTTGGCACCGTTCCAGTTCAGTGATTACTGGAAATGCAAGTACTATACATACATGAATGTGTACGTATGTATAATTTTCGTTTTCAAGAAAGCACCTTACAATATTATTGTTGGTTTTTAGGATTCTCTAACAAAACAGTATTATTTGCCTAAAGAAAACTTTACTCATTAGTCCTAACACTGATATCAACGCCATACGTCATTCGCTCTACAATCAGAAAGTATTTTCCCGGTTACTGGGTGTCCCACAACATCGTACCAACACAAACTTGTTTTTTAAAAATGGAACACTAGTTATATTATTGCAGTTTTTGATCAAGATTTTTATCCTAATTATTATGACATCAACTTGTATTAGGCTATTATCAACTGTTTCTGAAATATTGCGAAACTACTCCAAAGAAGAATATTGTTATTTCCCATCTAGACAGTAAGAAATTTCAAAAAAGTCAAATGAATATTGTTTTGGCTTTAAACAAGCAATAATTTAAGTATATTTTTAATATACCGAGTGCTCATTTTATTATAGAAATTTAATAACTATTCCTTTTTTAAACAGAATATATTTTTTTATATATATTTTTAATAGCTAAGATAGGCAAAATTACCCGAACACCTTATTATTATTATTATTTTATTATTATTATTATTATTTTATATTTTTTATATATTTTAATATATTTTTTATTATGGAAATTTGCTAACCTCCTTTTGCTCACTGAACGTCCTATATGTTTTACATTTTTTAATTCTAAGAATTTTATATAGGAATTATTTTTTATAAATTGCATTAATTTTTAGTTATAAGCAATTAATCAAAATTCAAGAACTTTTACCTTAACCAGACGAATACAAAACAATAAATCCAAGATAAAATAACAAAACAATTCAATAGAATTAAATTAAATTATTAAACTGTCACATGGATTTTTTTTAGTTTGAAGTTTAGGAGTTTTAATTAATTGCTTATATCTCAGAAATAATTTATAAAAAAATCCCATATAAAATTCTTAGAATTACATAATGTTTTGTTAGAAAAAGGAAACCTTTGCAAATTTCATTAATAAAATGACCAGCCTATATATTAAAAATATGTTTGAACGAGAAGTTCTTTAAACCCAAAAACTTTTATTAGATTTGTTTGGTGTTTGTGAATTATTTAGGTGTTCTGATAATTTTGACTATATCTGATTAATGGCTTATAACCAACAAGTATATTAAAAAGAGCGATTAATGGTCGAGACTGTTTAACGCGCGAGCGATTGGCGAGTGCGTTAGTTGTCGAGATCATTAATCGCCGTTTAATATACGAGTCGGTTACAAAATTATTTCGTCGATCGTATACTTCTAGCGTCGTCTACATAGATTTTTCTTCGCCGATGTCTTTTTAGGTTATATGACAATTTATGCAATTTGACACTGACAGTTCTAGAGGGCGGTATATTTTGATTGAAAGGTTTCATTTCACATATGTTCGGTTGGCTATAAAAAAATCATGCGTTAATAAAATATTTCCTATTCACTAAACTGACTTACAAATAAACGATCGACGGTAAAATATTTAAACAATACCTTGTTTAAAGCCAAAGAACTATTGATTGAAAATGTTTTTGAATTTTCTTACGGTTTGTGTAATTGTTTAGGTGTTCTGGTAATTTTGGCTAGCCCTGTATATTGAAAAAAAGTGTTTTTACATTTCTTAAGCACTTTAATGTTCTTTGTTTAACCCTGTCTAAAGAAAAACAAACATTATGCGCCGGTAAAACTTTATGCGTTTGTTTCACCCCAATCATTCATTCCTCGAACACCGTATTCACCGGCGCTATGCAAGATATTAGTGCTAAAGATTTCCGCATTATCCGTAGCGGGAGTCGGGACCGTCCGTAGTCTCGTATTCCGTACTGCGGGGATCAATGCGCGCACCTCCCAGGATACGGCTTACGAACAGACGGTCCACCAGGGTGGCAAGGCGGGCAGGCGAGCAGATCGATAGGCGGCCTCCAGAAGCAAAGCGAAGCGAGGCGCTCGGAGACCGGCATCGGCAGGCCGTTCGAAAGTTGAATCTCCGTCCGCTCTCTGCGGCGCGGCGTGGCAGCTGTGCCGCCGTGCCGCGCGCTTAAAAGCGAATCTGGCGGATTGCAGTCGCGAAGTGACAACTAGTGACCGACTGACTGCGCGGAAACTTTCCGGAAAACTTTCGGCCCGACTATACGGTCGGTGGCGAGGCGCATTGCGAGAAACTTTGAGCATCTGCGCCAAGTGCGCGGAGAGATTTATAGGAGTCCGCACGCCTATATGCGGAACGATTATCCATATTACATTTCCGGGTGACTTGAAATGATGCGTTTTTCTTTTTTTTCTTTTTGTGGGATTAGCATTACAGGGTGTCGCACGAAATTGTTCTATTAGAAGTGTTTGATGTTCCACGTTGATAACGGTACTGCCTATTTCAGATAAATTGTCTCAAAAGAAACAAATTGTGTTAAGAATGTCACGTTCTTAACATTATACAATCGTTTCTGTTTAGGAGCTGGTTCTGTTTTTCTATTAAAAACCAAACTACAAAAACAATTTACACAACGTTAATGTATTAATAAATCACAGCATTCATGCGAGACGGCCCTAAATTTGGTGTTGGCAAATTGGAAAGGAGAATTAGAAGACGGTAAAACGATAGTTGCTGTTTTTGTAGACTTGAAAAGAGCCTTCGAGACAATTTGTCGTCAAAAGTTACTACAAAAATTGGAAACTTACGGAATCAGAGGAAAAGAATTGAAATGGTTTGAAAACTATTTAACAAACAAGCTTAGGGGTACCACAAGGTTCTGTTCTTGGACCAGTTTTATTTAATTTGTACATAAATCATGTTGCTTCACAAGTTAAATCTTGTGATATGCACCTATTTGCAGACGATACACTAATATCAATTGCAGGAGACAACTCACGTGATGTAATCGCGACATTAAACTCAGAACTAGTATCGATATCAAATTGGTACAAAGAAAATAAATTATGTTTGAATATATTGAAAACAAAAGCTATGGTATTGGGAAATAGAAATTCGGTAAACTCTACACCAGACATAGTTATTGATAACACAGTTGTTGATAGTGGACAAATTTAAATATCTAGGCGTTATTTTAGATAATAGTTTGAAATTTACGAGTAATATGGAATATATAGTTAAAAATGTGAGTCGAAAGATTAGCTACTAAGGAAGAATATCTAATAAACTTACCTTAAAACCTAGAATATCTTTGTACCATACGATTATAGAACCATATTTTTACTATTACAGCAGTATATTATTTTGTGTACAGACAAAGACATTAAAAAGATTTAAGTACAACAAAATCGATCGCTCAGAATTTTATTACAAAGCTCCAGGTTAACCAGTATCGAGTCCATGTTGAGTAAATGAAATTTTTTGAATGTTAAACAAGGAACGGTATATCAGGCACTCACGTTGGTATATAAATGCATAAATAATAAACTCCTAAATTTGATGAGTAATTATTTAACATACAATAGTCAGCAGCATGAATACAATACTCGGCAAAAGGACCACTGCAGATTACCAAAATAAACAAAAAGCAGCACACAAAATTCATTTTATTATAAAGCACTGAAGATGTTTAACAGCCTGCCAAGTGATATAAAAAACAGTAGTTCGCTAAGTCTTTTTAAAACATCATGTCGGGTTCATGTATTGGCTAATTTTAAGTAGTTGATAAGTTTATTACTTAGGAAACCAAATTTATTGTGATTATTAGTTTCTTTTAACTAAATAAACATTATTATTATTATTATCTGGTTGAATTGTTTCCCTGATGTTTTAGTAGTAAATTTCACATTCCATCAGAAATAAAAAAAACATGTTTTAAATAATGTAATTATTTTATTTGTAAACATTTTAATCGGCGTCTTTTCATTCCTTATTTTACATGTTCCCACTGATATTGTATTAGTATATTTTATGAAAAACAACAAACTATGTATTCAAATATCGGTAGTTTAAAACAACATTTAAAACAAACTGGTAAAAATCGAAAATTACCGCTAATCAATAATTTAAATCTTGAGAGAGGATTTGTTTTTGTAACGGTTTCTTTTTCGGATTTCAGCGGTACCGTTTCCACCGAGTCACAAACTGACCATAGCCGAAGTGTTCGACGCCCGGGCGGGAAAACCGCGGCCCGACGTCCTCAAGCAGCACTTCATACTCGAAGGCCGGATCGACGAGCAGGCCGCCCTCCGCATCATCAATGACGGCGCGGCGCTACTGCGAAGCGAGAAGACGATGATAGACATAGAGGCTCCCGTCACAGGTCAGTACTCACTTTACTCTCTTTACTATCACTTCGCTTCGCCACGCCACGCCACGCCAATTCTGTGACTTCATTACTTGAACGAACTGTCATCATTATACAACGCTATAGGCAAAACTGGGAGATCTGAAGATTACTCATAGATTTCAGCTGTTATTTTAGACATACGTTACAGAATATTTCTAAATATTGACGCGTGTTAAAACGAAATAGCATACTTTTCATACGTCTGCTGTACAATTTAAATGGGCAAGACAAAAAAGTACGTCTGTTCTTAGAACCATAAGAACGAATGACAGCGGTAGCAACCTAACCTCCAATTCGAGCGCGAACGTGTGATGTGAACAAGATGTTTTCGTTGGTATATTTTCACTTTGCTTCTGTTAAACATGCTAATGATGGATATATAAATTAGATAGGACAATTATCACAATTAAATGACAGTATTTTTAATAATAATAAATATTAATCTTGAACGAACTACCTAGTAGGCAACTTAATATACACAGCTAATAACCAAATCACGCGGTACGTTCATATCTTGGTTCATACGATTTTAAGCGATGAATCACCTTCAGCTCTCCCAGTTTTGCCTATACTGTCAAAGTCTGCCAAAACCTACGTGGATGACAGTTATGTGACAGTTCGCTTCGCCATCGTTGACAAATCCACTTAAAATATTTGATAGAAAATGGTGTTCATGAGTCGTAGATAAAACGGCGTATTCGACTCGCACACAACGGATATAAATTGCTCGCATGTTTACACGCTCGCCTACGGCTACTTCATGCTGGCGATTTACATCCTTAGTTATGTGCTCGTTAAATAATATAGTGTGTCTCACGGAACTGGTACATTAGAAGTTTCTCATGTTCTACTATTTCTGGAAACTTGTAATTTTAGAATTAGAATTTACTCGATCTGATTGATTGTGGTTACCAGAGCACTTGTTGATCAAAAAATGCTATATCGTAGGACGGTTGGTGTAACGCTCTGAGGTTTCTTCAAGAATAAGCTAGATGTAGTTGTTGATTAAGTTGTTTATTAATCGAAAAAGGCAAAATTTTCGACTTGAATCCAAGTCATCTTCGCATGCTGATAAAAGAACCAGAAGTGAGGTTAGCGTACAATTGAGAACATGTTTCCAAGACTTTTTTTTTAATTTGGTGGTGAGTCTTGGAAGCATTTTTTCTCAATTGTACGCTAACCTCAATTGTGGTTCTTTTATCAGCCTGTGAAGATGACTTGGATTCAAGTCGAGATCTGGCTTTTTTCGATTAATAAACAACTTAATGAACACATACATCTAGTTTATTGTTGAAGAAACCTCAGAGCTACACCAACCGTCCTCAGATATAGCCTTTATTGTTACTCGCTCTGAGCTGTTCAGCTAAAATATTCTCAAGTTAACTGTCACGTCCGGTCACCGGAAGTCGGTATCAAGATTGCTGGTCCAAAACTAGAAACATAACCACATAAGACGGCATTTAGTTTGTCATGATATCTTCTACAGGGTGTTCAAAATTTACAACACAATAATTGAATTTTCAAACGTAAAAAAATAATTTTTCTTCCCTATCAATAAATATTAGGGTTCCTATATCTATCTTTAATAGTTTTTGAGATGTTCTCAGTTTTTCTTTAAATACATTTTGAATACTCACATTTAATAACGGTGGACAAAATTAGATACGAAATTTACAACGAAAACTCTTTCCCTCAATATTTTACGCGACTTTTTTTTATCAAATGGACTGTGCACCGGCGCATTCTTCGCATGTGGTATCCATTCAACTTAATCAGATGTTTGACGATAGGTGGCTCGGAAATAGGGGACCCTGGCGGTGGCCACCAAGATCACCAGATTTAACACCATTACACTTTTATTTCTATTATACTCGAGAAGAATTGATTGACTTACAGAGTAGTAGCCGCCATTAATGGACTTCAACGACAAGAAATCCGAAGAACGACGATAACAAAAGTACAGCGAAGAGTTTTAAAATGTTTCGAACAGAACGGGCAGCATTTCGAACAACATAATTAAGTTTTAATTTCAGTTAGATATCCCAAATATATTAGTTTAGTTCTAACAAACCTTTTTCAATATTTTTCTGTTTTCCTGCTGTTCCAAAGTTGTTACGTTCCTATAAATAAAGAATAGATCGTTTTGTATATAGTTTACAGTCTTCTATACTGACAATATCTCAAAAACTATTCAAGATAGATATAGGGAACCCTCATAATTAATATTGATTAACAGAGAATAAGATACCCTATCGAATAGCGTATCGGTATACAGGTTTAAAAATTTAATTATTGTGTTGTAAATTTTGGGCATCCTGTATAGGATATCATGATGAACTAAACATGGTCTTATTTGGTTGTTTCTATTTTTGGACCACTAATCATGCAACTTCTAGTTTCAATAATAACCAAGATATTTGATTTTAAACGTAACCGCGAAAATCACAAAAAAAAATTTTAAATCAAAAAAACTCAAAAATTGTAATATTTAGGTATAGGGAAACCATATTAAATTGATGTATTTTGATACATATCATTCCATTTACAATAACAAAGTTGATACCTACTTCCGGTGACCGGACGTGACAGTTAAATTGAGAATATTTTAGCTGAAGAGCTCTCTGATCGAGTAAATTCTAGTTCCAAAATTTCAAGTTTTCAGAAATAGTAGTACATGAGAAGCTTCTAATGTACCAGTTCCGTGAGACACCCTGTATACTATTAATATAAACCGTATTAGAATTGAAGGTATGGGGAGTGGTACTCAGTTGAAGAAACAAAGTACTGGATCTGTCCAATAAAGAACGTAGAAAACACGCTCAAGTAGAAATATGAATGAATGAACTGAACCATCGCGGTGTAATATTTCATAGGTTTTCTCGGCATTTATATTTTTACCGCGCGATACGATACGCTCTCTCGCGTAAAGCTAGCTTATGGGTAGTGCTGGAGAGCGGTGCTGCCGTAAATAAAAACAGAGTTAATCTATTTGCGAGATTGGAAACCCTACACGTATAAACACAGGAGCTGTCGCGGGAACGTGCGGGTAAATCTCGTTTTCACGATTGAAAATGTTGCGCACCGGCGCTTCGCAGTTTTAAATTGTTCCCTACCGCGTAAAGATTAGTGTCGAACTTAAATTTTTGATGTACCTACGTTCATACATAATACAATGTCTACATAAAGTAAAGGAATGATGGGATACTTTTTTTTTTGTTTTGCTTTGTTTACGATTTTATTTTGTTTAGTTAAAGTATTGAAGATGATGATATCGAGGCGCGATGCAAATATTAATTAAATCAAAAATTACAGCCATAACCTGGATTTGAACCAGGGACCTTTGCGTTCCCTAACAAATGTCATAGGCCTCAGTAGCTCGGATGGGAGAGCGTTGTGCTAGAAACGCAAAGGTCCCCGGGCCAAATCCAGGTTGTGGCTGTAATTTTTGATTTGATGATCATCAAAATTATCATATAACCTTAAGATTTTGAAAACAGATCATTCTAGATGTTTGATATACGTTGTATTCAGAAGATTAATTGCTGTCGATTAAACTGATACAAATAGATAACTTATGGTCTCAGTAGTAATATATTAAAATGTTTAGTTTAGGAAAATAAGTTATTAATTAAAAACCATATATAAAAAATAGGTTTTTGGCTGTTCTGATTGTGGGAAGTATTTAAAAGACATCAAATGAAAATATATTTCTGAATATGAAATGTTAGCAACTGTTTAGTGCCAAAATATACTAAGATAATCCTACTCTAATCCTTACAGTTGGCAAGTTATTACCTTATTTGTCAAAAAGCAAAATCTTCTTTTTTCTGCAAGGTCTTCAATTATGCACTATCATTAAACATACTGTTATCGCCAACTTCGTAAACTTGGGAACACATTGTTCGCTTCAATGCGTAAATAGGAATTCTGGCTGAACGCCGCCAACGGTGCGTGTAATAATCGTGAAATCTGAACATTCAGGGGGGAGCGCCCATTGTCAGTGATGATAATAGCGTGCGCCACAAACACCATTGATGTGGCAGACTGGCACACGCCATACCACACCAACGGCACGACGCGCAGCGGTCGAAAAAGCGGATCTAGCCGTTCGAAATTATTTTAGCGCTTTGGTCCAATTTAAGCCAAAGTGACATGAAGATGTTCTTAGATAACCAAATGACTTTAAACCAATCAGTTTGCAAGCCTGGAAAATTTAGATGACGTACTATCGTGGCCATATATTATGTCCCCTCGTTTGAAGTCCATTTTCTCGCAAATCTAGGGGCGAAATTTTTTTAAAAATATTCTGATGCTGACCTTGATTAATATGCTATAACTCATAAAAATTAGAAAGCTGTATATGTTGGCGTTTTCCGGATTTTTCCAAATTAAGACGAATTGGCGCTGTTTTTGCCCCGTAAATTTTATTCGTTTAACTTTAGCAATTAATTACTCCCGAAATAATCTATAGATTTCAACAAATTAAAAAGTAAAATCACCTACGGAATGCTAGCTGTCAATGTCCATTTTTCTAAAATCATTGGATTAGTGCTTGACCAACAAAAAGCTATATTATGGAATGTCAGCAATTCCTTTATTAGAAGAGCTAAAATAATGAAATATAGACTATAGGCTACCCACTAATTCATAGGTTTAAAGCTTATTACATAATCGTTGTTTATCTTGCATTTTCCCTACAAAAGATCGAGTTGAAGCATCTCATGATTACTGCAATTGACGCGGCGCTCTTCGGTCTTTCGGGCGAGCGGGGGAAGGGATCGACAGCGACGCTGCAAGTAGTGGGGGATCGCACGTGCATTAGTTACTAGGAGAACAGTGTTAACGGACACAATACATATAACGACACGGCGACTATGCCTCGCCAAAGAAATTTGGATATCCGACGACAGATTACCGAATTTAAAAGATAATGGCAAAATGAGTCAATAAGATAACAGAACCACGAACAGGCATTTGGAAGTCCCATGGAAATTCTTGGCAATTTGAATCGGGTTTCGGGATTAGCATTTAAAATTAATGAACGATCTGCAAAATAATCTATGTGTCGACAAATTTTCGATGCTAAATTTGTAAAAGTTTTTTGATATTTCTATATTTTATACGCTCAGAGGTGACGTTTGTAAAATTTGTAATATATCAAGAGTTGTATTTATTTTATATTGTTTGTGCATGCATTTAAATATTATTAATAAATAAACTGTTGCAACTGTTACAATAGTGTGATTATTTATATAACAAAATCGGGCATACTTTTTAAATATTTTTTGGGTTTATCAAGCAAACTTAATTTAGTATTCACCACTAATCGGAAACTCTGCTAACTCCATATTATTAGATCTATCGGCTTCCATCAAAATCTTGTTTACAACCTTATTGTATAAAACTGAAGAAAACATAAACGCCAATCGATAGAAGAGATTTCTCTCGTACCGGGTCACATATTATAATCAAAATTATGCAAAAATTAAGAATTTATTTGTTAGTTAAAATTACTACCTTGACAAGTTATCGTTCTTTTTGTGTATTGATAATAAGCTGCCCCGGTTCTCTCGGCTGTGTCGGTTCTCTCCGACATGACACCACCGCTAACGCCTCCCTTCGCCGCAGCACTCCAAAGACCGTAGACCGTCGGAATTCACGCGGATTCAGCACGATCTCTTGTATGAAAAATGCAAGATAAACAATCATTATGTTATTACAAAACTTAAAACTTAGTTATTACAAAACTTTAAACCTATGAATTATTGGGTAGCCTATAGTCTATAATTCATTATTCTAGCTCTTCTAATAACGAAATTGCTGGCATTGCATGATTATTGTCTGCAGTAATACATTATAAAATATAATTAAATGTTAACTATAAGAGCACAAGTTATTTTCGTCTGAACTTCTCTAGACTTGCACTCTGGAGTATTGTAGGGCGTGTTTGTAGTGAGTTGGCAACCATGTTTACAATAGCGACGATTCCGAAAGTACCATATCATTGACTAGAAAACAAAACTATTTGACTCATTGACTAGAAAAAATACAAATACAGTCCAGTTTGAATATTTGTAAAAAATGAAAGCAATACATTCATTTCTTTAGGTTATACCATATATCAAATGTAAAAACTCGAAAATAAAAACAGTTGGAGAGAAGTTTGCTACAGTTCGCTATTTCAATTGAGACGGGGCCATAATATGTGTCACAGGTTTCAAGCGTTGTTAAAATTTAATATTAAAACGGAAGAGACAACAGAAAAAGGCAGCTATAAAATAAAGAACGGACGCCATAACCGATATAATTGTGATATATGTCGGGGTTTACGATATGCAATATGACAGACGATTCGAGGTATAGAAGGCGTCGCGAAACTCGACATTTTCCGTTCAGTATTCATGGCTCCCGGGCCGCGTATAGGTATATGAATTATTTATGGACTTCGAAACCCGAACGTGTAGGGTCCATAAAAGGGCGAAAGAACCGTTGTCAGAATTCGAAAGCGTCGAAAAAAGAATTATTGAAAACGACACAACAACGTTCCCGGATACTTCTCTGCTTCAGGCTCGAACAGTAATTCTGACCGAATGCATTCGAATACGAAAATAGGACGCAGTGGACATTTTGTTAAATACGGAAATGCACACGAATTTAAAAAAATCTGATGTGGCCAGGCACATGACTTTATCATACAATATATAAAATTAATAGTTTAGCTGCATGAGAATCTATTTGATTGAGATAAATCGTGTCTGCATTAAATATAAACTAGTTAGCCAGGATTTGACAGATATTTTGATAGTCAATAGTATCAATAGTAGGTATTGTCAAAGCATCAGCATTTCACACTACCTACTGTCATCAGAATAATAGTTATTTATCTCACAAGTGCCAAAAGTACGGAATAGCGCGACGAGCGGTGATGCGGCGCTTTCGGCAGGAGTGACATCAATGTTTTTTGTGTTGCTTTTTGAGAAATTCGTTCATGTCACTGTAGATGTCACATCCGTACCAACATACTAAAATATAACTACACTCATCGCTATACTTTATTTACAATTTTCTCAATTTATCGTTTTTACAATTAGATATAACAACGGGTTGATATTTCTTATCAACACACAATCAAATTGGTGATCTTATTTTATTTGAATTTTGTATTTTGTACTTTGCTGCACTAGAGCGGCAACGTTCCATAGCGGTTCTCCAACCTCTGATGAAATCAGCTGTTTTCGAGTATGACAGCCATAGACATTTCTGTGGTGACAGCAAAATATTTGTCAAAATCCTGGCTACTATGTAGTTTCATATCAATGCAGATGCGACCGATCTCGATCAAATAGAATTTGCTCATACAGCTAAACTATTAATTTTACCAAAAAATATCATAGGCATAAATTATTCAAAATTTCCTCTACTTTAATTTATTATTTATCTATTTTGACGAAATTACAGAAATGACGGCTCATTTGCAAAATCGTTGATAAATGCTAAGAGTAAATGGCCAGTTCCTTTGGACCATTTTGAACCAAAAGCTTTTCAGCTCTAAGTTTGGTCATAAAACTTCTAAATATGAACTTTCGTCCCGATACCTTTAGTAGATTCTCCGGAATCATCGTCACAAAAATCGGGTACACACACACATACACACACACACACACACACAGACATTTTTTTGTACCTTGGTAAAAAATGTTCAGGGGACCCAAAAAGACCTATTTCCGCTAAAATCTCAATTTTTTTTTTCGGCATGATTACAATACTTTAGCATACTGCGTATGATAAAGTAAAAATCTGATGTGGCCAGGCACATGACTTTATCATACAATATATAAAATTCATAGTTTAGCTGCATGAGATTCTATCGAGATCGATCGTGTTTGCATTAAAATAAAACGAATTAGCTACGATTTGACAGATATTGACAGTAGGTATTGTCAAAAAATCAGCCTTTAACACTACCTACTGTCATTAGAATAAAAATGTCTGGCAAATCCTGTATTAATGCAGACACGATCTCGATCAAATAGAATTTGCTCCTACAGCTAAACTATTAATTTTACCAAAAGTTGTCATAGACCTAAATTATACAAAATTTCCTCTACTTTAATTTATTATTTAACTATTTTGACGAAATTACAGAAATGGCGGCTCATTTGCAAAATCCTTGAAAAATGCATGACAACATTGCTATCCGCACTCGAAATACACATTGACTTTGTAAACACCATGGAAACACCAAGCTGTTTCAACATAGTTTCGCATAGCGTACGTGCGCGCGTGTTTCTCCTCCTCATCACATTCTCCATGCATTTGCTTGTTGAATTGACGTTTCGCAACCGCTGACGTTCTGAATACTGTCAAAAGTTTCAAAATTGTCTGGCTACCTACTATTAATGTAGACACGATTTCGATCAAATAGAATTTGCTCCTGCAGCTAAACTATTAATTTTAAAAATAAAAATGTTATAGACATAAATTATACAAAATTTCCTCTACTTTAATCTATTATTTATCTATTTTGACGAAATAACAGAAATGACGGCTCATTTGCAAAATCGTTGAAAATAGCTAAGAGTAAATAGCCAGTTCCTTTGGACCGTTTTTGAACCAAAAGCTTTTCAGCTCTAAGTTTGGTCATAAAACTTCTAAATATGAACTTTCGTCCAGATACCTTTAGTAGTTTCTCCGGTATCGTCGCCACAAAAATCGTTTACACACACACATACACAGACATTTTTTTGTACCTTGGTCAAAAATGTTCAGGGGGCCGATAAAGACCTATTTCCGCTAAAATCTCAATTTTTTTCGGCACGATTACAATACTTCATCATACTCCGTATGATAAAGTAAAAATTAAATAAACAATACAAAGTTTTAAAAAAGTTTACGTGTTTTATGGGGGCTAAAGCATAGAAAGACTTAATATGGACCAAATTATAATTGAAAATGACTTGACTACAACCAAATACCTTTCCCAGTTATTAGCTTAACTTAGCTCATTAGTGAAGTTACATTAACATTTTATGTACTTAAGCTTAAAGCAAAGATGGTTACTGTATGTACATTATATGTATCTGGTTAATATACCTACCATATCATAGTGACAAGATATTAGTATCATACGTGTAAATTTACAACAAACAATTAATCTTTTTTTGGTTTTCATATAGAGACCTAAAAACGAGCTCAACTTTGGACAGTATTTCAAAAACAAATTGTAACATTCTATTCTATAGATTGGCATTTTTGTGTTCTTCAGTTTTTATGTAATAAATTCATATTAAATCGTTTTAAAAATTACTTAAAAATTATTATGGAAATCTTTTTCTACAGTCGCATTAAATAAAATATGACGATTGTTTACGTGCATATCCCGTTATCGTTCTATTCCTTACTGAGATATCCGCTTCCATGAAAACCTTGTTCGCAAACTTTATTTCACAAAAACTGAAGAAACTCCAATCTATAGAAGAGGCTCTAAATGCAACCTGAACAAAAATTTAATTTTTTATGTGAAGGGGTTTACACCGAGAGGCAAAAAATGTTGACAGTCATACAACTTATGTAGAAATGATTCCGGAGTACAACACACGTTATTACAATTTTTTCTGTTCAGTAGTTATTTCAGTAGTTCAATAGTATGGAAGTACTTATTTAATTTAAGAATATAAACACTAATACTCCTGAGACAAAGTGTCAATTTTGTTGGACACTGTTAATTAATGTCAAATACTTTACCCACCAAATAAACTGTTTTAGAATATAATTTGAAAGTTTCAATTCGTTCTAATTGATCTCTGAGGATATAAAAGTATGCTGAAATTGCACTGTTCGAATTAAAACCTTTTCATATGATAAAGTATTATTATATTATAAATTTCCAACTATACATCATTTTGTTTTACCGGATAATATCTCACTGAAGCGCACTGAAAAACGTATATTTTTGTCCGGCCATTGCTAATAATTACGGTACACTGTTTGACATTCTGTGCGGTTTTAGCGCTACTGTTAATCCTAGAAAAATAATAAAAAAATGACACCCACTCTACAGGTGAAAGGATTATCGCCATCAGCTCGGGGCAGGTTATTAGTAGAATTAATGACCGAAATACGCACATACAAGCCATTGTCGCGCAGAGGGCGACACTGTTGTTAGTGGTACTGGTGTGTTTATGTAGTGCTCTTTACTGAAGCACTGTTTGCTCACACTGTTAACACACTCTGATAAGAGTAATATAGTGTGTCCGGACAAACATAATTCGTACTAATATTACGCTAGCGACCGACCGAATGTGTGTTGTTTGAATTTGACCATAATAAATTCAGTCATAATTTAGTATACATAGTTATGTAGCTTGAACAATCTCAATTCAAAAATTACTAAATAAATAATGCACTGAAAATCACTTAATATCTAAGGTAAAAGCAATGTATCGATGTAAAAAAACTCGAATTGCAGTTACCTTATAAGGAAAAAATCAACTTTTAGCATAACACTCAATTATCAAGATCAGTCTAACTTTTAAGTTATATTCTGACCGTTAGAACATTGGTGGAATAAGAAACGATTGTGGGTTGATAAGTGTAATGTCAAATCAACTAACCGGATGTACGAATTTGCGATGTTTACCTTAGTTCTGAAAAATTTTTCGTTAAGAATTGTATGGCATCCAATACACATCAGTAGTTTTGGGGGAGACGAGAAACGTCATAGGAGGAAATTTGCGCCAGATCTACCAATTAGGGGGCGAGCTTCTAGCCCAGCCACGTTTCAAATTAGCAGAAAAACACCGCTCTCTGCCTTTGCCGCGAGGTTCAATATTGAGAAGAGGGTTCGTCGTTTCCAAATATAGGGCAACACGTAGGGAGGGTGCAAATATAGACGAGGGATGTTTCTCCGCGCTAGAAACCCCTTCGTTCGATTTCGAAACGCGCTAATAAGTAGAAGCACTAAGTATAAGTACATACTACGATATTGCGTTTGATCTAAGATGAGAGCGTGACGATTTTTTGCAGTAGGTATTTCAAATATACGACTTTACTTTAGACGAGCGTTTTTCAACCTTTTTAGTCTTGCGGAATCCTCAAAATACGGTTGGGACCCGGCGGAACCACATTCCGAGGAAAAAATACAGAGAGGAAAATGTGTAAAGCAGTTTCGCTGTATCAAATAACCAGCTACATTGTGTGTAATGAAACTCTCTTCGATGGTTGAAAATTACTTCTACGGTGCAATTGCGGCATTTTTCCAGTGAAATTCCATTAATATTCTGTAAAATTACGGCGACAATGCTGTATTTCACAGGAATACGTATGTCGAATATGTGAGATCTATAAAAAATGCTAATAACCAGCGAGATATTAAATTTTCTTTTACAGCATTTTTTATTGTAGGTTATTACCTTCATTTCCTATAACTTTGCAGTTTTCCCTGTGTATCAACTTATTTGTTCTGTTCCATTTCCTTCAAAAGTAAGAGCCCTTTCAACTATTTTACCGCTGAATCGCTGACGATATCTCGCGGAATCCCGGTTGAAAAGCGCTGCTTTAGACGGTATATATGTCGAACGAAATAATCTTATTCACATCCCGGATGTCAATTAAAACTTTGATAAAGTTTATATTGCACGTTGCGGCGACCATTTCAATCCTATCGGTGTAATTTAGATATTTAACGGTTCGCCATTATTCTCCGGGTTATTATGGTGCCTTTTAGGGGCCAGTAAAAGCTCTAGGGTGCCATTTGAGGGTTTAGTACAGTCGGGAATGTGATCTCTCGAACAATATTCCCAATCCAGTATATGGCGACAGTATAGGAGCGCAAGATATGCATTTTAAATTAAACATGGTTGCCTTTAGCGAAGTAAACTATCCGGTAAAGATGATTTTGTCCATGAAATCTGTACTCACTCTTTGTTGTTCAATGATCCGATTAGTGAACTCTTTTCGTTGTGCATTGTTTGGTGGGAGAAGTGCTTGAGTCAATTGTTTGGAAACGACCCTGTGCGCTGTCATATGCCTTCTAACATTGGTACTTTGTGCACAAGTATAGTCACATGCTGTCGCTATTCTTTTACTGCTATTCTTTTCACATTGGATGATTTTTGAATAAATATATACCTGAAATTGGACGCATTTACGAATTGCAGCAACAAATCGTTCACCTTTTTGATAGTAAATTCGAATCTTGCGCTCTTATTGCTTCAACATTTTTAACTATTATCTCAAAAATCTGTCTGTAAACCTCTGTATTAGTATAATCCCTAGAACAAAGTAATAAATTAAAATCACAATAAAGAAAAGGCACTGTAAATTCAAATAAATAACTCTCCTACCCTCCATAACACTAAATTGAACTCTTTATATCGGCCCGCAATAATAAAACGTTTACTGCTTTATTCTCCCTTTATTCTCTCCGCGAGTCTGAATTATTTATGTGTTTTAATTTACATTTTATGCTCCGAGCGACGACGTACACCGTTTCTTCGTAATGCCATGCGAGAATCGTGCTTTTTCTCTGCTAGATGACCGTTTTCCCCGGATTGCGGGCAGCAATTTCAACGAGCTCTTTTTTTTGATTTCTGGGTTTCCGCGTGCAAGGACAGATTATTATTCGGCATTTTTATTACAAGCGGTAGTCCCACGTAAACTCAATAGCAATTCAAACAGGAACTGGAGAGTTGTTGAGCGCGATTTTATAATGGGCGCCGTACCGCAAATCAGATTGAATTCGTTAGCGCGGACATAAGGAGTTTTGTAACAATCTGAACTCTGTGTCGTGATTATAACTTCTTCCGGGTTATGCCGTGTGTCAAGATTTGTTAATGCTGACATTTCGCGAACCATGTTGCTCGCTTCTTCAAAGCTAATCGAATACTGAAGACCTACCAAGAAACTCTCCCTTATATACCTGTATTTACATCTCACTGCGCATATCTGGAGCTACCGCTCCCGTGTGCTTTTCTACCTGATGGCGTTAGGATCGATTTCAAGACCCTACTAATGTCAGTACCATCCTCGCGATTGATGTTCTTAGGATGTTTGTAAATTTCGATGGCTTCTCTAATAAGCCGTCGATGATAATTACCAACCCTTGCCAACATCTTCACGTCACCGAAAATCATTGCGTGTCCCGACTCGTGGCAGTATTGACCAACAGCGGACTGTTGAATCTTGCGTAGCCGGGTGTCTCTATTGCGCTCCTTGACTCGACATTCGATACTTCGTCCTGTCTATTCTTCGTTCTTCAGGAGGGGTTTGATTTTCTTTGTGTTAGGCAAAAGATTCTTTACCTTTGCTGGTGCTCTGTACCTTACCGCGATACCCGATTTCTTCAGTATTCTACCGATTCTTTCTGATACCCCACTTACGTATGGTAAGCAAGCGAACCCCTTTGACTCTTGCCGCTCCTCTGAGACTTGCGGTTTTCTTTGTGTGACACCTCGTATGTCAGACTTGGTGTATCCATTCTGACGTAGAGCCCACTCCAAATGTTTTCGTTCGTCGTCCAAGGTGTTGGAGTCGCACACCTTCTCGGCTCTGTTGAACAGAGTGTTGATAACACTTCTCTTCTGTTGGGGATGGTGGTGTGATTTGGCGTTCAAGTACAGATCGGTATGTGTTTTCTTACGGTAGACTGTATGTCCAAGCGTACCCGTCGACGTTCTGCATACCAGCACATCCAAAAATGGCAGCTGATTATACGAAAGAGAGATTTTTTATGAAATGCGACTCTGATGTCATTGAGTGTAGTGATGGGACATCGATGCAAAATATCGATGTTGACCATCGATGTTACCATCGATACCAACTATCGATGGTATCAAAACATCGGCTATAAAACATCGATGTTTGAAAACATCGATGTTTTCAGCGGACAGCGTTTTTGTCTATAATTTTCTATAATAATACATCATAATAACTTCTGCTTATTGAGCTTATTTCAATTTAGCTTTGTTTTATTTTCCAACGGTATACAACGGTATACCTGGCACAACTAATTTATTTTTAATCTTGCAGAGTAAAGTAAAAAAATTACTAGTCTTAAGTAAACACAAACAGCAGCAACTCATGTTGGCGCGACTTAAACGCCCGGATCCTATATCTCATTTTTGCTGTTGTTGCTGCACGATGTTTGCAAAACATCGATGTCAGCATCGATGTTTAAAAATAAAAACATCGATGGCAAAAACATCGACCATCGAACCATAACATCGATGTTTCTAAAACATCGATAAACATCGCCCACCACTAATTGAGTGTATATGGTTTTCTTCGTCTTGTAGATTTAACCTGAGGATGACTCATATAGTCGAAACCGGTACTTATTAATATTAAATAAACAATCAAAGGATTAAGAGGTTATTTTCGATATTCCCCATTATTATTTAAAAAGTTATTGGTTCCGAAAAACGTGTTTCCCTAATTTTATAGGGCAGTGTACTTATTCGCTGGCACATTTCCTTCTCGTCAAAATGATAAAACGGCATTTCCTACCTGAGAAGAGAAGAGAGAGAGAGAGAGAGAAGAGTAGGGGACAGGAAGTGAGCGATTGTTCCGTCTCGGCTTGATTCTGAATGAACCGGCTGCTGCGGAAGGGAGCGACGCGGTGCGGGGTCGGAGGCGCGAATCGATACAACCGCAGAAAACCATTCCGGGTGGAGCGGCGTCGGGGCGCCCACCCGGATTGTTCCATCGCATTGTCGGCGACCGACGCGCGGCGCGGCGCGGCGCGGCGGACAGCAGCGGATCGAATGCGGGTAAATGGAACGCAAATGAGTTTGTCAATTTAAATCTAAACCAATTTGGGAGGATTTCCCCGCGCTCCCTTCTCTCTCGCCGCTCGGTAGGCTTGGTCGGTCGGTAGGTCGGTAGGTGGTAGGAAATTTATTCGTCGTCTCTTCTTCCCGTTCGTACGACTATAGTCGTAAACGACATTGTTACCGGATTGTTACCTGCTGAGTTGCGGTCCAAAGGAATGTACGTCTAAATCAGTGGAAATTGATGTTTTTTTTGTATAATTTATTTTCATTGTAATAACTGATTTAATTTGTTTTCACCCAGAGACAACTTTCTAGAGTTAAATTGCTGTTTATGTAGGACTATAGTCGACATTGTTACCGGATTGTTACCTGCTGAGTTGCGGTGTAAAGAAATGTACGTCTAAATCAGTGGAAATTGATGTTTTTTCTTGTATAATTATTTTCATTGTAATAGCTGATTTAATTAGTTTTCACCAAGAGACAACTTTTTGGAGTTAAATTGCTGTTTATAATGTTTATAAACACTGAATACAAAGTGAACAAATGCTGTCCTACAATTTCTAAGATTACTTCAACTCCGACTCCTGAGAATTGTAGATTGACTTCGACTCCACTTTCTGACTCCAGTTGACTGACTGATTGACTGACTCCAGTTTCTTTCAAACTTCGACACCACAGCGCAAGCCTGGTCTGTTTAAATCTGATGTTTATGCGCTTCTTATCTCCCCAGTAATATCTCCAGCAATCTGCAAACAAAAATAAAATTAATATACTGGAAGTGTTACATTTGTTACATTTTGTTACATTTGGTGTAGCTGGATAGCTGAGAATGGAGGAGCGTCGTTTCATACATTATGTGGGTGTGGTATTCAAGTAAATATTAAGTGTTTTAAATATTGTTAAATAAGATTTATTATTAAACCTTAAAAAAATAAAAATAACTGCACGCAGCTTTTCACTTAGCCATAAAAACAAAAAAATGATTCGATATAAGATTATCTCGGGAATTATATATTATACAGAAATTAGAAAATTTGGCTTTAAAACAAAATGGCGCACGTTTGAACACAAATTATCACTTCTATGTACAAAATTAGGTTACAAATTGTTTATAACAAAAAAAGTTTTGAACTTATCGTAAAATCCGTAGGTACGTACTAATATTTCCCTTTCTTGTTTCTTTCTGTTTGATTTTGACGACAGACGGGCCTGTTGTCTCCATTTTATCAATTGAATCATGATTACGACGAATGGCTAGTCCATCATAAATTCCAAGCTCATTTATAGGCTTCTGGGTGAACTGCCCTAACTGGTTTTTGTCAAATGGCGGGGACGAGTGTCATTAGTTTTTGGACGTGATCTATCCTTTTCTTATTTCCTTTACTTATTCCAAAATTTGCAAGCTTTGCGGTATTTAGATTTTATGAGAATATCAACAGCATTTCCCCAATTGATACGCGCCACCGATCATACAGAGAAGAAAAGCTATGTTTTCTCCATGTTCCATCGTCCGAGACAGTTACGACATTCTTTTTTTACTTTTTTTCAGTTGACTTTGTTGACAAACAGCTTCTGTTGCGACAAAAGTGCAAACACCTTTATAGTAAAATGTGTGAAAAATCTTACGACGAAGGTCAATTCCATCTTCACCTATTCTTACTCGCATGGCAAGGATACTTCCGCTATTCATTTCATATCGTTTTTGAACAAATGGGCAACTCGGAATGAAAGTTTGTTCAAAAATCTCACAAGTAACGACGATTTGAAATCCTAAGTCACTGTTGCCACTTTCGACCAATTTCGCATATGATTTGCACGTTTTACACACAACAACTTGTGAAATAGCAGGAAACACAGCAACAAAGTTCAAGAGATGATAATTAAACGTCATCCACTTCAACATTGTCGACTGTGGATACGTTATCAGGTCGAGGCGATTCTAGTTCCAAACGATTCAATGCTTGTCATATTAGTTGTATTTGGAAAATCTGCTGCTTCCTTTCGACTCCTTTCGATCACGATATACTCCGAGAATGTCACTAATTATTTCTGTTATTTTTTACCAACTAATCAAGAACAATACACGTTACATTAGACAATTTTTTTTTTTGAAATATGGAACGTGTTAACCTTATTTCTAAGATATCAAGACATCATTAAAGCAATTTTTTTTCAATTTTTCAAAAATCTAGATTGGTATTACCCTTAAGCAAGCTGTGGTTTTATTAATCTTATGTTTTTCAATTTGATATTGTTCAAAAAGATCGAGCTTGTAGTCTTTGTTGCAGGTGTGAAAAACTTCCACATCTCTGTAATTAATGACGTGACCAGTTTCCATTTCATATTTGTAGATATTAGTGGTTTTTTGTGATTGATGTTCGGACAAACGTTTCTTCCAGTCTGGCCAATATAAAGTAAATATTGTTGGCGCCAATACGTTCACTATTCAATAAATTGTTCATCATTATTCCGGCCTATTAATTAATTAATTAATTACTCAAGTTTTCGAACGGACCGGTTAGCAAATAGTCAAGGTATTATACGTATTATCCCGGTGGCATTATAGTAGCCGAATCGCGGGAGCCTTGAGCAAGCGTAGCGCTGCGGCATCTCCCGGATCGATGGCGTACCGCTGCTCGCTCGGCCGTAGAGCGAAGTACGTACACCCGCCTGCTGCCCGCCGCTTGCTTGCTCGCTCGCCTGCAGGCGCGCTGGCCTGCTTAACCCCGAATTGTGTCGTCGTCTTTTTGGGTGGAGGCCTCCGACTCCGCCTGCTGTGTACACTGTATAGGTATAGCGGTCACGGCCGGCCGCGTTCAACCTGCTTCCTTCGTCGATAACAGTTTCTTTAGAACTGTGTTATACAATTACGATTATGCACGTATTATTGTTATTATTGAATTCGACGAAATCAATTTTCTATTGAAATATTTGCGCGAACGAGGGGTAGTAGAGAGATAATTTTATTCGTTGAATTGTTATTGAGAATTACAAGCGGTTTTCGCGTCTATGTGACTGTCAAATTACCCGAAAATAATTATAATAACCTAAAACGTCCCAAGTTCAGACACTGTCCTAAATTACGATACACTTCTGTTTAGTTGGATAGAATAAGAAATCTACAACATTGAACTTGACTAAAAATGCTTTATATTTTGATAATAATACGGTGTACAAAAAATGCCATTCTTTGGGATACTCTTGAGGTTAATATGACTTCCGGTTTTTCCGGAAATGACGTCTTCATTGAAATTTTAAAGGCCCCCCTTTATTCTTTTTGTGATATTTTCAATCAGGATGGCATTATGAACACAAAAACATATCGATCGTCAATTTTTATCACCAAGGCAACGCAAAAATAACTTTTTTTGTGTATTAATCTAGGTGACTAGGAATAGGTGAAAATAGTCGAAAATTGTCAAATATACACTAACTAAATCGATTTTGGCCGACATTACATTACTGGCGCCCTCTAGTGTGATTTAATTGGTTTTTGGACAGTGAGTCGTTTTTTCACTGGTACCCAATGGCCACACCCTGATGACTCGATAGAAAACATCTTTCCGATTACAATGATACCAAATACTTGATATTTTATTGAAATTCTCAGTGTACAAATGGTGTTAGAAGCACGGAAATCGAAAAATAATATTGACCTAATGACCTAAGTCAGCGCACAAGTCAAAGTCTCTCGATTGACACTCGAAGGAAGTACGTACCCTGATTATGCAAAAACATTTTTCCGACACAATGATACCAAATTCTTGTTATTATGTTTGAGCCTCGTCTCATAAATAATATATTTGTAGTCTCCTCATTTCTTGTACTGAACCACACGTTTAGAGTAATTGGTGATAGCAATTGACGATCGATATGTTTTTGTGTTCATCCTGATTGGAAATATCACACAAAGAATATAGGGTGCCATTTCCTGAAAAATCGGAAGTCATATTCAAGTCATATTAACCTCAAGAGTATCCAAAAGAATATGGCATTTTTTGTCTATTAACGCTTTCCCAAATTTCATACATCTTAATAAACAACAAAAATAGACGGGAGTACCTATGGCGTGGCTCACCCGGTATAGAGAACGAAATGAAATGAGAGATTGAAAATTTGTGGTCTTATATTGTTGGACACGATCGTGTCAACTAAAACATTTTATGTTTTTGGTTACTTCCGGTTACACCGGAAATGATGTCAACTGTTATATTTCAAATGGAACACCCTGTATTTTATGGCATTTTTGAAATATTCATTAAATTTTAGATCAATTCTATGTTACATTCCCTACACCTCCATTCCCTTACATCGTCAGTTTTCTTGTGCACCAACGACTTTACTCAGTGTTCACCTAAAGAAAAAGAAACTCATTCTGGTAATCACCTTCGTTCTTCTTTGTTAAATTGAAGCGATGTGTAGTCCGCTGTATATTTTCTCTCGTTTTTAATAGCAATTATTTGTTACAGGTATGTAAGCTGTCCTCCATTCCATATTAAAAACTCGAAGAGGGTAAGATTTTGCTCCTCTAACACCTCTTTTTTTTTATTACACCACTAACGGTGCGTTATTTATTTCGCGTTGTAGGCGGGTTGGTAGCACTTATATAAATTATGGTCGTAACACGTACGATTTAGTACACGCCGAAAGATGCTGATACTTCATTTTCAGTAATAAAACTTTTTGCCCGGCGGGAGTTGTAAGCGCTCCGACGTTAATTTTCTTTCGCTCTCGGCCGTTCTCGTTCAAACGACGCCCTCTTTCTTTCTCTGTATGCGGCGGGGAGGTACGTTTCCGTGCTGACGGATAATGCGATAAATATGTCAAAGTTTTATTTGTTCCGCAGTAAATAGCGGAAGTTGTGAAAATTATCGCCTACCGCCCTTCTGCGTTCTCTTTTCTGTCCTTCGGCTCACACCTTCATTTCGTCGGGCGGCTTTAATCGTACTTCTAAGCGTCAGTTCATCAACGTTTAACTGTGTGACGTTTCAGTTCGATTCTAATCTTTTATAGATTATTTTACGTAGTTTTTGTACGAGTTTTTTTTTTGCCCGCGTCGTACCTCTCATTGACCGAAATTGCTAGAGGAAATTCATAAAAATTGTGTTAGTAATTGAACATACATGCTTTTATATCACAAAACCAATCAGCTAAAGAGGCTAAAGTCCGCTACAAATTTTTGTAAAAAATTTTACTTTCTTCACCAATTCTCGATTTGTTGTGTCGGCCAATTAACAATTAACATAGAAGCTTAGGAAAATAATTCTTTTAACATTAAGCCTATCTGATGAAGGTATTCAACAGTTTTGATGTCCAGAATATACCGTAAGTATGTACTGATTACTGCATTGTGGGGTGGAATTTCAAACCAGAATCTTGGTCGTGTGTGGTATCATTGGATAGATTGTTTAATGAGAAACAACATTTGTTGAAAATTGACTTAAAAACGGAATTACCGGTACTTCTATATTTAGAAGTTTCATGGCCAAACTTAGAGCTGAAAAACTTTTTGCTCAAAAGGGCCCAAAGGAACACGACATTTTTTTGTAAAATTAAAAGTTTAGCTGCTTAGGCAAATTGTATTTGATTGAGATCGGTCAAGTCTGCATTAATATAAAACCAGTTAGCCAGGATTTGACAGATATTTTCATTCTCATGACAGTAGGTAGTATCAAACGTTGATGTTTTGACAATACCTACTGTCGATATTAATAATAATTCTTTATTTTTGATGTTCAGCAAATACAACATACAAACGTCAAAATAATATATGATAAGGGTGTGTTTCCTGAACTTGAACTATATACAATAAAACTCTCTGTAGCGTTCTTTGCAGTTCTTTATTGTTATTTTTTTTAAGCGTTGTGATAAAAAAGAACTGTGAAGAAAGCTACAGATGTATTTTTTTGTTGGTCAAAATAATACATGTTAACATGTTAAAAATATGTATACATATTCGTAACTGAATAACGATACATCACACCTAATAAATCACACGTTAAAACCTGTGCTCTAGAATACTTGTCACATCATAGAATCAATGTTGAAGCAGAATTGTTCGCACCCAGTGTTTTAATTGTTCGGGCAAATTATTTTAGAATTTTAACCCTTGAATTATTACACTCGTTTCTGACTCGTTTTCAGTCGGTAGCAAGGAAGTACGTCGTTCGAGTTGGACTATATATTGAAAATATAGAATCGATATATCTGTCAACCCCTGGCTAGCTAATTTCATTTTAATCCAGACACGATGGATCTCGATCAAATAGAATCTCGTGCAGCTAAACTATTAATTTGATATATAGTATGATAAAGTCATGTGCCTGGCAACATCTTTTTTTTTTTTAAATTAGAAGGAGAGTAGCATGTTCCCCATCTTTGCAAGTCTGGACAAACGTTCTTCTTTGAAAAGTGGTGCGCTTAGGTTGTGGCTTAGGTTGTTCCTAGTAGTTACATGATTTACACAAAGAAGTACTTAATATTGAAAGATGTAGGTTTGGGAAAATTAAAAAATCAGTAAACTTCAGTATTTTTTTGACGACTATATTTGACATAATCAGTTCGATTCTGAAAAGAAAATAGGTTAAAAACTACTTGGAACCGTCATTAAGCACAGTTATTGGAACAATTGTTGCTCCTAAAGTTAACCACGTTTCCAAGTGATTAATTAGCAACTTTTTTTTTAATAATGGGCACTTTTTTTCATAGAAGTGGCCTAAATATCTGCGTTTCTAAAGCCCGTTTTTTAACTTTCTGCCAAACCTACATCTTTCCTTATTTCAAAGTAATTATTTGTTTATCATGTATTCACATTTTTCGTCTTTAATATGGCTTTAAATTCTTCTGCTAAGTTCAATACTTTCGGAAATATTGATGCAAACAAAACAACCCAATTTTTGTATTAATATTCGTTGATTCATAAACTAAATTTGTACCTAAATCACTATCAAAACCCACCCCATGACTATTAGATTTTATTTCCTATTTTTCCTGTACTAATTTGCAGATATAATACTATCATACTCACAAGATTTCAGAATCTTAACGACTATCTTTAAGTTCATTCACAAAAAAAGAGGCAATTTCGATCACCTAAAAGTACAAAATCGACGATTGCGCGCCGCGCCGTTACGACGGGGCACGTTGGACGCTTTTTCAGGCGCGTGACCGTGCCAATTCCGTCCGGCCGGAGATTTTTCCGTTTGGTCCTCGGGCGACGACGCAACGCGCCGCGCGCGCCTGTCCTGCCTATGGCCGATCCGCAGCCGAGCTTACCGGCGGTGGCGGGCGGGCGAGTTGACGTGCCGTTTATCGAGTATTCGAAATATCTCCGCGGTGCGGCGGGCGGGCGGGCGGCGGAGGGGCGTGCTCGGAACGAACCGAAACCATGACCTACCTCGCCGTCACCTCACCGCGTGACGCAAGCGCTCTCTCATTCAACAGATATTTATTTGCACAAACTATCCATTCCCATCACCATGTGTTGCGTTGCGACCTGCCTTCTGCCTTCTGCCTGCAGCTTGCTTATACTGCTGTCCTGCACTGCGGATCACTTGTTTATGTGTGTAGTAACTATTCGGAATTATTCCACCTATTTACTTACTAACTGGTTAGTCATTTCTGTCTGGGGAGATCAATTTGCGACTGCAGTGGAAATATACTGCAGTTGTTTGGCACTATTGGATAATATAACGGTGATGCTTATTGTTGAAAGGGTTTTTATTGTGACTAATTTTCGTAACGATCTAATGATGGCTATTAGGGAGTATTATTATTTTTTAAATATTACGCTTTTTAATTTTTTTTTATGCTACAAATTAGTAGCCTTTGTTTTTCTTGAATGTGGTGTGTGACAGTTTTTTGATATTTTCGGGTAATTCATAGGTTTAAAGCTTATTACATAATCATTGTTTATCTTGCATTTTCCCTACAAAATATCGAGTTATGCCTCGCGAAAGAAATTTGGATATCCGGCGACAGATTACCGAATTAAAAAATAATGGCAAAATGAGTCAATAAGATGACAGAACCACGAACAGGCATTTAGAAGTCCCATGGAAATTCTTGGCAATTTAAATCGGGTTTCGGGATTAGCATTTAAAATTAATGAACGATCTGCAAAATAATCTATGTGTCTACAAACTTACGATGCAAAATTTGTAAAAGTTTTTTTGATATTTCTAAGTTTTATACGCTCAGAGCTGACGTTTGTAATATATGTAATATATCAAGAGTTGTATTTATTTTATATTGTTTGTGCATGTATTTAAATATTATTAATAAATAAACTGTTGAAACTGTTATAATAGTTTGAATATTTATATAACAAAATCGGGCTTACTTTTTAAATATTTTTTGGGTGTATCAAGCAAACTTAATTTAGTATTCACCACTAATCGGAAAATCTGCTAACTCCATATTATTACACCTATCAGCTTCCATCAAAATCTTCTTTACAACCTTATTGTGTAAAAACTGAAGAAAACATAAACGCCAATCGATAGAAGAGATTTCTCTCGTACCGGGTCACATATTATAATCAAAATTACGAAAAATTAAGAATGTAATTGTTAGTTATAATTACTACCTTGACAAGTTATCGTTCTTTTTGTGTATTGATAATAAGCTACCCCGGTTCTCTCAGCTGTGTCGGTTCTCTCCGACCTGACAGCACCGCTAACGCCGCCCTTCCCCGCAGCACCCCAAAGACCGTAGAGCGTCGGAATTCACGCGGAGTCTCAGCACGATCTTTTGTATGAAAAATGCAAGATAAACAATGATTATGTAATAAACTTTAAACCTATGAATTATTGGGTAGCCTATAGTCTATATTTCATTATTCTAGCTTTTCTAATAACGGAATTGCTGGCATTGCATAATATACCTTTTTGTGGGTCAACCACTAATCCAATGATTTTACAAAAATGCACATTGGAAAATAGCATTCCGCAGGTGATTTTACTTTTTAATTCGTTGAAATCTATAGATTATTTCTGGAGTAATTAATTAATAAAGTTAAACGAATAAAATTTACGGGACAAAAACAGCGCCAATTCCTCTTAATTTGGAAAAATCGGCGACTCTGTTCCAAGTCGTCTGCAAAAATTATGACTTCGTCTGTGCCATTTCTAGCATTGTAGGCCCCAGTCAATCTACATTTTACCAAATCACTATTAAATTCGCATTCAAACTCGAAGTTTTATTCCTGTACGTTGGTATCCGCTGTTTTCCTGTATCTAATTGGCATTGTTGTAGTTTCGTTTAGAGTTATAAACCTCTCAAATCCAGTAATGCAGGTAGGAATCCTCGCAGGACGACAAGACGACAATCTCCAGACATCTATGGCGTCTCTCCTAACAATTTTCATTAAGCTGCACGTACATTCTCTACCGTAGGTCTCGCTGCAAAATACACAGTGATATATACCTATATACATATTAGCTAGCTGTTTCTATTCCACGGGCTAGATGAGAATTGAGTGGAAAAAGGGTCCACCGCGTCACGTCTACTTCGATCGCAAGCTAGCTAGCTAGCTAGCTCGTCTATCCGTTTATATATTGGGACGGATACGGCCCGTAGAAACGAGATGACATTTTGCATACGGACGAAATTGAACAGCGTCGACTTATTGGCCGAATGCCGTCGGGGGTGGCTTGATCGGAAAAAAAGGAAACGCTAGGTTATCTTATTTATTACTTGAAGTACGTATGTGGATTTCGAATTTTGATGCGGAGCGTAAATTTTGCATTTTTACTGTTCGCGTAGGCGCATCCGCCAGAAGTGACTATGGCGTGGCACCGGGCCGGTAAAGTTTTATTTTGCTTCGTACGGAATTGTTACTCGAGTTTATTGAATATACTTGACGTTTGGCTTAGAATTACGTGCAAGAATGTAAATTTTACTGTTATTTATGCGGATTTTTGTTGTGGGGACTTTTTCAATTGTATAATGAATGAAATTGCTTTATTAGTATATCATTTTGGACATAAATAATATAGAAAATCTGCTCCTCTTATATTTATGTAAGTGATGATTCCCAACTCAGGAAAACTACCAAACGAAGCATGCGGTTTTTGTCCAATTGCCCACTATGACAAAACTATTTGAAACACTGCTAGTAAAACAACTGATTCTAATTTTATATGAAAGAAACATTAAACCCCTTCATAATTTTGTATTCAGACACAAACATTCGACAATCGATCGAGTCCACAGAATAACCACGATGATAGAATAATATCTGATGTGACCAGGCACATGACTTTATCATACTATATATAAAATTAATAGTTATTAATTTTTAATAGTTATATCAATAATAGTATCTGCATGCGATTCTATACCTATTTGATCGAGATCGATTGTATCTACGTTCAAATAAAACTAGTTAGCCAGTATTTGGCAAATATTTTGATTTTATTGACACTACGTACTGTCAGTAGAATGAAATTATCGTTCAAATCCTGGCTAACTAGTTTTATATTAATGCAGGCTCCCAAACTATTAATTTTACCAAAGAATGTCATGCGCATAAATTATACCAAATTTACACTTCTTTAATTTAACTATTTTGTCGAAATTACAGAAATGGCAGCTCATTGCAAAATCCTTGAAAAATGCTTAGAGTAAATTTGCCAAATATTGCAAGCATGAATTCCTACTTTACAAGCAGCAAACAGATACTCAAACCTGTCCAAAATAAGGTGCTCAGAAACATTTTGGGCACCCCTTAGTTCACCTATGTTATGAATAGCAATCTTCACAGGGATATTAAGATGGAATTAGTAACCACAGTAATAAAATTTGGAAATTTGCAGAGGATAATCAGAATAGATTTCTTCAACGCACGATTTTCAAGGCAATTCAGCTTCTTACCAATAGTAAGGTAAACGTCCCAAATACAGACACTGTCCTAAATTCCGACATATTTCTGTTTAGTTTTTCGACTGTGTTTAATTAAAAATGGTAAAATATAAATGTTTAACATTTCATTTACCTAAATTATTCGTAAAAATTACATAACTATTATCAAATTTTTTTAATGAATGGCCGATATCTTTCGAAGGAAATATTTGTTGAAAAAAAGTTGCAATAACATAAATTCCTCAACCTCCTCTGAATTTTAGGGGCGTTTGCCTTACTACCTTCCATCCAGTTTAAATCTCCTTCAAGAAGCCATTAAAAACGCGACTACCTAAAACGCGACTACCCCAATAAAAGCGCCATCCCTTACCCCATATGCGCCGCGCCGTGATAGTGTATAAGCCCATTATCACGTAGGAAGAGCCTACATGTTATTACATAAATGGCGTGTCGCCCAGTCGGCAGCTTGCATCTTACACTCTTACCTCGCCTTACCTTTTAAGGTTTAGTTAGAATACACCGGAGGGTGCGGGTCGGCGTGGCGGCAACCACGCTGTTCGCTCGCGTGATAATGTGGAACCAGACCGACCCCCCAATTCACATTCAGTGCCACTTGGAAGTCGTCGTGTCGTCGTTCGTGGCCGTCATTTTAATTCTGCTTCGCTTTCAAGTCGACGCGACGCCATAACGAATCCGGCGCGGCGCGGAAAGTAATATATGCGGGAAAAGTGGCTTGCGGCTTGCTTTTCCGGTTGGCGTCGCTCGCTGCCGCCGCGCGCGCGGCGGGAAAATAATTTTGACCGCGACCGGCACGTTATACGTTTTACCGCATTGTTATGTTAATATTTGGGGTGGAAGTACGTGAATTTTCCAACACGAGATCATATTTAATGAAGCGTGGGGTGGTTTGTTTCGTTTAGAGTTTTGTGTTAAATGCGTACGCGTTTGGAACAATGAAAACTTTGTGTTTGATGTTTAATGATTTTTACTTTATCAGTGTTGTAATCCGCAAATTCTATTTGATCGAAATCGTGTCTGCATTAATAGTAGGTAGCCAGGATATTTTGAAACTTTTGACGGTATTCAGAACGTCAGCGGTTGCGAAACGTCAATTCAACACGCAAATGCATAGAGAATACGATGAGGAGGAGAAACACGCGCGCACGTACGCTATGTGAAACAATATAGAAACAGCCTGGTGTTTCCATGGTGTTTACAATGTCAATGTGTATTTCGAGTGCGGATAGCAATGTTGTTATGCATTTTTCAAGGATTTTGCAAATGAGCTGCCATTTCTGTAGTTTCGTCAAAATAGTTACATAATAAATTAAAGTTGGCCAATCTATAACATGTACACGCATGTTTAAATATGTATAGAATATAGATATACAATTGATTTAAAATTTAGAGAAGCTTTTAAAAAAGGCTATAAATATAGGACGTTCCATTTGAAATATGAAAGTTGACGCCTTTTCCGGTGTAACTGGAGGTAACCAAAACCTGAAACTATTTAAAAGTATTTACAGCCTTAGCGATAGTTACAGTTTTAATTTTACATATAGGTGACCATGTCTAAAATATTAATAAGTTACCTATTTATATTAGAGACCTACCATTGAAGCGGACACACGATTTCAAAACTGCTTGTTTGCACGAAAGCAATAAATTTCTCGTACATGAAGCATAAACTCTCAAATTTTACTATCTCTCTAGGTCTTGTGTTTGAATAGTTTGGACATAGGTTGGGTCTAGTATTGTGCATCATTTTTATTATAGAATATTCCTGATTTCTTTCCTTTAAAGTAACACCTTTGCACTAGCTTTGTCAAAGAAGTCAAGTTTTTGTTGAAATCAAAGTATTGTTAGTATGAGTACCTCATCTGTTAGATGGCGCTGTAATATCTTTATTCGAATTAAACAAAATTCTCTCTCTGCGCCTATTTTCAATTCTTATTACCAAACGCGGCAATCTGTGGTACGTTCGACGCCGATAATGCCGCATTTCATTTCCGGAGATTATCGTAATATTTGAAATTGCTTTCGAGTTGGGTGGTACGACTTCCGGCGGGCGCGGCACTTGTTGCTATATGTCATCGTTACGGCTGATTATAGAGACTAGGGGGCGGAAGTTCACTCTTCATTAATTAGATCGCTATAATTCAGGTATAGCAGTACCAACCTTCTGTACCGAATCCAAATTAGATTTCTCCAGATTGCAGAAAAACGAAAGAAAATGATTTTTTTTTTTAATTTATCCACCGTTATTACATATTTTGATGGTTTTTGTTTACAAAAAGAGAAATAATTAGTACTTATTTATAACCTACAAACAAATCGGCCAAGTATTTTACGAAAACAGTAAATAGCTTTTTGGAATCGTTTCAAATCGAAATATTTCTATTTCTGTATGGTATAACTATGTAGTAAAAGTAAATTTTGCACTTTCTGCCAAAACACACAACAATAAAAAAATAACACTTAATAATATACCCCATATTCCGCAGTAAAAAAAAAAACAAAAACAAAAAGTGTACCTATTGGCAGGTGTCCACTATCCACCTGACACATTATATCTATATTAAGGTGGCATAAACATAAACAAACGCCGGCAACGCTCCCGCGTTTGGTTGGCGGTTCGGAGATTCCGGAGAAACTACTATAGGTATCGGGACGAAAGTTCATATTTAGAAGTTTTATGGCCAAACTTAGAGCTGAAAAGCATTTGGTTCAAAAGGGTCCAAAGAAACTGGCTATTTACTCTTAGCATTTTTCAACGATTTTGCAAATGAGCCGTCATTTCTGTAATTTCGTCAAAATAGATAAATTATAAATTAAACTAGAGGAAATTTTGTATAATTTATGTCTATAAAATTTTTTGGTAAAATTAATAGTTTAGCTGCAGGAGCAAATTCTATTTGATCGAAATCGTGTCTGCATCAATAGTAGGTAGCCAGGATATTTTGAAACTTTTGACAGTATTCAGAACGTCAGCGGTTGCGAAACGTCAATTCAACACGCAAATGCATGGAGAATGCGATGACCAGGAGAAACACGCGCGCACGTGCGCTATGTGAAACTATGTTGAAACAGTTTGGTGTTTCCATGGTGTTTACAAAGTCAATGTGTATTTCGAGTGCGGATAGCAATGTTGTTATGCATTTTTCAAGGATTTTGCAAATGAGCCGCCATTTCTGTAATTTCGTCAAAAAGGAGCAAATTCTATTTGTTCGAGATCGTGTCTGCATTAATCTAGGATTTGGCAGATATTTATTCTAATGACAGTAGGTAGTGTCAAAGGCTGATTTTTTGACATTGCCTACTGTCAATATCTGTCAAATCCTGGCTAATTCGTTTTATTTTAATGCAAACACGATCGATCTCGATCAAATAGAATCTCATGCAGCTAAACTATTAATTTTATATATTGTATGATAAAGTCATGTGCCTGGCCACATCAGATTTTTTTTCTGTTAGCAGGTAGTCAAACACAGGAGTTTATATTATCGAAACTATTATCGAGAATTGAGACGGAAGTAAAAAATTAATACAAAAATTCACGTCGGACTTTAGCCCATTACTGTACGTTATCTAAATTTTCTTGGGTGAAAAACTGATTGGTTTTAATTCGTTTGGTTATTTAAGCACATGTTTGTGTTACTTTGGATTAAATTGGATCATAGCGTTAAAATAATTTTGAACGGTGCGTCACACAAAAACATTGAATCTTCAATTCATCGAAAACCGAGAGAGCTGGATTTATTTTTATTTCTCGTAGAGATTTTTCCGCTTAGCGCTGCTTGACTGACAAGTTGTCACTAGAAGAAATGCGACCGCAATGTTTCCAGTTTCCACATCGCATCGGTCTCTTGATACATTTATTTGGCAGCAGAGAAGGAGACTGAATGTGTGTATGCGTGTGTGTGTGTGTGTGTGTGTATATGTGCGTATTGGTAATATAAATTTGAAACGATGCCAGTATAATCTAGTGACGTGTCGTATCAACCCGCAGTGCTCTCTAGAGCAGTTAATTCTATCGCGAGTTAATATTATTTATTGAATTATAATATGAATTTATGGAATACGAATTTATAGAAGTACATATTTCAATATGTATGGGTTGGTAGATAAAAGCAACGTTGGTCTAAAATTAGTTTTAAATTAAAGTAGTAAATGGGAAACCGGTAGAATTTTTAAATTTAGGTCTTGATATATTGGCAATGTGACTGATGATATTAACCAAAAGTAACATTATTTTGCTCTAAATGGTCTGGAATCATTCCAAGATTATCTGCAATATAATTAATTAGGTCCGCTAGTATATTCGGTGACGTTGTTTAGGCTGCTCTCTCGAATATGTTGGGTGTTTTCTTATTTTGCGGATGTTGACTCCAGAATTTGAGGAAAACGCTATTTTTTACTTGTTTGTTCTCGAATGAACTACTTTTTTTGGACTACTTGTTAGGTGTTTTCTTCAAAAGCGGTGTGCTGTCCTTAAGAAAGTTATGGAACTTTTTCTTCAGCAAATATGGGAAACTATAAAGTAATAGGCAAAGTCAGAATTTTGATTCAAAACAAAAATTCTTAAATTTGCTCAAGTGTAAACAAAGTTGAAATGGGGCAAGGGTAAAGTTGTCAGGTTTTTACTTTGCAGTTCCATATTTGTGGCGATATGTATTTTTTTCTTCTTCAGAAATGATAAACTATTACTCAATTATGAATCTTTACGTGCTTATTGATTACTTTGTTTATTTCTTATATTTATTTATTATATTTTTCTATTTGCTAGAAACTGTTTTCGGGTTATCACGAGATTTCTTAATTCCTTTAAATTTCGATGGGAAGATAATATCTTGTAAAAAATAATAATGTGTAATGATAATAAATTAATGTGCCTGTATCGCATCATAATATCATATGCAGGTACTCAAAATTACGCAATGAAAGTCTCCTTAAAGGTTCTCAAAAGTACCTACTTGTGACACCATGACTTCCCTTTGTACAATTTGTACAAGAAAAAATAAAGATATACAATATGTAATTTCGCACTACATTATTATTTTTTCTCTTTGTTGCAGTATGCGGGGATATACACGGTCAATTTTATGACCTTATGAAATTATTCGAAGTGGGCGGTCCGCCAGCTAGTACAAAATACCTTTTTCTTGGTGATTATGTGGATAGAGGATATTTTAGTATAGAGGTGAGTAAACACTTTACGGCAAGAATGCAGTTAAAGTTTTAAATCCTTCTCTTTAGAAAGTACTGTGTGACTGTCTACGGTCAAGGGGTTATTAGAAATCAGATCTAAACCGTAGTATTTCTTGGATACATCTATTGTTTTCGCAAGTTCGTGTAGAAAATGATTTTTAATGGCCCATTTGAGAATGTGTGAACTGAGAGAGAGAGAGATTCGAGCAAGTTACCCTTCTTAGAGCCGTTAGGCTATGGTTGTATTGGTTTACAGTGTGGTGTCGTTCTGTTGGCAGTGCGTGCTGTATCTATGGGCCCTAAAACTGTGCTATCCGACTACGTTGTTCCTCCTTCGCGGCAACCACGAATGCCGGCATCTCACAGAGTACTTCACCTTTAAACAAGAATGTAAGTAGATAGATTAAGACTACCTATAACTTGAAACACACACAAAAAACAATAATTAAAAAATTGTTATGACTCATGGTATACAAAATATGTGCTCCTACATATGGGGCATTCTTTCTGAAGTGTCCCAATCCAAAAATGTAAAGTTTTGGGATATAGTTGAAACTTTGGAGAATTATTGTACATACTTTATAACAGTAACAAATACCTAAAATATTAGCTCATGAAAAAAAAATATTGAGGAAATTACTAGGGGTTGAAGTTTGGACGTTTTGAGTGATTTTATTTTTTATTTACTGCATTTGAAAGTATTTTTCATGTACCTTTTAATGTTTACAAAAAAAATAAAAAAAACAAAATCTATTAAGTTTTTTTAACAAGTAATTTTGTATTTTGATTTTTGGGTATTTTTAATATTTTTTAAAATAGTTTCATTCGAAATCTGAGATTTTTTCCTATAAAATGAGTAAAGATGAAAGTGGGACAAAAGTGGGTTTGGGAGAAAATTAATAATTAAGCAAACGGAGCACCCGCGCTACATACGCCAGCGCGCGTCAAGGCAGTGGCGCGTAGGTCACCCATTTGTATCGCTACTTCAGTAACATCTTATAACATGTACTTCAAGGTAGGTGTGTTTCAAGACGAATTGCTTTTTCTGGTATTTTATATTTTTTTGTTTTTATCTCATATTTGTGTTGTTTTTGTTTATTCTTGTTTCTTTTTCAGCTGAAATGGAGCAAGTAAAAGGGGACTTCGATTATTATATTTGGAGGAATAAATGCATAAATCCTTTTAGAAAACTTGGGCACACATCATCTGATTTACGTGGTATATCACTTAAATGAAAATGACAAGAACAGTTTCCGTTTCGCCCTAAATCTTCGAAAATTAATAACTAAGTAAACGCAGCACCCGCGCTAAAAACGCCATCGTCAATAATTGCTTCTAGAACTTCGACTCCCGACCTATGATTCCCGTCAACGCAAGCTGTTTTTAGAGGAAACATATTCGATGCAAAATCATTATCTCTATTATGATCAGATTCTTCGATTTCCGACTCATTGTCACAAATGTTCATTTCAGAAGGAATGATATAATTAGACAGAGCTGTATCAAGAACAGGAATTTGACTCTGCATTCAAATTATCTGTCTAATGCATGAAGTTCTTTTCTACATTTAGAAGAAATTTTCGAAAACTGATATACCACGTAAATCAAATGATGTGTGACCAAGTTTTCTAAAACTATTTATCCATTTATTCCAACAAATATGAAAATCGAATTCCCTTTTTCCTTGCTCCATCCATTTCAGACAGAAAAAGAAACAAGAAGAATAAAAAACAACACAAATACGATATAAAAAAAATCCAGGAAAAGAAATTCGACTTGAAACAGACCTACCTCGCCCTGCTTTCAGAGTGAAGGTTTTTCTGTGGTTTTCCTTTACTCCTCGGCGAATGCTATAAACCAAACAACCAAGACGTGCCACAGACGCGGGCCATAATAATGATAATTCGGACCTGTCGATGCCCCCGTAGTGGCGAAAGTTGTTGGGGGATGTTAAGGCGTGGATTATTATTATTATTAAATGTTACTGAAGTAGACAAATGGGTGACCTACGCGCCACGGCCTGGACGCTGGCGCTGGCGTATGAAGCGCGGGTGCTCCGTTTGCTTAGTTATTAATTTTCTCCCAAACCCATTTCATCTTTACTCATTGTATAGGAAAAAGACTCAGCTTTCGAATGAAACAATTTTTAACAAAATTAAAAACCCAAAAGGGTCAAAAATGGAAATACAAAATTACTTGTTAAAAAAAGGTCTTACATTTTTGTTTTTATTTTTTTTTTTTGTAAATATTAAAAAGTTCATTAAAAATGCTTTATGATGCACTAAATAAAAAATAAAATATATAAAGATTTATTGGAGTTACACTAACCCAAAATAGTGGCCGTGCTATCAGTTATTCGGGTACTCTTGGTAATCAACTGCGATTGATTCTGGATTGGATGACATCCAGGAACTGAAATGATCAATAATGACCAACTTCAACAACAAATTTCTAGTAGTTCATGTATAAATTGTTTCTTCAGATCGTTCGATTCATAAAAAAAGTGTTTTCTCTTTGCTGAACGCATACTTTTCAAGATAATCTAATGTTAAGATTAAAATGACCTATCGTGTATATACTGTATACCTCCAACAGATGATTTTGTCGAAAAAGTACAGCTTTTTACATCCCTTTTTCGCAGTAGCGTCTTCAATTGATATGATATATCCCTAATGTCCGTACAACAAAATCAAATCACCAAATTGAAAATTATTTCACAAACGACATCAGCTAATATAACACTTTTAACACAAGTAATTTAAACAGTCTATTATATTACCGGCGCGCGCTGGGACAGAGTACGTGTGGAGAGAGAATGGCTGTGCCTTGATTGAGCGGGATAACCTAATCAGATTAATTGAGCAATTAGATAAATAAACGTAACCGGGAGGGTCGAACGACGCGCTGCTAATTAAATTGTGCCTATTCCGTCGGAGCGGACGGTCGCCGCGCCGAACCGCAAAGTATTATTCCGCTCGCCTGTAGGCTCGGATTAAATTCAACGGCGAATGATGACACACGCAGCGACGACTGACGAAGCGCGCGCGGCCGAGCTTCGGAAAATTGGTATGCGGTGCGACAAAGCGCCCTGCAACAAAGCGGTTGCATGCGTACGCGCGCTTCCAATACCCCGAGAACAAATCATTTCAATTAACTAAGCCGCAGTGAAGTGCCCGAGTATTATAGTAGTGCGGATCGTGCGAAAAAAAAAAAGTCGTGTTTATTCCTTTACTCTGCTTTGTAAATGCATTATTTGTTGTAATTATTTCCTCAATATTTCATAAAAATCAGCGTTATAACTTGAATCACAAAAAGTCCAGCCAAAACGATAGTTTCTGTTGTACGTAGATTACGTGATTCTTGTGATGTCACAAGGTAATTGTGTTGTATGATGTGTTGTTTTTAAAATTTTTACATAAAATGTGTTATAAAAGGTGTATAAATCCACAATGTAGAAATACGTTATAAAAACTCCGGATAAACTATTTGTAGCTGTTATCTAAGTTATCTATCGTATTTTCGATCCAGGTATAATCTGACAGTTTAAGGTTAAGACTAACTTAACCTAGAAAGTTATGCTTACATTGCACTTTTTACACGTTGCTTAGTTCCGGAGCGTAAAAGTAAAGATTATGTTTTAAGAAGAATCCAAAGCGTTAACCTTCAGTAGATTACCACTAACCGCTTTAACAAAGTTGTTTTCTATTATTTGTAAATTAACGCGGTAAATTCAAACGGGAGATTCATAAGCGTACTAACGAATGACGTCACTGGAGACTGAGCCAATTACAGAGCGTTTTCAAGCACGTGATAGGACGTAAATATTTTTGATATATTTTTTGGAATATTTTTGAGGGCTCAGTTCGTTATATACTCACGTGTTTGTTGGGATGTTATCATCCTAGGCTATAAACTTTAATAAAAACAACACATATTTGTGGATACGATCTGTCATTTCCAGGAATGTTGATTACCCAATCAACGGCCGGCTATAAAAGCTATACGCACGTAAATTTATTGCTTTCATTTATTTTATTTACGTCTTCTCGACATCTCTCTTGTTGATGTATTCGATTATTTTTTATCGGGTTTTAGACATATTTTGGGAGTTTTCTATCTGTTCTATGTCGGATATTTGTATAATTAACACATTATATCAACATTATATGAATTCTAAAAACAGTATTTATTAATTTTTTTTTCATTAGTCCCGCGCCTCCACCATTTTAGTCATATCTATAATTTGAGCTGTTTGCTATCACTTCTGGAAACCTATTCGTCTGGCTTGAATAAGGAAATGTAGCCGAACCACCCCAACTGGTGAAACCAATTAGAATGATGGGGGGTCATGAATAAGTAATGTATTTATGCTATTTGCCTTCGGGTTTGATACAAAACAGCAATTATCACTAAAATGGTTTATTTTTAGTGTGCCGTGACGTGTGTGTTACTATTTTTGGTGTGCAGCGATATAAGGAATAACAAAAGGCGATGACAATATATACGAGGCGAACTTGGAACGGTCGAATTTACAAAATACCGCTAAAAATATCTTTTTTTTTTTGTTAAACGTATCACAATAAGTGGAAGAACAGATGAAGTCCAAATCTTGGATTTTGAGTAAACTGGGAAAAAGAAACTCGAAATATGTTCTATCTAAACGACAGATGGCAGTTAGGAAGATTCTCTCGTGCGAGGTCACATATATTTAGATTATTAATGGTAAATTACATCTTGAATTCCTTTTGGAGGTTACTGTAGTTAAGTTAAAATTTTATCCAATCACTCAACTTGTTCAAAACTGCATGTTTTCTAGTTAATCGTTTGGATAATAAATCACAAAAATAACTTCGTTCGCTGTTTCTTTACATACGAACGAGGTGTTACAATATTTATTCGATAACAAAACCGTGGCCGCGGTTATTAAATTTTATACTATTGCCTCTCCTGGGCGATTCATCACACCCGCAAGCCGCAAACTTCCTAATTTCTGACGCGCCGCGACGCGCATATATTTATCCGCGATGCAACTGCGATAAATCACTCGGCCTGTCACCTCCGAGCTCTATCTAGCTGCATAGGACGTTAGCAAATACACTGCTAACAAAAAATTAGTTCACGTCAACGGCATATATTTAACTAAAAGAATTATAAATACAACGTTAGTTATTACTCTTAGTTGTGGATTAGGGCGCTTGAGAACACTTCGGTCAAGCTGATCCCAACGTGTTTAATAGGATTCAGGTCAGGACTAAACGCCGGATCTCCATGACCTGATGTCCACGCTCTTGTAAAAAGTTAAACATTCTTTTTGTAATTTTCGTTAGTAAAATATATGCCCTTAAAGTATACTAAATTTGATTTGCGTGGAACTATGATTTAAAAAGTTACAGGATTCGAAAAATGCGTTTCCCAGTTTTTCCTGAGCAGTGTATATAAGTTGAGAATAATAATAATAAATAGCGCGCGGTGTATCGGATAGTTCTCCGGGGAGAGAAAAAAGATCAAGGCGAGTAAACACGAGGAAATCTATTTGAAAATGCGTGATTTTTGGCACGAACGATTCAATTGCGTCGAGGAATCAAGAAGGTGCCAGACGTATCCGATGTGGGCAGTGATTTAGGGATTTTGGAAACATTAAATGCAATCTGCCGTAATGATTATCATTAAAAACACCCGTTTATGTTTAGATATTTGTCTATTTTAATATATGTATTATGTATGTACATTGTACATATATTATAATATAATAACAATAATTATATGAAATGATATATCGGTGGGAATGTTCAAAATAAATTATTTATTTATATAATATTAAAATCTCCGTTCTTTGATACCTAGATTTTCTTTACTACAATCTGTCGTCTTACGACAGATTGTTCATAAAATGTTAAAAAATTTGCACGAAGTTCATAATATACATAATAATAAGTACGGCCACGTCATTGTTTTGTTACGGTGTTGCTATACTGTCAACATGTTTGTGTTTCTTGAAATAAAAATGCTTAATTTGTCCTTTAGTGTTCCTTTCGAATACTGTATACATAATTTGTTTAAATTTGTGAATCGACTTTCGATATTATTATTGTTTTTTGATTGTGTACATAAGACTTAATTTAGTTTTTTAAGATAGCGACCAGCTTAAGTAAAGAAACACCTACTACCTAAACTGTAATGGTCCATAAATTTTGTAAAATATAACCGATTTTTATTATTTTTTCGCGATATTGTAAGAAATTCATCAAACTTATTACATACCATCGTATTATACCGGATAAACCAAAGTGATGTATTTAGTCCATATTCAAGACATCCTGGAAACAACGGAAAAACAAAAACAATAATAATAGTTCTAGTTCTCTATCGAATTTGATATGCTTTAAGGGCATTTAATTAACTAAAGAAAATTACAAAACAATGTTACAACTCTTAGTTACTTCCGCAACGTGTATATAGACGTCGTGGTGAACGCTACGCAGCCGCTACTATACAGGAAGTGGATAGATTTGATCGTGGATCTGTGATAGTTTGGGCTGGAATCAGTATAGACAACAGAACTGATCTTGTTGTAGTTCCTGGTAGACAAAATGCCATGAATTACGTCGAAAACATCTTGGAGGACCATGTGGTGCCTGCTGCATATGGCGTCGGTCAAAATTTCATCCTAATGCAGGACAATGCAAAGCCACATACCGCCCGGGCATCACCTGACACTTTTTACAAGAACGAGGAATTCAGGTCATGGAATGGCCGCTGAGAGAGATGACTTGTGGTAGAGTTCTCAGCGTAAGCGTGCTCGACTTTCTATAAAAGGGTAACCTTTGTAATCTTGATGTGGGATTGAGGTACGGGCGGTTACAACGCTGTATATCATCCTGTATTCACCATTCTACACTGGACTATACAGGTTTACACGTCGGCGGTTATTCATGCACAGCAGTATGCATTGAAGGGTTAATATTATATGTGGCATTAATAAACGGTCTCGCGGCGCGCGTCCGCGTATAAATGATATTATTTATCAGTACCCTGTCCTCGTTTCGCTCGCGTTGGTACGACTGGAACCCGCCACACCTACATATGTAATCTAAATTGAAGCAATTCTGGCAAACTACACCTATTACGTCCTGATGGTCGTACCTGCTTTGTGCGCACAGGATAACGAGACTATATCCTCGGTTACATCCGGTCTCCTAGCAAAACATATTTTCGATTAACTTTAGCGATGCCATCTTTTACTTAAATGCGTACAGCGCACCTCGAAACTAGTTAATTTTAGCTCGTTCTTTTAACCTGTAGAACGGCTAACTAACTAAACTTAATTGCTAATGAACCTAGGACAGTGGGAAATTTACTACGGAGAGTCTATCTTGAAAACAAAACCAAATTCGGTGTATTATAAAATAAGTAGAGATGTTTCAAACTAAGAAGAAGGTATCCCTACTTCCTCCTTATGTTGAAGTATTTTTTTTTTAATCTTCAGATTGATTTGTGTTATCATACTACATAAAACCGTCACTATGAGAGGAATGAGTATGTGATTTATCAGTGTAAACAACTTACCAATCTCTGTGATATTCAGTTTTCATGTTTTCAGTATTTCAGTTTTCATGCTAGCTGCACGACCAGCTGAAGTTGTTTGCGATCAGTAATTTCAAATATTGACTTTCCTAAAATGTCATATCAATAAATACATTAACTGAACCTACTTAAATCCCATTCTAAAGTTAAATTCTTTAAATAGTGCATTGCATTGCGCGTACAATTGGGTTTCGCAACGCGGTGGTCGTAAAAATTGCGCCATAAAATCCGTTTTTGGTGCTGGGAACTGCGCGTTTATAAAACATTGTAGCACTCTGATTCGGTAAAATCGATTATTTTAACGTAATATTTTATTTGGTAAATGTAGGGCAATTTTACAACGGGGGCACACGTATTTTTCAGCGTTTCGCAAATGAAGCGTTAAATATAGGGCAAGGGCGCCAATTGTGATACGTGAAAATTGAAATTCGTTATAGGATAACAAAAACTCGCCGTGTAGAGTTATAAGTGGTGAAAATAAATTGCTCCAATTTCAGTATTTTATTACGTTTGAATATAATTCACGTTGGGTTAAAATTTTTATGTATATATGTTTGTATCTGTTCATTTGTACGATGTAAAACAGCCATAAGAAGTCATGGCCCACGAGTACTTGATGAACCTCCGTAAACTGGATTTGAAACTTTAATCGCGTTTTTCTCATTTTTGCGACTACTTCGCATGATAATTCAAAAATTATTGGACCGATCAACTTGAAATTTTTACACCATGTTTTCCTCTATTTGAATTCGTCATATAGAATACAATTTTAGCGTAAAAACACGAAATCCACCCTTAAATCTTTATGCAAACGCAGCACAACGGTTGCGAGACCGCATCGCATCGCACCGCACCGCATTTAAATAATATTATAATAAATAGCAAATCCGTCACGTTACATGTGTTGCGTATAGCGTATAGCACACACTGGGAGCGACAAGAGCCCTATCAGACTCGACATTTACACATAATCTTGTGATTTATGTTCGTCGCGCATTAATCATTTACACGTAACGTTACAGTAACGTCCGAGTTTCCCCGATGCACGACATTCATATATCATGCTTTGTTCCGTATTTTTCATACGTTCGAAAGCAACAGCAGTTTGTGTGACAGTTATTATATGTACATATCTATAATTATTAAGATACATTCCTAAGTAAGGTAAACGTCCCAAATTCAGACACTGTTCTAAATTCCGGTACATATTTCTGTTTAGTTGGATAATAGTATATTATTCTATGAGCAAGTAATGTACGCAATTTCTCACGAGAACGAAGTTTGCTGCACGAGCCGTAGGCGAGTGCTGCAAAACGTTCGAGTGAGAAATTGCCATTACTTGCGAATGGAATACTATACTTTTTCTACGACCATGCAACGAAATTTTATAAATTAATTTTTGTGTATATAGGGACGGCTGTATGTCACTATGACGGTTTACAGGATTTTGACAGATTAAAATTGTTTGGTGCGCTTGTCACTTAGCGAAGTTGTCAAATGCCTTGACAATGTCGCTAAGCAGTGTATCAAAACAATTTGGAAATGAAAAATCCAGAGCTGTGATTGGTTCTAAAGCCGTGAGGAATGAATTATTTCTCACTACTCGCGGAGTATGAGGAGCCAGGAATGAAATATTTGCTATGTGTGTGGGGAATGGTTAGTATTACTTATCATAAATTGCCATGATAATGAATGCATTCCTTAATAGGAGTAGAAAAAATAATAAATCTACAACATTGAACTTTATTTTAGAACATCCGGTTTGTTGATTTGACATTACTCTTATCAACCCATAATCGTTGCTTATTCGATTGTTCGATTGTGTTTATTGATGGCACTTGGCTTAGATTATTGTATTTTTAACAAATTAAGTATCTACATACTTGGAAATATGTGAAGTGCTCTGACTCAATAGTTCATTGGTTATTTTTCTTATGTAACTTAATAACTGTGGTAGGTAAATTTATTGTAGTAAACAAACCAAAAATATTTCTTTTTATGATTATATTAAACGTATACTTGATTTTGTGCCCCTTGGGTTATGGGTTAACGTACTGTATCGATCGATCTCAAAGTTTACAGCAATTATAACAAATTGAACAAATTGAGAGAGTCCTGCATACACAAATAACAGTACAAAAAATAAGCACTACCCGCAGTGAGATAACCAGAAATGTTACAGGGTAAAGACCCTATTATACGGTCCAACTTGAACTGTAAAAAAGGTAGTAACGCCTCATTCGATTGGCTGGATGAAATGGCCTTATTTTTATCTCCAAAACATAGTCCTGAACTGGCAATTTTGGATTTTTATTTTTGGGGAGGGCTGAAACAAATTGTTAACAGAGAACCATTACAAGGCGATGTAGAAGTATGAAAACTGAAAAATTGAAATTCTCATAAAAAATTTAGTGCTAGTATATATTTTTATTTGTTTTCTTGTTTGTTTTTCAGGTAAAATAAAATATTCAGAGAGAGTATACGATGCGTGTATGGATGCTTTCGACTGTCTGCCATTGGCCGCCCTCATGAATCAGCAGTTTCTCTGTGTGCATGGCGGCTTATCACCAGAGATACACAATTTAGACGACATACGGAAGGTAAGTTTTCATTTATTGTTTACTAATTAGTTAACTTCAAAGAAAAATATAAAATTTTGTATGCGGAATTCAAGTTAGACGAATAATACTGCAGTTTTGCATATTGGCGGAGGAGCCGGGGGTTTGTAAAATTAAGATTCTTTGGGGTTTAACAAATTATAATTTCAATATTCGCCTGAAACGATCATCATAGATCTATGATCATCATATTTAGACGATATTTTCCTAATTATATCTCTTAATTTGTTATATTTCTGCATGTGGCGTGATTTTATAATTTCCTGGGTTATGGGCAGCACTGCAGCAGGACTAATTATTATCGCCAGCGGTAATTTGGTCTACAAATCACCGGTTTATTATGATAATATATGCTGATTTGTATAGTATATAATGCATATCTGTAATAGCTTTTACCGGTGTGGTGGGGGATGTCATGCTGGACCGGCGTTATCATATTTAACAATTATAATTAATCTCGCGGTTTATGTGTCATGATAAATTTTTAATCGAAACATTATAATATCACAGAGAAGAATCGGAATCCACATCAAATGCTTTATACCGGGTGATTTACTACTAGTGTCAAAAATTGAAGAAAAGGAAAACTGAGAAAGTTTCCGAGTTTTTACTGCAGAAGTTTTGAGAGATTTGTGACGAAGTGTGAAAAATGTTGTATCAAAGTTTATATAACTTGCAAAAATGTAGCATTTTCAAAATGTTCCTTTAAAATTATACTTTTTATTAGGAGTTTAAAGTTTTAACACTATTTGAGGAGCAGACTTTGCATATGCATGTTTTGCGAAATATGAAATTTTCACTAATAATAAAAATACCCAAGGTTTACAATTCAAAGTCGTGATCAATATTCTTCTAAAATCAATATTTGTTGCGGAATGTTAGATGACCCAATTCCCGTATTGTTTACAGGAAACATTAAATGCTCAAAGGTTGTGCAAAATAATTATGTTTATAAGTGGAATATTAAATAAACAATCACCATAAACGGTCGAGGAAATACGTTTCTCCTCTTTTCTATTTACGTATTTAATACCTTTCACCTCTACTTCAGATAAACACTGCGTATTTTTCAAAATAAAGGTATTTTAATATGAACTTATTTTCATAATTTTGATTACTCCCGGTATAACGACGAAGAAAATTATAAATTCGTATTATTACATTCTTAAATTTCTAAATAGCCTTTTTACATGACATATTTGCTTATCTGTAAAAATCATGGTTGGTTACTCTTAAGTCATTTTCATATTTTTTGACAACACCCTGTACATGCAACGACGAATGCGATTATAATTTCGTCTTTAATTCCATCTAATATTTTTAATCACTTTTCGAAATAACTTTTTTGTAAAGCTTTTAATATAAAGGTAATTTACTCTTAAGTATCTTTCATACTTTTGGTAACACTCGGTACATGCAAGCAGATAATTACATCCTAGTATTTGTATTTTTGGTTCAAGATAATACAGAAACTTTTATCGAAAACAAACGTTTGTAAATAATTGGTGAAAACGAAATCAAACTGACAACCCCGTTCGACAAAACTAAAAAATACATTAAAAAAGATGGGCAGATTCGGGCAGCAAATTGATTCTGTGCCTGATATAATATACTATTGGCTACAAAATTATAGTAAACCGTTGTGTAAACAGTGATAAACGTTTGAATTTGTGTCCAAAACATTAGGTAATGCTGTATAATCTACGAGACTGATTGACCATAAAATAAATATTCATAATTCATAAACGCGATTAGTTATAGACAATTTTAAACGTTCTTAATAAAGTACGTGCCTCGCTGAATTTGCTCCATTTCACATAACCTTAACCACTTCTGACAGAACGTGATAAAATAGACATTAACAAAGACAAATATTGCATGTTCTGCCTTGCTTTGATAAAACAGTGACATGGTAGTTGGTTTCATGATATACAGATCGTAATAGTGAAGGGTATTAAAGAGTAAAGACCCTTCATTAATCGGATTGTGGTTTGAAAAGTATTAAGGCGTTTATTCTAGTCAGAACAATAAATAATTATGTGATATCAAAATGCATAGGTTTGGGCGTCTAAAAAATTCTCAAATAGTAAATAATAACAGAAAGCATACAATATTATTTCTTTAAAATTGGTTGTTTCGATGTCTGAAATATGAAGCCAGCTTTTACAAATCACACTACCCTAGAACGATTACCTAGAAAACCCCATAGAAAATGAATAGGTACCCTCGAACCGTTTCAGTAACTTACTGTCCGTCGTCGGAGTGGTCCGTTTTCCTCTTTCGCATTTGACCCCCTTATCCCACTTTCGCGTTTCGGTGGAAACCTTTTTATGATTTGTGTCATGCCAGTGGGGACGCCGCGACGCGTCCCGGCGCGTCGACTAAGTGAACAGCAGCGCCAATGGCGGCGCCAGAGAGAACCAGAACCCGCACCCGCCTCTAAAGGCGTTAATTATTCAAATATTTAGGTCACGTCGCAACGTCGTCCTGTTGAATGCCAAAAAATTGAACCTCCCCATTAGGCGGACCGGCTCTCTCTCATATTTTTTTTAAATTACCATCGTCCATTATAACCATATAATGTTTTATATTTACTTATTAGGCAAACGGCGTAAACAAAAATTAGTTTTATTTTATGTATTTATTATTTTCGAGACCAGGAAAATTTCAGTGTCTGTTGATAATAGTAGATCTCATAATAATTGTGATACAAATCTTAAGTAAATCTGCAATAACATATCTAGTGCTTGATTAAAATTTAAAAAAATACTGATGTGGCCAGGCACATGACTTTATCATACCATATATTAGTAGTTTAGCTGCATGAGATTTTATTTGATCGAGATCGGCCACGTCTGCATTAAAATAAAACTACTAGAACTTGACAGATATTTTGATTATATTTACAGTATGTAATGTCAAAACATCAGCATTTGACACTACCTACTATCATTAGAATCACAATATCTGACAAACCCTGGCTAACTAGATTTAATACTAGTGTTTTAATGCAGTACGAGCGATCCCGATGAAATAGAATTTGCTCATGCGGCTAAAATATTTATTTTACCAAAAAAATTCATAGACATAAATTATTCAGAATTTCCTCTACACTAATTTATTATTTAACTATTTCGACGAAATTCCAGAAATAGCGGCTTATTTCCATAATATTTCAAAAATGCTAAGACTAAACCTCCTTGTCCATACTACATATGATAAAGTAAAAAGGTTATTGGTTCTGATTAATATATTATATTGGCTTCTAGCATACTATATTTTCGGGTTTTACCCCGTCTTCAGTGCTAACTACAAAAGTTCATAAAGAATTATGCTCAATATTCCAAATAAGTTTTAATGTTACCATACCGTCTTACAATATTTCTTGTATTTATTCGCGAAAACATAAGAACATGGCTATCCGCAATCGAGATACACATTGACACCAAGATGTTTTAATATTGTTGCACTGTACGTGCGCGCGTGTTTCTCTTCTTCATCGCATTCTCCATGCATTTCCGTGTAGAATTGACGTTTCGCAACCGCTGACGTTCTGAATACTGTCAAAAGTTTCAAAATCTCCTGGCTACCTGCTATTAATGCAGACACGATTTCGATCAAATAGAATTTGCTCCTGCAGCTAAACTATTAGTTTTACCTAAAAGTGTTATAAACATAAATTATACAACATTTCCTCTACTTTAATTATCTCTTTTGACAGAATTACAGAAATGGTGGCTCAATTGCAAAATCGTTGAAAAATGCTAAGAGCAAATAGCCAGTTCCTTTGGACCCTATTGAACCAAAACCTTTCAGCTCTAAGTTTGGATCTATATCCGCTAAAATCTCATTTTTTTATTTTTTCGGCACGATTACAATACTTTATTATACTGCGTATGATAAAGTAAAAACATAAGTTTGTATTAGTACGTTGTTGTGGGACATCATGTAAGCATGAAGAGGCCATCAATGTACATAGTTTCTTTCTAGCGTGGGACGCCTGTATATTTGCGGTTTTAGTGACAAGTTAATTAAAGTTCGGAATTAATTATTTAGGCAAATTAGTTATGGTGTGTACACACACACACACACACATATAGCGCTGGCATTATTAACTTCGGAGAGGGTTTATTAAGTTTCATCAGACCGTCGACGTATGCTGCGGCTGCGATGCGGTGGGGGATGGGTTCGTTTTTCATGCTAATAAGAACATACAGTTTTTACGGAAATTACAACGCGGTGTAATTTTGCGCCGGGGCAACCAAATTATAACACCGCGGAAAGTCATGCACGTCGACGACGAGCTGACCATTCTCGTTTGCATTTTGATAGAATCTGCCGGAATTTATTCCTACCAAAATGTAATGATAAAGTTACTTTTTGGTCTCTTTTCTTTTCTCGTCATTTTCTGTAGAATAATTTTTGATATGTCCTGCATATCGATATATAAACCGGTTAAAAACTTCTAAACTTTGAAGCTTCTTTCTGTATATTTGCTTACAAATCAATAGATATTCTAGTCCTGTGATCCCTAAGTCTTCCCTAACTCGTTTTGCGTTATTAAATTACATTTTTAAGTGTAACTTAGAAGTAACTAAGAGTTGTAACACTGTTTTTGTAATTTTCTTTAGTTAAATACAATTTAAAAAGCCTACAGGTTTCAAAATACGTGTTCCCCTAATTTTTTTTTAGCTGTGTTTCATATTTATTATGTTTATTTTAGGAAATATTGTTCAAAATTCTTGCATATTTTCCCAATTTTGTATATGTGACATGTGTAGCAGAGTTGCACGCATTTTTGTTTTAATTGTATTGCGTTCAGAGCTCTCTATTTATTTTAAATTCATATTTGTTACTGTTTGCAAATTGCTAATATGTTAACTGTTAGTTTTGTTGAAGTTACAACGTTTTTCACGTTAATAATATACAAATATTATTATTTCTGCACTATCGAACCAATTTAACTATTTGGTTTACTGACTATGGGCCACTGGATATTGGGTATTATGTTGCTAGCATATGCAAGGATGACGGAGAACGTTGTCAGTTGAACAATCGAGATAAAAATGCCGAAGAGCTGCTATCTTGTCATTATTTGTACAAATCAAAGCCAATTTCGGTTTTCACTTGGAAGTTTCATAAGTTAACTATGCAAAACTATATACTGTTGGATACACAAAAGAAAAGAAAAAAAAGTGTATTTTCTTAAGTTTCGTCGAACATATAATATTATATGAAAAGGTGTGTAACACATTTCACGACTATGATAGCGATGTAGAGTTTTCAAGATAAATGCGGGCGGTTCTGTAGCGGTTATGGCACTTTTATGTCATTTCTTTTGACAACCGACACGCCGACTGACCCAATTTACAGGGCCGGTCTATAGAGGACGCTGTAAAGTAAATAATTTAGAATAATCTCTCGCGACTAAGGCCTTGTCTTAAATGAAGGTGGACGAACAGCGTTGAATAATTCAGTTTAGAGAGCATTCTAAGGACTCTGGGACTTCGGGAGGCGGTACTCGGGAGCCTTCCCTCAGGACATTATAGTAAATATGAATAATTAATTCGCAACGAGGGACGAAACACGACCTAAGACCGTATCCGAACAAAAAAAAGGAAGAAACAAGAAAATTTCCTCGCTAAAGAGTAACAGTCAATGAAAAATTAATTTTAATAATTGAAATTAATGTAAACGTCCCATTTCATTAAATATGGTTAAACATTTTAATTTGGGTGGTTTATGTGTCAATAACAAGCAGAAACAAAGGATCAAGCATAAAATCTGACCCATGGTGCAATACCTAGCTTTGTTTGAAGTACACGGATGCATGCCAAAGTGCATTGAGTAGCATGGCATAGCATAGCAGGAGGCCTAGCGGCGCTGGCACTGGTTAAATGTATTTACGGATAGGGATAAGTTCGAAGATGTAGATGGGCGCGCTCCGGTAAACCGGATGATGCTAAATAATGCACGGACATCGGGCGAAGTTTCATGTTACGGCCCTGGCATTAGATCCGTGCCTTTTCGCTGCTCCTCTATATATTGGATCGATACAGCGTATATAGCGTATGGTTACCTCCAGCCACCCTTACCTCTGCGGTTTATTCAGGCTACGTGGAGGGAGGATCAGTTTTAGATACTACATAGATTTCCTATTGCTTGTTGCACTTTGAATGTTGATATCATAGATAATAATAGTCTAGTGGTGTTATAAACTAAAACTGATTACTTGGAATAATCCTCCACTCCAAATGAAGACAGAAGTATGGAAGGAACTACTAATTCTACAATAATCCAAGGAAATCGAATATCCCCCGTTACTCCTAAAGAGGTAATAAATGAATTTAGAAAAACATGAAAACGAACAAGTCGCCTGGGTTTGATCTAATAACAGGTGAGATCGTAAAAATTTACCTAAAAAAGCATAGTTAAGATAACTAACTTCTGCAACGCAGCATTTAGGCTTAAATATGTGCCAGCTGTTCGTAGGTAGTGCTGATTTCCAAGCCAGGAAACCCACAAAATGAAGCATTATCCTACAGGTCAATTTCTTTACTGCCCACAATCTCAAAACTGTTTATAAAACTACTTGCAAAACGACTGAAGCCAATCTTAGACGAAAGAAACATTATACCCGGTCATTAGTTTGGATTCAGAAACAAACATTCGACAATTGATCAGGTGCACAGAATCAAAATGATAATAGAACGAACTTTAGAAGAAAAAAGGTATGCTCTTCTATATTCCTGGATGTGGCAAAAGCCTTCGACATAGTTTGGCACGAAGGTCTACTCTATAAGCTGGATCGGCTACTACCCTTCGAGTATAGCAAACTATTAGGATCATATCTTTCTGACAGATACTTCCGCATAAAGCAAGATAATGAGTACTCAACCCTCAAATGTATTAAAGCTGGAGTACCACAAGGTAGTGTACTTGGCCCAATTCTTTACCTTCTATATACAAATGATCTTCCGCAACCAGATGGTGTTACCGTTGCCACGTTTGCTGATGACGCTGCTATCATGGCAGTAGATACAAATGTTGAAGGAGCAACGCTAAAACTGCAGAATGCCGTCAACAATATTAGTGATTGGATGCAACGATGGCTAATTGCATTGAACGAAACCAAATCAGTTCACATAACCTTTACCAACAAGCAATACGATACGTTCCAGTTACAATAAATTTCACCACCGTACCCTACTCGAACACGGCAAAATACCTCGGTATGACGCTAGACACCAAGCTCCGCTGGAAAGCACATGTTAAAAAGAAACGAGAAGAATTGGGCATAAGATACAAAAAAATGTACTGGCTTATTGGTAGGAAGTCGTCTTTGTCGACATATAATAAACTCCTACTCTACAACCAGATACTTAAACCTGTGTGGACCTATGATATCCAACTGTGGGGCTGCACTAAGCCAAGCAATATCACCGTCATTCAACGCTTCCAAAATAAGCTGCTAAGAAACATCGTGGGTGGACCTTGGTATATAAGAAACAGAAAACCACAGGGATTATGAGATGGAATTTGTAACTAACGAAATTGGAAAGTTTGCAGAGAATCATCAGAACAAACTTCTCCAGCAGACGAATGTCGAGGCAATCCAGCTTCTTGACAATTGTCACAGTGTGCGAAGACTAAAAAGAACTAAACCTTGGTGAAGCCAAAAGTTGGTGAAGTGATGTAAAAAAGCAGAGCACCGTATTATGTTAGTGATAGGTGAACAAAGCAGATCAACGTGTGTGAAGTTTAAAGCGTCAGCATCCAAACTAAATTTAAGGTACACCAATGGGGAACACTTAATATCGAACACTATGTATACGTACCAATTTAGGTTAGATTAATATAGCTAGATAGTCATCAGACTAGGTGTTATACACAAGTACCTTATCAGGTGCTGTTAATTAATAAAAAAGGAATTGTATAATTAAAAAATCCAATAAAAAAATATAGGTGGCCATTTGAAAAAGAAGGGACTTGTTGAGTGCTAAGAACTTTTCTAAAAACCAAATTTGTTACGTGAGTTGCAATCTATTGAAAAACTAAATCTTCTACACAAATTTGAATACAATAATTCGAATATCTTTACTTTTTTTATTGAAATAAGTACAACCAAGACGTAATTCATCATTACGAGCACTCCTGTGTAGAGTATACCTCACCATTTCAGAATTGAATTGTTTACCAGGACAGGCAGACAGACCAAGGTAGAGCATAGACGTACGTAATCTCATTTACAACACACTCCTTGCCTGATTTATCCTCGAGATTTTGAATAGTTGCGCGCTAATTATTCGCGAGTAGCGTCGGCAATAAACAAGAAAGGCCAACCCTTTGTTCTAACCGTGCGCCCCCGCCGCCGTACAACCCTACGAGTTTCAAAGATTAATTGCCGACAGTGGAGAGGAGGGGGTAGGTAGTCATTTCTGCCGTCGATCAGAGCTCAATGATACGAGTAATTCAGATGCATAAATTCTAAATTACCACTCTGGCATTTTACCTATTTAGAGAGACGCCACTGGGGGGGGGGGGGCGTTCTCGTTTGTATTGTCGTCGAATTATTAATGTCAAGCGGATAACTGTTCTAATGCCTATAATTAGTTGATTATGTTGCGTTCGAAAAGTAATTTATCCGGGGTGTGTAGGACCAATATCCGCACTAGCATAGTCACCGGGATTATGCCGGCGATATATAGCGAGAAACCACATAAATCGTGGGAGTTCCCGAGGTTCTATATTATCTACGGTTGCGATCTACCGGCTTAACTAAATCCCTTACTGACAACGAAGTATTATGACGACCCAGATATATAAACCTTGGTAATATTATTAAGAAGTTTAATTTAATAAGGGATTGTAACAACGCTATGTGATAGTTTAATGACCCTTATTACTAGAAACTATATACAGGTTGTTATGAATATTTTTATGGCATAATATAGGTATTATTTTATCATATAATGGGTTAAAATATAAATATCGTTCCTATAGAATAAGCAAAATGCTCACAGAGCCGGAAGCAGTTTTTTTTTCTTACAGCAATGTTTCTCCTCATTGGTGTGGTTGCCATATGCGGAACAATAAACAAACTTCCACATTATTGTGTATTCGGTATTTAGCAAGATAAAGCAGTGACGTCATTGCAGAGTTTTTTCTATACAAGACAATTTTGACGTAACACTAAAGATTGTAGATGATAAAGTTTTCATTGATATTGTAAAAATAGTCCAAGTCTTTCTCTTGGTAGTTTCTTGGTAAACTATTAGCACATTTTTGAATATTGTTGTTTAGTAATAGTATTTTTGTCTCCTATAGTTATAATAACATGTACTTTTCTGTTTCGTTTACAGTTAGATCGATTTAAAGAGCCTCCTGCTTTTGGTCCAATGTGCGATCTCCTCTGGTCGGACCCCTTAGAAGATTTTGGAAATGAGAATAACGCTGAACATTTTTCCCATAACTCAGTCAGAGGCTGCTCATATTTTTACAGGTAATATATTTTATTTTGATAAAATAGTGGTTTTATAAACTACTTTTTTGCTGAAACTAATAAAGTAAAATACTAGTAAAATAAATTTATTAAGACCGCAATTTTTCTTAGAATAACGTTTTTTCTAAAATATTTCTTTTATTTTGATTACATTGTTCTAATGATTTGTGATTTCTCAGGAATATCCCAATATCAGTGTTATTTTTCCACACTCATTCCATCTGTAACATAACCTATTCCTGTATTTTCTATTAAACTCTCTTAAATAAGAGAAAGCTCATACACATAGTTCATAGTTTGAAGTAATCTTGTCATTTGAGGTCAAGTCAAATTTCAGAATATGTAGTTATGCTATAAACAAACCTTATTTCAAATGAGCGATTTCACCACTAGCTGCATAAAATAAATTAATACTAAATATGGACGTCATTATTCAAAACGCGAGGTTACAATACCTTCATTACACCTATTTTAAAATGAATAAAAACGAATAGAAACGTTCCTCATTAAGACATATGAATATGCATTCCTACTTATCGCATTTAATTGTTTCCAGCATTTTAATTTATTGTAATGCAGTCGTGCCTCATTTACACTTTCATGAGATAATATACGCTCTCTTTATATAAAAATAAAAGCAGGTAAATTTTATTTAGTTCTTGAAAGAATTGAGTTCTATGAATTCAACACAAGTCAAACAGTCTACAAATTCAATAGTCTACAAGAAAAATATTACAACTAGCTCTCGTAATATTTAGTTTCGCTGAAAGGGGGCGTTACGATCACCTGTGGCTCTGGCACACGCCAACTATAATCCCTTTTTTCATGACAGCCGATTCACGGCCTCACTGATTAATGAACGTCAGACGCACGCACACACCCGCACACATATACACGTATCGAATAGACGCAAACTGAATGGATGATATTTTTGTCTTCTTGTTTGTTTTCAGCTACGCGGCCTGTTGCGACTTCCTACAGAATAACAACCTTCTATCAATTATTAGAGCGCACGAAGCACAAGATGCAGGGTAAGTGATTTTGGCGGATATTAGAGAAAGAAACGAAAAGAAAAACGAAAAATTGTGTATGACGGTCTCCGGAAAAGATAAAAGCGCGGGCGCTTTTATATCTTTTGTGTTTTTTGTGCGTTTTGCGGTCGAGCGAGCTCTGCAATTTCCCGGACTTTCAACGTAATGAAACTTCTGGCATGTTGTAGAATGTTGAGTAAGAAAAACATTTAAAAACAAACAATTACAAATTAGTTCAATTTTCATTATTTCAAAATGCTCCTTATTTTAAAATCTTGAAAATATGTTCAGATAATAGCTTATACTGTTGTTAGTTAATTCCCAAAGTTTGAAACTGGGACCGAAATGGGGTTCATGACTTACAAAAAAAAATCTGATGTAGCCAAGCACATGACTTTATCATACCATATATTAATAATTAAGCTGCATGAGATTCTATTTGATCGAGATCGGCCACGTCTGCATTAAAATAAAACTACTAGAACTAGAGAGATATTTTGATTATATTTACAATATGTAATGTCAAAAGATCAGCATTTGACACTACCTACTGTCATTAGAATCACAATATCTGACAAATCCTGGCTAACTAGTTTTAATACTAGTGTTTTAATGCAGTACGAGCGATGCCGATGAAATAGAATTTGCTCATGCGGCTAAACTATTTATTTTACCAAAAAATTTCATAGTCATAAATTATTCAGAATTTCCTCAACATTAATTTATTATTTAACTATTCCGACGAAATTCCAGAAATAGCGGCTTATTTGCAAAATATTTAAAAATGCTAAGACTAAAACTCCTTGTCATACTACATATGATAAACTAAAAAGGTTATTGGTTCTGATGATTATTATATTATATTGGCTTCTAGCATACTATATTTTCGGGTTTTACCCGATCTTCAGTGCTAACTACAAAAGTACATAAAGAATTATGCTCAATATTCCAAATAAGTTTTAATGTTACTATACCGTCTTACAATATTTCTTGTATTTATTCGCGAAAACATAAGAACATGGCTATCCGCAATCGAAATACACCAAGATGACACCACGATGTTTTAATATTGTTGCACTGTACGTGCGCGCGTGTTTCTCCTCTTCATCGCATTCTCCATGCATTTGCGTGTTCAATTGACGTTTCGCAATCGCTGACGTTTTGAATACTGTCAAAAGTTTCAAAATATCCTGGCTACCTACTATTAATGCAGACACGATTTTGGTCAAATAGAATTTGCTCCTGCAGCTAAACTATTAGTTTTACTAAAAAATGTTATAGACATAAATTATACAAAATTTCCTCTACTTTAATTTATTATTTATCTATTTTGACGAAATTACAGAAATGACGGCTCATTTGCAAAATCGTTGAAAAATGCTAAGAGTAAATAGCCAGTTCCTTTGGACCGTTTTGAACCAAAAGTTTTTCAGCTCTAAATTACTTTAACATAACAGAGTTGTAACATTGCTTTTGTAATTTTTTTAGTTAAATATATGCCTTTTAAGAATACCAAATATGATTTGCCTAGTACTATTATTTAAAAAGTTAACTACAAAATTTCATAAAACTCCAAGGTGGTGAGGAATAAAAGTGTTGATTTGAGATTGAAATTTTGCACTACTTTACAATTTTAAGTTTTAACGTTTCATTTTAGCATACTTAGATAATTCTATCATCGCTTTATTTTTAAAGTCTTATTATTGTACCAAATTGATAAATAATCTACTTAAGAAATACTCTCATAATTTACTACAATAAACATCATTTATTTTGGAAATTGTTATTATTATCATTACACTGGATAGCTATCGTCTAAATATCTGTTGATTATCGTAGCTACCACGCTCGGATTGTTGAGGTGGACATGATGATTGCCTTCCACAGAAAACCAGTCTCCGATTCTCTTGTATTCCTTAACTAAGTTGGGATAGGCCGAGTTATACCAATTTTCGTGATGCTTAGTCACGATAACGACGACTTTGAACGTTATATCATGCGATCTGAACATCTCACAAGCGTACCTCTCATCTACAGGATAACACATGTAATTCTTCAGCTTCGGATCCCTCGTAAACTTATACTTCCCACTACCAACTTCTTTAACAGACCGCTCCAGTAGGGTAGCAGTCGCTTTATCCGTCAACTCGCAATTAACATATCTCCAATTCCCCATGACCTCCTTAGCCTGGCCATAACTAAAAGTCATCTCGGGATTCCTCTTTATCTGGTTTTGGATCTTAGTAAACTCCTCGAACTTATTTCTCGTCCATTTTCCGAAATCGCTCGGCTTCACTATTTCGAACCATAGAGTGTCTAAGACGAACACCTGCTCGACTTTTTCCGGGTAGATAAAACTGTATTGCATCGATAGTATGGCGCCGAAACTGTGACCTATAAATATGTATTTGTCCTTGGCGAAATGGTCCGTGAGGAGTTTGATGACGTAGACGTAGTCCATGCCCTGTAATGGTAGACCTGTTGATGGTAGGAGGTCGGATTTGCCGTGACCCGGAAAATCGATGCTGACGTAGTAGTATTCCGGGGGAAGTTGGGGTACTAGGGCGTTGAATGTGTTCGCGTTGTCTTCTAGACCGTGCGTGAGGAGGACGTGGGTGTTGGATGTGTGTCCCCATGCCTTAGCTGAAAAAAGAAAAATGCGAAATTAAAATTAAATAAAAGTACGATTTAAAACTGAAAATATTGTAGGTATGTACTATCGTGGCCATATATTATGTCCCCTCTTTTGAAGTCCATTTTCTCGCAAATCTAGGGGAGAAAAAATTTGAAACAATTCTGATGCTGTCCTTGATTAATATGCTACAACTCATAAAAATTAGAATCGAGTTGAAGCATCTCATGATTGCTGCAATTGACGCGGCGCTCTTCGGTCTTTCGGGCGAGCGGGGGAAGGGATCGACAGCGACGCTGCAAGTAGTGGCGGATCGCACGTGCATTAGTTACTAGGAGAACAGTGGTTACGGACACAATACATATAACGACACGGCGATTATGCCTCGCCAAAGAAATTTGGATATCCGGCGACAGATTACCGAATTATAAAAATAATGGCAAAATGAGTCAATAACATAACAGAACCACGAACAGACATTTGGAAGTCCCATGGTAATTCTTAGCAATTTAAATCGGGTTTCGGGATTAGCACTTAAAATTAATGAACGATGTGCAAAATAATCTATGTGTCTACAAATTTACGATACTAAATATGTAATAGTTTTTTGATATTTCTAAGTTTTATATACGCTCAGAGCTGACGTTTGTAATATACGTAATATATCAAGAGTTGTATTTATTTTATACTGTTTGTGCATGTATTTCAATATTATTAATAAATCAACAGTTGAAACTGTTATAATAGTTTGAATATTTATATAACAAAATCGGGCATACTATTTAAATATTTTTTGGGTTTATCAAGCAAACTTAATTTAATATTCACCACTAATCGGAAAATCTGCTAACTCCATATTATTACATCTATCCGCTTCCATCAAAATCTTGTTTACAACCTCATTGTATAAAACTGAAGAAAACATAAACGCCAATCGATAGAAGAGATTTCTCTCGTACCGGGTCACATATTATAATCAAAATTATGCAAAAATTAAGAATTTAATTATTAGTTAAAATTACTACCTTGACAAGTTATCGGTCTTTTTGTGTATTGATAATAAGCTGCCCCGGTTCTCTCAGCAGTGTCGGTTCTCTCCGACATGACAGCACCGCTAACGCCTCCCTTCCCCGCAGCACCCCAAAGACCGCAGAGCGTCGGAATTCACGCGTAGTTTCAGCACGATCTTTTGTATGAAAAATGCAAGATAAACAATTATTATGTAATAAACGTTAAACCTATGAATTATTGGGTAGCCTATAGTCTATATTTCATTATTCTAGCTCTTCTAATACCGGAATTGCTGACATTGCATAATATAGCTTTTGCGGGTCAACTACTAATACAAAGATTTTACAAAAATGCACATTGAAAACTATGCATTCCGCAGGTGATTTTAGTTTTTAATTCGTTGAAATCTATAGATTATTTCTGGAGTAATTAATTGCTAAAGTTAAACGAATAAAATTTACGGGGAAAAACAGTGCCAATTCTTCTTAATTTGGAAAAATCGGGAAAACGCCAACATGTACAGCTTTCTAATTTTTATGAGTTGTAGCATATTAATCAAGGACAGCATCAGAATTTTTTCAAATTTTTTCGCCCTTAGTTCTGCGAGAAAGTCGACGTCAAAAGAAGGGACATAACATATGGCCACGATAGTACCCACAGTCTTTATATTTAAAATGGGTTAAAATTGTTGTGCTAGGCATAAATAATACTTTCAGAGAAATTAATACAAACATTTGTTAACAACGTTTCATGATTTTCATCACTTATAGCTTTGTCGGTTTTCGAAAAATTGGTAAATCTGACAATAGAATATAATTTCGTTCATAGGACATGCATTTGACAAATTTTTATGGTAAACAGAAGAGTTAAAATGTACTTGAATTCTAATAAGAAACGATTACGAAACAAACTTTTTTTTATAAAACAATATTTATGTAATTTCAACTAAAGTTGTGGAAATATCCTAGTCTTCTAGTATCCTAAAAAATTTCCTGTCAATTTTCGTCAAGAAAACCTTCCATTTTATACTTTTAACGGAATAAATAAAAAAACAGTCTATCTAAACTTGGCCTAATCGTAATAATTCTATAAGCAAATATTATTACATAATTTAACTAGTTTAATAAGAGTTTAATAAGAAGTATCTACAAATAATAGTAATTACTTACCTGATATTGTACCCCATGGGACAGGAATCTCAATTTCTTTTGAAGCCATCACTCTATCTACTCTTATTATAGATATATTCGTCGACAGGTGTGTTCGTGATGACTTCTAGGTTATAAGTAACGTACACCAACTTAAACTTGAATGCCAACTTTAAACGACAGGTCGCATATAAAGTGAGACGGCCTCTGTATTTATTTACACATAATCACTACGACCTTGCGGGTCAGCAATAACGAAACCCGACACAAACCGTACATTATCATATCGCGCAAAATCATTATCATCAAACTCGAAGATTATATTTAACTTATTAATATTTCCTCTATAAATATTGAGCAAATCAATGAACTAATAATATTTTTACTATAATACTATTTTTTATGTAGCAAGTATCATTTGAGGGTCAAACTTTCTATACGCTTTTTGTTCAAAATACGAAATCTTCGGAACTAGAGCTAAACTAGTACAAGGTTGTGGGTAAATTTTTATTTTTAATGGTGCCTATCGGATGAATCAAATTTACACAAGAAAGTGCATGGGAAAACCACATTTTTTGGTATTTTTGGAATTGTTGGGGTTTTGGGAAAACTCAAGATTAAAGTTATACGACTTGTAGAGGACTTTTCAAGAAACAATTTGACATATAATATACGTGAATTTAGAACCAATTTCAATACACAAGATTGTGGCCCACCATTTATATATTATTTCGCGACTTTTGGTTGAAACTTCAAATTTTTTACAAAATGCAGATATCCTCAATTAATTAAATTAACAGTTTATTCATATAGAACTATAAAATAAAACCAAGGCCAATGACTCTATCAGTATAAAAAATCACACCAGACGTTTGCTTTCATGTCTATACGATATGATGATAATGCTTCGTTTAATCGCCCTCGAACCACAGTGGAAAATGGGTATTTAAAATGGACTTGAAGCACCACCACAGGCCGATAATATGCTAATCTCGTCTTAGGGTGGTTTTCTTAGCGGTTTGCGGTGTGTATATGCCGTCGACTCTCTCCACTGGTAGCATGCAAAGAGATTCCGTGTCAACGATAACGTTAATTTAAAGAGAGAAAAAAAAGAAAAAACAAAGTCTTGATGTAATAATTTTTCCACCGGGCAAGGGCCGGATTGCGAAACAACCATAATTACACGTTTCAACTCTGGTGTAATTAATATGGAAATGCAGCCTTCGTTCTTCGGCCACGGCCCTTGGAGATGTGCCATTGGATTGTCTTATCGGGGTACCTACGATGTTTTAGGTGGACCGTAGTGGACTGTATGTTTGTGTGGTTTACTACAAAGATTTCACGTTTTTAACAAATATATTCTTGTATATTTATTCGTCGATCGTTATGTTTTGAATTAAAAAGACATTTCTTTAAACCAAAGAAATCTAAGTTTGACTTAAACAAATATATTTGTATATATTTATTTCCTACAAAGAAACAGTTTTCCTTTTTTTGCTTAAAAGTAGGTTTATTTTCGCCAAAGAAATCACAGTTCGACTCAAATTAATATGTTTTTAGTGTGAATACCTCATTAATATATTTTTAGTGTGAATACGCTCTTATCTTATTTGGAGGAATTACATCCATGCTGTGAAATATAACATAAAATATCATAAAACACAAAGATTTTGTGGAAATATCCTCGGTACGTTCGTTGAACTGACGCTAACCGCACAATGTTATAGCTGTCTGATGTAACGTGTGTTGTTCTTGATTAGTTGGTAAAAAATAGCAGAAATAATGAGTGACATTCCCGGAGTATATCGTGATCGACAGGAGTCGAAAGGAAGCAGCAGATTTTCAAATAGAATTAATATGACCAGCATTGAATCGTTTGGAACTAGAGTCGCCTCTGCCTGATCGTATCCACAGTCCACACCTGCAAAAAAGTAATGTCGGTCGAAGCTTTTTACAACGTTGAAGTGGATGACGGTTAACTATCATCTTTTGAACTTTGTTGCTGTGTTTTCTGCTATTTCACAAGTTCTAGTGTGTGTGAAGAAAATAGATCTGGGCGACACTGCTCAATATATTCTGACCGATGAAATGTCGCAGCACGAGAATTGTCCACCTGGTGATTTCATTTTCACTTTCAAGTGGCAAAGTAATTGTGTATATTGCAGCAAGTATAACCATATGTGTTGTTAATGATGCATTATCCAGCCTTTTGAAGATTATGGAGGTATTATGTATGAGTATCGGGCCAAACTGCAATAATTTCTGCGCGAAGGCTGACGCACGGCGTATCGTGTTTTCGGAGCCATCGCTGACTGATGCTGCAAAACAAGCCCGCTTGTCGTCAAAATCAAACAGAAAAAAACAAGAGGAGGAAAATATTAATTTGAAAAGATAATTATATGGTCCAGGCATCGCCGACTATAGCAAAATATAACAATTCTATACGCCAAAGTTACGCAATACTTTAAACCGTGTTTTCTCAAAACCGCATTTTTCAAACTGGCCGGAAAGATAACTTCTACTGATCTCCGTCAATTCACGTGTAATTTTATATGCAGCTTCAGAACAACATTATCTAGAGAAGTACGTACGGATTTTACGATAAGTTCAAAACTTTTTTTGTTATAAACAATTTTTAACCTAATTTTGTACCTAAAAGTTATAATTTGTGTTCAAACGTTCGCCATTTTCTTTTAAAGCGGAATTTTCTACGGAATTTCCTTACGTACTTCCCGAGATAATCTTATTTAGAATCAATTCCTTTTTTGTTTTATGGTTAAGTCAAAAACTGCGAGCAAAATCTTTCCTACTGTGCAACTCTTTGCAGTACTGCTTGTATTGCTTGTTTTTTTTTTTGTAACCCGAATTCCAGAAAATAGGCAATCAAGAACTGAAACTACACCAGATTGCACTTTAATTTCCATTCATTTTCAGAGGCAACGAGGGTGTAAATAATAAATAAACACCGTTGGGACAATAGTATGGTCGTTAAGAACAATCGCTATGGGGCTTTTCTGGATAGAAAAGTACGCTTTTGTGCGAAGAAAGCGCGAAAGAAAAGAAAAGTTCGCCGAAGAGCGTATAGGGTTGTGTTGCGCTAATGCGATCTAGCATAATAAAATAGCGGGTTAGAAGTGTTTGTGTGTATTGTTTTATTAGTGCGATTGGGATCGATGTCGTGTCGCAGATAAGAAGGAAATTTCCAGCATTTTTCCATTGTGGTGTGGTACGTGACCTCAGGCGACGTCATTACTCATAGGCGGTGGTAATCTCCACGCGGAAATCAAATTTTAAAGAAAACGCTATAGGTGTGTAAAACACATTGAGGGAGAATGAGGCCTACAAAGCATCCAAATTTGTAAACATTAAGGAGGCAGTCGAAGGCCTTCGGAAAACAGTTGTACCCCAAGGTCTACCAACCGATGTACCGGATCTTGTAGAGTATTGTCTCTCCACCACATGGCTTCAAGTGGGCGGCAGCGATGTATGAGCAAGTAGAGGGTGCTCCCTTGGGATCACCGCTTTCACCGGTAATCGCCAATTTCTTCATGGAATTGTTTGAAGAAAAAGCCGTATGGTCAAGTCCTTACAAACCCAAACATTGGGTCAGATATGTTGTGTTTCTTAGCCACCTGAACAATGTTAATCCTTCTATCAAATTCACGATGGAAATACAAGAGCATAATCAGCTGCCATTTTTGGATGTGCTGGTATACAGAACGACAACGGGTACGCTTGGACATACAGTGTACCGTAAGAAAACACATACCGATCGGTACTTGAACGCCAAATCACACCACCATCCTCAACAGAAGAGAAGTGTTATTAACACTCTGTTCAACAGAGCCGAGAAGGTGTGCGACTCCAGCGCCTTGGACGACGAACGGAAACACTTCGAGTGGGCTCTACGTCAGAAAGGATACACCAAGTCTGACATACGAGGTGTCACACAAAGAAAACCGCAAGTCTCAGAGGAGCGGCAAGAGTTAAAGGGGTTCGCTTGCTTACCATACGTAAGTGGGGTATCAGAAAGAATCGGTAGAATACTGAAGAAATCGGGTATCACGGTAAGGTACAGAGCACCAGCAAAGGTAAAGGATCTTTTGCCTAACCCAAAGGATATCACACCCCTCTTGAAGAACGAAGGTGTATACAAGATAATATGTGAGTGTGGAACATGCTATGTAGGACAAACAGGACGAAGTATCGAATGTCGAGTCAAGGAGCACAGTAGAGACGCCCGGCTACGCAAGATTCAACAGTCCGCTGTTGCTCAACACTGCCACGAGTCGGGACACACAATGATTTTCGACGACGTGAATATGTTGGCGAGGGTTGGTAATTATCATCGAAGGCTTATTAGAGAAGCCATCAAACATTATAATAGTACCTATTTAGGCTGACTAAAAATGCTTTATATTTTCATAGTAATACGGTGTAATGCCCTTTTAACCGCTATTATTTACACACTTAGGGGTGTCGGAATTATAGGTACATGTAAATGTAGCACGTCCGTAAATCAGACATTGCGTGTCGGAATTGTGTACATTGTTAGAAGTAATACAATATACATTTTGTATGGTTGGCCATATCACAATTAATTGTGCGCATTATGTCGAAATTCGGACACCCCATGTTGCAATTACGGACATCAATAATCCCTAATTCTGACGTTATTCACACTAAAAATATATTTATTTGAATCAAAATATGATTTTTTCGGCGGAAGGAAACCTATTTTTAAGGCAAAGGAAAAATATCTGTGTATAAGACATCTATTAACTAACCTGTTGACTTCTTTACTTTCTAAATTGCATGTTAAACTCCATACTTGATATGTTGTTCAGGACGCATTGAAGGGCTGCAAGGCCTTTTTTTAATTATATAACTACATAGTGTTATTTATTTGTCTTTATTGATAACTAACTTTCTGTTTTCTGCTTCTGTTTCCAGGTATCGAATGTATCGGAAAAGTCAAACGACCGGCTTTCCATCACTTATAACAATATTCTCGGCGCCTAATTATTTAGATGTCTACAATAATAAGGTAACTCGCATTTATTCCATCATAATACTTTGACTTATTTAAAAAAAGAAAAACGCGAATCGTCATGTATATTTAACTTTATTCAGATATTACCTGAAAGTTTTAAGGCTCCCCTCTCAATTCAAATAGCAACCTGTAGCAAACTTCTCTCCAAAGCTACGAAATAAAAAAATCACCTGATGTAGATGGCGCGACTATAAACATGTCTGTTTCTATTTCGTATTTGTTACATTAATTGACTTATGGTATTACCTAAAGAAATTATTGTATTGCTGTCTATTTGTACAATTATTCTAACGACTGTGTTTGAGTTTTCTAGTCGATGATATAGTACTTTTACAACCGTCGCTATTGTAAATATGGTTGCCAACTTATTGCAAACTCGCACTACAATACTCCAGAGTGCAAGTCTAGAGAAGTTCAGAAAAAAATAACTTGTGCTCTTATAGTTAACATTTAATTATATTTTATGGCAACTGCCATCGGAAAGCATTTCTATATTTGTAGTCTATACTCAAATTTGCATATATAATTTTCATAAATATTGAAATTCCAAATTTGTTCCGCCTGTTCCCATACAACAATCACACTCAAACACTTACTGATTCTTTCTTTGTTCTTCTTTCGAATCACCGTACACAGGCTGCCGTTCTAAAGTACGAAAACAACGTGATGAATATACGCCAGTTTAACTGTTCGCCGCATCCGTACTGGCTGCCGAACTTCATGGACGTCTTCACGTGGTCGTTGCCGTTCGTCGGCGAAAAAGTCACGGAGATGCTAGTCAACGTCCTCAACATCTGCTCGGACGACGAGCTAGTCTCAGACGGCGACGACGGCCAAGAAGAAGGTATGTTATCATCGCTTCACCATGACGCAGTCACTTCACTACTAAATCGACACAACGCAGTACACACACACACGTGTGTGTTACATGTTACATGTGTTACATGTTACATGTGTTACATGTTACATGTGTTACATGTGTTACATGTGTTACATGTGTTACATGTGTTACATGTGTTACATGTGTTACATGTGTTACATGTTACATGTGTTACATGTGTGTTTTAGCTGTTAGTTACTCAGAGAAGGACTTAAGTCGAATATTGAAAGAGTGTAAAGAGATACAAAGCGGTGATGGATACTTTACTAATATGAACGAGTTGAAATCCATAACGAGCTAAGTGCCCAAAATTAAAAAAAGAGGTTTTATTGCATTAAAGTGATGTAGAAACTACTGGCTTCAACATAACTAACTGTCTACGCTATAATGTGGCGGGAGTGCCTAAAAAAACTCTTTTTAACTAAAACATTTTTAGGTTTTGGTTACTTCCGGTTTCACCGGAAATGGTATCAACTTTTATATTTCCAACGGAGCATCCTCTATTTTATAGCATTTTTGACAGCTGCAAGGTTGCATAATTATTTATAAATTTAATTAAACTTGATGTTTTTTTAAAATGGCAACCCTATCAGATGAATCCATTTCTCAATTCGATGGAAAATTTTTTTTTAGATCAACTTTCTGTAAAATGTCCTATATCTAAAATGCATTTTTACTTACTTAAATCTATTTTTAAACATCACAATAGAAAATGAAAGCATTGCCAAGTTTACATAGCATTGGAAAACAACTGAACAACTACAAATAAAAAGAAATTTATTAACAAGATTTTTAAATTATTAGCCATTCCGATTAAATTAGTCTTTATAAAGTTATAAGATCTGCAACAAAAACTCATGCGCTGATTTGTGTCTTATAAAACGGACAACGGTCACAGCGGATAATTTATAAATACTCCCATTTTTTATTGAAAAAAAATAATAACTCAATGACACAGGATGTGTAACCTACAATTTACTTAACAAAGTATTAAAAAATGCTATAGACTGCAGGGTGGTCCTTTTTAAATATAAAAGTTGGCCCCATATCCGGTGAAACTGGATGGAATCAAAAACTAAGAATCAAGAACAAGAAACATTTTAGCTAAAAACTTCCAACAACTTAGGTCCACAAATTTTTAATCCCTCACTTCATTTGGTTCTCCATATAGTTCTAATTAATTAATCAAATCATATCAGGATAATTCAGGATAAGGATAAAAGGATAAGGATAAAAAATCAGGATAAAAATTTGAAAAACATTAACTAGACAATTAAAAATCCAAAATAATCAACATTACAGTTCATAGTTAATATTTAGAAAATAAACTGCTTCCGGGTTATGCCGTGTGTCAAGATTTGTTAATGCTGATGTTTCGCGAACCATGTTGCTCGCTTCTTCAAAGCTAATTGAATACTGAAGACCTACCAAGAAACTCTCCCTTATATACATACCTGTATTTACACCTCACTGCGCACATCTGGAGCTACCGCTCCCATGTGCTTTTCCACCTGACCACGTTAGGATCGATTTACAGACCCTACTAATGTCAGTACCATCCTCGCGATTGATGTTGTTAAATTTCGATGGCTTCTCTAATAAGCCTTCGATGATAATTGCCAACCCTTGCCAACATCTTCACGTCATCGAAAATCATTGTGTGTCCCGACCCGTGGCTGTGTTGAGCAACAGCGGACTGTTGAATCTTGCGTAGCCGGGTGTCTCTCCTGTGCTCCTTGACTCGACATTCGATACTTCGTCCTGTCTGTCCTACATAGCATGTTCCACACTCACATGTTATCTTGTATACCACTTCGTTCTTCAGGAGGGGTGTGATATCCTTTGGGTTAGGCAAAAGATCCAAAAACAAAAGGACAGACGGGACGAAGTATCGAATGTCGAGTCAAGGAGCACAGTAGAGACACCCAGCTACGCAAGATTTAACAGTCCGCTGTTGCTCAACACTGCCACGAGTCGGGACGCACAATGATTTTCGATGACGTGAAGATGTTGGCAAGGGTTGGCAATTATCATCGAAGGCTTAGAGAAGCCATCGAAATTTACAAAAATCCTTACAACATCAATCGCGAGGATGGTACTGACATTAGTAGGGTCTGGAAATCGATCCTAACGCGGTTAGGTGGAAAAGCACACGGAAGCGGTAGCTCCAGATGTGCGCAGTTAGGTGTAAAAACAGGTATATAAGGGAGAGTTTCTTGGTAGGTCTTCAGTATTCAATTAGCTTTGAAGAAGCGAGCAACATGGTTCGCGAATTGTCAGCATTAACAAATCTTGACACACGGCATAACCCGGAAGCAGTTTATTTTTTAAATGATTCTGGCTGTGAAAGCCTACGTACTTATAGTTAATATCTTCAATCTTAAATTTTCTTTTAGAAAATTAATCAACATAAAAACACACACCGTTTCCCCCATTTAACCAATATTGTACATCATTAATTAAAGATTGCCAAATGACTTATTCTATTAACTTTCTTATTCCGTTAACAAAACTTACATCTTTAAACTATATTCTGTAGTTATAAATGGCACATTATGGCAAAATATTGAAGTTATTTTTGATTGCTTGGTCATTAGAAGAACTAGATTTAAAAAAAAAGAAAAAAACAGCGGAATATTATCTATATTACTTATATAATATTATATATAACATCAGCTTGCCAAATGCTATGTTGTAAATGGTTCTAAATATCTCGGAATAATGGTTTTGGCACAGCTCATTATTTATTTCAACTCTTCATATATGTCTCGTTACAGCTGAAAAATACCATTTTCTCCATATATAATTAATCTTTGTATCTCTTTAAATATATAATCGAAAAACTGTTCGTACCATGGTCTGGTAATTTGCGAGAAAATCTAATTTGCGACTCACGAGTTTTAATTGGTGTTTAGTTTTTTTTCTGTTCGCGGTTGTCAAATGTGGGTTTTGCGTTATAAATGCAGTGAGGCCTGTACGGCTCTCTAAAATTAATTACTCCGTTAGTCGTTTGTTTGTTTGAGGGCCGTAAGGCAAATTAAGTGTAAACATCTGCAACGGGGGTTATTTAACATTGTGTTTGTGTTCGGTTATTTTGCCTCTAAATTGGGTACGACGGGGTAGTAAGTAATTAAATTGCCGACGGTAGTTTTTCTGTTGTCGTTTCGAATTAACTTGAGTAAATGTTGCATATTCGTTTGACGACTATAAGAGGTAGTTATATACCTACAGTGAAGTGATTATCTTGGATAAACAGTTGGAATTATTCCGATATTAAAGAAATTCTTTTTAATTTTGCAAATTAAAAATGCTTAAGCATTTATAGCTTAAAAATTATAGATATTTGTTTAATTTTTTTCCGGAAGACTTGGGCTTTGAGCCCTCTTAGCCATGTTGTTGAGCTGTTGGGGTGCTTGCAGTTTTTATAAGGACTAATTCAGTTTACTATAAACAAATGCAAAAAGTTATTAAATAAACAAATATCGGCAATTTTTAAGACTTAAAAGTTACGGTGTACATTTTGAAAAAATAATCGTTAAAATTTTAGTACGATTCCAAGATAAAAACGCATTTTAATTCTTACGATTGCATCGATAGATTTATTCAAATTTCCTATTATAAATACGCTGTACTGTTTATTTTACCAGTTATGCAAATTTACCGGATCATGGTTGGACATCACGGCAAACTAATATCGCCCAGCTGTTTTGTACATATTCTGCGATAATTCTTCGCATTTCATACGGTCTTGAGGCTGGCTATCAAACCCGCTATGATTTATTCATTTGTTAAAACAATTACGACAGATTTTATTAATTTACATACACACTCGAATTCAAAAAAGGAACGCATTTGATTTTTAACCTAACTTTAATGCCTTATATATTTTAAACCAGTAGGATGATGTTTAGAGTGTATTGTTATCATAAAATAATCTAGCCTAACCTATCATTTCGATAAACGTTAGGTCTCTTTAACCGTCAATTTTAATTGGTAGACAAATGTTTTGACACCCGTCGCTTTCTTCTCTAATAAAACTAAACGATTGTGTCTAAACGAACGTACGAAACGAATTGAAAAATAAAATTCAAAATTTGTTTTTACGCCTTCTTTCAATGCTACTTGGACATTCCAGACGGTAAGATTCAGTTACTATTTTGTACTCTTAAGATATATACAGAAGTCGCTTAAAATATTGTAGATACAGATTAGTCTTGCCTGAATAGTTTTTATTGATTATTATTATTTATATGTTTTGGTATTTCGTTTTATTTGGTTCGTTGATCAAGTAAAAATAAAACGGGTGGTTACTTATTAATTAATTATCATTATCCTTGTTTGTATATTTACTTTTGTTCGTTTGTTTGTTTGTCTGTTCCCCAAATGATGTCTTCTTAGATTAATATAGTGTTGTATTATATACAGGGTGATTAGATGTAAACACTGTTTGGGATGCCGAATAGTTTTTACAGCTACACACCGGATGAATGCGATTTTAGCCCCCCGCACTCCAACCCGAGTAGCAAAATTATCAGTCTGTTAGTTATTCACACCTTTTTTACGCTATTTTTCTCAAAATTTTTGCGGTCCTCTACGCACTGCATAAGTCTTCGGCACCATTATGAGAGATACGTTTTTTAAACTTCTTGTGTTCGTTACTTACTTATGTTGTATATTTACACCTTTGTCGAAAGACCGATTTAAAAAAAGTCCATGCACACCGTATTGCTTATATTTTTCTTCTATTCTGACACTTCTATTTTTCACTATTTGTCTATATTCGCCTTGGATATCGCGCTTCCCCAACACAGCGAAACAGGCAAAAATAGTTAATAAACAACCTGGTAAGTTATCAACAACAACATGCAGCTTTGAGAACAGAAGAGTTTTAAATAACACTGCATTAATAATTTTTGGATAGTTCAATTTGATATCAATTTTTCTATCAAAGTTGTACCACTATTATTTATGGCATTCATTGTATTAAAAGACCCAAATTTCTTTTCTTTTTCTTACTTCAACCCAAATCTATATATTCTATTGACAGCCAACCCATAGTTTTCGTTTGATAACTAATGAATACTATATTTAATAAATGGTATAACGTAGAAGACACAAAGAAATCGTTTTATTTTTTTTTTTAATAAACAAAATTAATGAGCTGTTTTTCCGTTTTTTTCCTTAATTTCTTTATACCTACTTCTTTTTTTTTTTCTTCAAAACACTAACCACCTTGGCAATATTTCTATATATAATTACAAATTTTCTTTCTTGTTTTCCTTAATTTATGTTACGTGCAAAAACAATAGCGCAGTATATGATATATCTATCATTTTGTAGGATTATTTTTCCGTTAAGTTTTCTCTTTTATTTCTCCTAGTTTTGATCTTGTAGCTGCATATATTAGTGCTTAGTTTGGCATGGCGCACACATTTTGTACATATAATGACTTTCTGGCTAGCTAGATTTGCTTCCCCCTCTACAGGCTTGCTGCGAGTAATAAAGTTTGAAGATCTCTTCAATGTTTATTACGACTTGGAAACCGCAATGTTGTACTACTGACTCACCAATTTGCTAGTTTATCGTGTATTATGATTATTAGTAAATAAAATAGAGTCTACGTGTGTGTATTTTTGTTGTAGTAAGTACCCTCACTGAAAAATAAGTTTGAGATAAAATATTCATCATGAGTATTCTTAAAATAAAAATGAGTGGGATTTAAGCGAGCATTAAATAAATAGGTATGTGCTTTAAAATAAATACTTTTAGCATTAAAATTATTATAATTATTATAATTATTATAATTAAAATTATAAATAATGTACATTACATATATGTTGCATACTAAATTACATATTTTTCCCAAGCATGTAATTTTTTGCATTGCTCAAATATTTTGTGTATAGGACACACATTTTTGGTATTGGTCAAATATTTTATCAAATTCTTACAATTAATGCACGTTTTATTTTGTTTATTGCGCATATAATTTGTGCTGTCAGATCATCGACATTTGACACTGCTGTATAGTATGATAAAGTCATGTGCCTTGTCACATCAGATCTAAAGTTTATCTTGATTTTTAACCCCTTTGGGCACTAATATGTTTTGATCGTTGTCAAATTTCATTGAAATTAAGTATGGATATAAAAGAGCTCATAAAAAATGAAGTAAAACCAGGCGTTCCCCAAGGTAGTGTTTTGGGACCAGTTCTCTATCTACTGTTTACAAGTGACTTACTAAAGCTAGTGGATACTTTTTTCTTGACTGTACTTTGATGAATGCATATTTTATCTCAACCCTGTATGGCTAAATTCATATAGTGTTTAGTTGACCACACCTTTATCCCGAAATTTGTAACGCTTTAGCTATAACAAAATAACCAAATTATATTTCAGACTAACAATTTTCTCGCAAAATTCTGTGCTTATTTATTGCCAGCCGATACAACGTCTAGGTTTAACATTAAGGTTACCACTAAATGGAGTGTATTGCTATTTTATTAATTTATTTATTTATTTAAATAACGCTTCTCTACTAATTGTTTTCTGGTTCGGAAGTTGGCTTTTTTATTATTCAATTATACATAAAACTGTATTTATTTGTATCGTATCGTATTTTGATTGGCTTAACGTACTGACCTGAACAAGATGTTTTTCTCGCTTAATTTTTTTGCTGTTGACGTTTTGAGACGAGATTACAAATCAATTTTGTTTGTATTTTGTTTTTTTATATATATATATATATATAATCAGATAATTATTGTCCTCTCTATCACTATATTTCAAAGTAAAGTAATCATGAATAATATATCGATAGATCTTCATGATTCTTTACTTTTAAGGCTATCGAAAACGGTGTTAGACAGGACGGATGGTCTGTTTTGTTTTGTTTTTTTGTTTATTTCGTTGTATTCGTCTGTTGTATGTATGATGGCTATAATTTTCTACATGCACCGTTTGTTTTTGTTTTTTTCTATAAATTCTCCGCTCGCTACTACACTTTGCGCCACTCTGCTCCCATGTTCGTACGCTGTCGATCTGATCTACCTCCGTCACGGTGCTGTGCTGATCACCCGCATCGTTTGGTAAGTTTGACAAGGCAATCGCATTTTATTTTTTCTGTCGATTGTCGAAGGACCTAACGCTGTTGGGACAATACCCATTGAAGAAAGAACTCGAAAACTAAAAGTTAAAAACCAGGTCAAAACATTATTTTTTTTTTAATGGAATTTTTGTATAGTTTTGAATTGATTGATAACTGCAATGTTTCTTAAGGCTGTCGTCTCAATCAAAAAAATACCAAACAGCAGCAAACTTCCCTCCAAAGCTTTGAAATAAAAAAATCACCAGTTTTAGAACAGTTTACATCAAACAACTGAATACAAAAGAAATGTTAAAAAATGACTACATATATACATCCTGTATAAGTGAAAATTATTTACCATTGCAGAGGAAACAACTTTTGTAAAAACTTTTTTTCTATCGCTTAAATGCGATTCTAGTGACTCTTCCTGTATAATCATAATAAAACGCATTTGGGCGTTATTAATTATAAATCTAAGGTAAAAATAAAAATAAAATATTGCAAATTTGTACCAACAGAGTATTTGTTCTATCAAAAAATGTAAAAATATTGAAAGACTGGATTTGTCAGCAAAGATTTTTCTACTACCATTCTTAAATTGCGTAAATTTTTTTTTGTTAAGTTACGATTATTAAAAATTCATGTTTGTATTGTAATTACTAACGTGTGATGTTATGGCATATGTGGACGAAATGCTATTTAACGCTATTTAACAATAACCAAGTCCTGATTTTACTATATGGCTTTGTGTCAAAACAGTGTATGGTCCTTAACATAAAAGTAGCGCTCTGCAAAAGCATTCTGCATGCATCATAATATAAATTTATCTATTACATTATTCATCGAAATAAGCTATAGTGTGTAAAATTTTGATTGATATACTGAAGTGAAGTCTTTTTTTTCATAAAAAAGAAAGAAAATATTCATTATTTTTACACACTATAATCATTATTCATTCAAACTAAAAAAATACAACCTGATATAACGGTTTCAAATAATTAAGAGTTCGATCGCACTATAATTTACAAAATAATACCAGACAATATTAAGGAAACACAAGTAAAAATAAAGTAGGTAAAGAACTAAGCATTCAATGCAAGAATGGTAATTAATTTTGTTCGTTATTTTCTTCATACGGTCACAATGCTATACTATGTAGTTTAGGTTTTAGTGGTTTTATTTATTATTGTCGTGAAAATGTTGGTGTGGATTTGGATTAATGTTTTGTTAACTTTTGTAGGTACTGCAGCCAATCTTCGGAAGGAAGTCATACGCAATAAGATTCGCGCTATCGGAAAGATGGCTCGTGTATTCTCTGTGCTGAGGTGAGAAAATATTATATACTTGCATATATTTTTTTGTTTAGCAGTGTTAATTATGGTAATTACGTTTGGAGTTTAATAATTACTCAAGTCAAGATAATCTAGGGAGATTAGTTTTATTCATATCGCAGTGCAAGTTACGTCATATTAAGTTCATAAGTATGAAAGTTAATATAATTACTGGAATTGCTCTAAATTAAATAACTTTAATTACGTTTAAAGTGCGTATTAACTAATTACTTCCCGGTATGCGTTGCAATTTCCTGGAAAGTTTCAATTAGTTCTCTTGAAAAAATTACTTTAAGTTCAACGTTGTTGCACAAGTAATTTTTTGATTCCGAGTGTTTTATGCTTAGTGCTTATTCATCCATTTCCATTTTCCGTAGTCGAGACTTCTGCATATTAATGACTTTAATAAGGCACTGTACTGATTTTTTTTTTTATTACATTCTACAAATAAAGGAAATTATTTTGAAAATATATTGTTTTACGATTGATGATGATTGACGATCAATGTATTACTTTAAATAGGAAAACGCAGACAACTTTTTTTTATTTTCCTTTGTTCGGTTTCTTGTAGTACATTGTTTTTATTCCATTTCGTATTTAATAGCATATTATTTGACGAGCACATAACCCGTTGAGTGCGAGTCGAATACGACGTTTTATCTACGACTCATAAATCCCATTTTATATCAAATATTTTAAATGTATTTGTCAATGATGGCGAGGCGAACTGTCACCTAACTGTCATCCACTTAGGTTTTGACAGACTTTGACACTAGCGTTGTATACTGATGACAGTTTGTTCAAATAATGAGGTCATTATTTGAACGAACTGTCATTATTATACAACACCAGTGTCATAATAATCATTGGTGTGTATCATGATGGGGATTATATAGTCATAGATACGTATGCAATGAACTTATTATATGTGAGTCGTAGATAAAATATTTTAAACTTTAAGATGCCACCTGCTCTTTAGTTTTTTTAAATTGTTTGCATATTTTGTTTTATTTAGTTTTAGATTTCTTTTGAGGGAAATATAAGAATAAATAATTCTAATCGTGACGAATGTACTCTACGTAAATGTTGTATTCATAAATATCATTTTCACATCAGCTGTAGAAAAATAATCGCATAACTGTTTTTAAGTAATTTTTTAAAGCAATTTATAAGAACGTTATAAATTTCGTGCAGCGCGCACAACGTCAATCGTGAGTGACAACGTAGTTGAGACAAGTATTAGCGTGAAAGATTTCTGTATTCACTTTAGAAAAATTGTAGAAGACAAGAATTTTTTATTGCATTTAAATGACAATGTATTTTTGAGTACGTGACTAACAAAATATTGAAAATTATTTCCACCACTTGCCGTTAGCAATAAACTACTTTTAAAACCAAAATTTGTGTTTAACAGACGAAATGACAAAGGATATAACGTTCTTAATGTATGTTTTAGATAAAATATTTTACTTACAATTATAAATAAGACTGCATTTTAAACTATTATGACCGTAAACGTGTGTTGATTTCTAATGAGTGTCCTTTGTACTTACACATTTCACATAAGAAATAATTTTTAAAATCTTATTTCTTTGCTTTACAGGGAGGAAAGTGAATCTGTACTGCAACTGAAGGGGCTCACACCTACAGGTGCTTTACCACTAGGGGCGCTATCTGGCGGCAAGACCAGTCTAAAGAATGGTGAGTACACGTCAAATTAAATTCATCTAAAATATTTCACACTAAACTTTCAACCGTTATAGACCAAATTATCATATAGAGTAGATTTAGTCTGAAGATTTTTTTGAACATTTAAATTCTCGTTAATTGCTTTTTATGTTGCAAATATTTATGGGGTAAAACGTGTGTGCGTGTGTTTTAGCCCTGCAAGGTTTCTCGCCGAACCACAAGATCACAAGTTTCGCGGAGGCGAAGGGCTTGGACGCGATCAACGAGCGGATGCCGCCGCGAAAGGACGCGCCGCCGTCTCCGGCGGACGAGACGCCACAGGACCACAATCACACCCAGTCCAACGCGCACTCGTGAGCGACACTTACATAGCGCATCACATTGTACTGTCCAAGCGCAAGTAAGTACCTACCTATTACTATCACGCAACGCACAGTTCAAGGCGTGCGACAATTTTTCAAATTCAAAATTTATATCCAAAAGTTTAGCAAAAGTTACAAACAATTTTCTATAGTTATTGACGGTAATGTGTATGTTTCTCGAGCGGTAATAGTATATTATTTGACGAGCACATAATTAAAGATATAAATCGCGAGCATGAAGAGCGATTTATATCCGTTATGTGCAAGTCAAATACAATGTTTTATCTACGACTCTTAAATTCCATTTTATGCAAAATATTTTGAATGTATTTGTCAATGATGGCAAGCGAACTGTCAAATAACTGTCATCCACGTAGGTTTTGACAGACTTTGACACTAGCGTTGTATAATTATGGACGTTCGTACAAATAGTGAGGTCATTATTTGAACGAACTGTCATTCTTATACAACGCTAGTGTCATTATAATCATTGGCGCGTATAATGATAGGGATTATATAGTCATAGATACGTATGCAATGAACTTATTATATGTGAGTCGTAGATAAACAAATATTAATTATTTAGAAAATAAACTGCTTCCGGGTTATGCCGTGTGTCAAGATTTGTTAATGCTGACGTTTCGCGAACCATGTTGCTCGCTTCTTCAAAGCTAATTGAATACTGAAGACCTACCAAGAAACTCTCCCTTATATACCTGTATTTACACCTCACTGCGCACATCTGGAGCTGCCGCTCCCATGTGCTTTTCCACCTGACTGCGTTAGGATCGATTTCCAGACCCTACTAATGTCAGTGCCATCCTCGCGATTGATGTTGTTAGGATGTTTGTAAATTTCGATGGCTTCTCTAATAAGCCTTCGATGGTAATTACCAACCCTTGCCAACATCTTCACGTCATCGAAAATCATTGTGTGTCCCGACTCGTGGCAGTGTTGAGAAACAGCGGACTGTTGAATCTTGCGTTGCCGGGTGTCTCTACCGTGCTCCTTGACTCGATATTCGATACTTCGTCCTGTCTGTCCTACATAGCATGTTCCACACTCACATATTATCTTGTATACCCTTTGTTCTTCAGGAGGGGTGTGATGTCCTTTGGGTTATGCAAAAGATCCTTTACCTTTGCTGGTGCTCTGTACCTTACCGTGATACCCGATTTCTTCAGTATTCTACCGATTCTTTCTGATACCCCCTTTGACTCTTGTCGCTCCTCTGAGACTTGCGGTTTTCTTTGTGTGACACCTCGTATGTCAGACTACGTAAATACAGGTATATAAGGGAGAGTTTCTTGGTAGGTCTTCAGTATTCAATTAGCTTTGAAGAAGCGAGCAACATGGTTCGCGAAACGTCAGCATTAACAAATCTTGACACACGGCATAACCCGGAAGCAGTTTATTTTCTAAATGATTCTGGCCGTGAAAGCCTACGTACTTATTTAAATATTAATTATCATTTTGGTAATAATTCCAGGTATTCACCCATAAATAAAAACGGTTTTCCTAAGTTTGTGTTTATAACTTTTACGAAAAAAAATTTGTGTAACTACTATCGTATGTCAATAATGGGGTAAATAATGGGGGTTACTATGTGCATATGTGCACATATTTTGAACGATTTATATCAACACTTTAATAATACAAATGTAAGAGTTTACTAAATAATCAAATAGTTTCAATTTTTTAGTTATAAAGGGTTGTAGTGTTTAAAAAAAGTGCTAGCGTCAGGTCGATTTTGTTAAACCGATCTGTTTCTGTTCAAGGTGTACCCAATCCGGAGTTCGATTGGTCCAGTTGCGGCGCGGGCGGCAACATCTCATCCTCCCTTCTACATGTTACATCTTTCTTAGCTTATAATAATCACATAATTATATTCGATGGGACGACAGGCTCGTTCATATTATCTCTCGAACAAGTAGCTGGTCTGCTTCCTTATTATCTCTCCTCTCTTCGGTACCTTCCGGCGGTTCGAGCCCCCCACCACCATCGCGACACCGGACCGCGACCGCACACTGTCCGCAACTGAGCGCGCGCAACTATTCTCTACAATATCCTCGTCTTACATAACCTCTACAAGATGCATCTACGAAGTAATGGACTACATTCCTTCAACTGGTTTCCGACTGGATAAATACTTAATTCTCTTGCGTAAAATTATCATTATTAATTATTGGGTGGTATAATTGTATTTTTTAGATATGTAGTATGTGGTCGTTTTTTTTTTTTCTCTCTCGAGTTTTTAGCGTTTAAAAGTCATCGCAGTTGGTCACGGTGTGTAGTGTTTCGCTGAGGTTCGAACATGCTCGCACGTGTTGTTGTTTTCAGTGATATACGTGCCATAAAAACCTGTCTGTCTCAACACCTCCCCCCTCCCCGGAGAAATGAATAAAATCATTGTTATCATTGTTCGTCTCTAAAATATATCTCGTCATATTTCCCGTGTACATTTTTCACTATGTGTGTGTTGTTTATTTAAGTTCTATAAATATGATATATATTATTATTAAAAGAAATGAAGATATTGCTAAAATATTATATATATAATAATAACTCATCTCTGCTAGTTTGAGAAGAAAGAACTTCTATCATTTTTCCTCTCTTTAATATAATATATAATATTTAAATTAAAAAAAAAAGATGATATATAAATTACTTGTTTAAATGAGAAATAATAACACGGATAAAAGAAATAAACAAGTTTGCTATAAAAAAAAACTGTACTTATTTTTTAATTGTACAAATTCTGTTAAAATGTTTATAATATTAAAAAATAATCGGACTCACCGTCTCGGAGAATTTCCTAATCTTCTTACTTACCTTTATAATACACTAATTTGTCTATTAATTAACTATTTATACATACTACTAACAAATACTCACAAGAGTTTGTTATAAAAGACATTAGACTAACTAAACAATCGCAAAAACCAATTCTTTTTGCTTATTATCAATGAAAATAAATAAATTACAGAACTATATTAAACGATATCACAATTATTTTGTATATAATATATATATACTGACACGAAGATTATAGCAATTGTTGAAAAACTATTAAATAACGGAATCTCTTAATAATTGTTAAAAACGGTAAACTCTCGGAGACGGTGAGGTCGTCGCTGCGCGTGAATGTTTGAACTTCTGTTGTGTGCCAGTGTGTTGTTTAAATTATATATAAAAATAAATATATCTAATTAATTAATCTTATTAAAAATTCTGTAAATTTATTCTATAATAATATATACATATAATATTATGGTATAGTTAATTAATTATATATATATAAAGTGAAAAGCATAGAAAATATCTCAAACAACCAAAATTATCGATGAATACCGATAACTTTAGGCGAATATCAAAACAACAACAACAACAACAAACAAAAAAGAGAAAAAAACAAGTTTCATAACGCATTATATTGTGACGTCCCTTAACTTTTATACATATGTACTACACACAGTCGTGCTTATGATTGAACAATTGATTGTAAGCTTTTACTAAATCTATGAACAAAAAAAAAATAAGAAAACGTAACGAACCATTTAATTAAAAGAAAAGAAAAAAAAACAATCTCTGTGAAGGATTTATTCTTGTATTTGTCATGTTTTTATATATGTAATTGTTGGTTAAGTAAGCTCTTGATGATATACCTAAGTAATATTTACTTATATAGATATATATTATACATATATATTAAAATGTATCAAAGTTTTGAAGAAAAGGAAAACCTCCCCTCTCTAATTAATACATTTAAAGATTTGGTAACACCAATCACTACGTAAACATATTTTTTCGTCTATTTTACGTTCATCCTACTATTTATCTGAAGTAAGTATTTCTCTACTAATAGCGGCGAACTTTATATAGTGAACTACGTATAACTGGAAACGACGCGACATGGTGAATAAATGAGGCAAATGCATTTGATATATAACCCGCAGTGATGTGGACTATCCATCTCTTTCTATCTCATATGTTACTATAGCCGCATGCTGTTTGAATTTAACTTTAATAATGCACAAAACTAGTCGTTACATGTAAAAAAATATCGAGAAAAAGACAGTTGAGACTTATTGTATATATAACATATGATTATATATTGATTACTTTTGTTTGTTTTTGGTAAGCGAATAGGCGTTTTTAAAAGCTGCATATCTCGTCAGGTTATTGCGTTTTTTACCGTTTTTTATAAAGCTGTCCGTCAATTTTTGGAATTTCAGGTTAAAATGCAAAGATTTAGGCTTACTAAGAGACCATTTTTTAGTTTCTAGGACAATGGGTTCAGCTGGAATAAAATAAAAAAGCGAAACAATATTGCCTTCCACTATCTACCTACGGTAGTCAGACAGTGACATATAGCCCACGTCATCGCTCTGTCTCTTTTGCTTGCGCCTGCTTCAATTCTCGCCAGCTAATGCCGTGCGCCTCTTGCAGTTAGATTAGAGTTCACCGACTAATAGGAAACGCACGTTGATGTGTATTAACTAAAACTTACAATTATATGAATTATTTATCAATAATTAAAATACCTAGTTTTCTATTAGTAGAGAAATTTCACTCGGATTGATTTTGAAATCCCAAATTCGTCTCCATGGTCATATCATGATACTCCATTATATGACGATAATTCTAAATGTAATAAGGCAAATGTGTGTACTTACGGTTAAAAAGAAAAGTGTCTACGTCTAACTTGTATAGCATTACCTTGTTTTACTAAAAAAAAACTAAAGAGCCAGACTGTGGTATGACTAAGCAATAAATAAATGACACTTTTTATCTATTCTATAGCTAAGAACAATCTCTGTCTTTTTGATACGCGATGTTTTAAGTGATTGGTTGACAAATCTTTTATGTATAAAGAAACGATATAAGTCGGTATATAAATATATATTCGGACGGCGACATCTTTTCAAAATATGTGTACACTTTATTTTAAACCCACGACTGATTTTATTTTTACTTTTTAAGGTACTTTTCCGTTTAGGTTTTCGTTCAGGTCACTACAAGATTTTCTTTTTTTTGCAAAATTAGCTAATATCGTTGGTTCAAATAAATCGTTATTATTTTTATAATGATAATTATATATTTTTTGTTCTTTTCAGTAAAGTACACTGAATTATTTGTGATAGCCATATAATCTATTTGACTTTTTGTTTGTCGAAACTAGCTTTATAGTGTTCTCGTTTGGTAATTTGCATTGTAAACATTGCTAACATTGTCCGTTGATCAATTTGACGAAATCTTTTTGCGTCAATGCAAAGTACCAAATTTCGACGAGTAAGATTTATCAGAAATCTCTATAAACATTGTATAAATATATGGAAAAAAAACTATCTATAATGCCTTCATACTTCCTAAACTTATTATTATGATTATTAATATATGATAATGCACTGAAGTATTGGGATGTTAGAACTTTTAATACTTTAGTACCGTACTATCACTGTGTCACCCAAAACAGTGGCCATTTTAATATTAATCTCAAGTACTGGAAAATAATTACAAACAGGATATCGCAGAATTAATAGACAACAGATTAAGACGGAAAGAGAAAAAAATTATAATACACTCGTTAGCAAGAATAATCGACTAGGTGTCGTTCTTCGGCTGCGGGCGAGTGTATAATAAGCAAACGAATTTATTAATTTATTTTTGAACTTGGAATATCTTTTTCGTTGCATGCGATCGAGTGATATTTTAAGATAAACCGAAAAACAAGAAACTTGACATAAAGAAAAAGAGAAAACTGTTTTCCAGTACATCTAGAGGTAGCTGAATGTTTTTAAATAATTGATGAATATACATTATATACATATTTAAAAAGAGGATAAAAAAACGCGAGTTGATATAAATTCATATCAATCGAAATGTGCAATTTACGATAATGGTGGACGAACTTCTCAAAAAAAAAAAAAAAGTCTCACGATGCATGTTTATATATTTGGCAGTTGTTTATCTGTGATCGCGCCTTGAGTTCTTGAGTTGTAACTGTGTTAATATACTATACTTCTGTCGACGATATAATATATGGTTCGTTTATTAAAAATAATGAAGAAAAAAAGTTACGATTCTACATTTCAATTGTACTGGATATTTTGATTTTGTGTTCTTATTAAATATACATAATTAATTGAATCTTCCGGCTGTTTTCTTGGTGTTTATCCTTACCAAATACGAAAGGTAAGTTAAATAAACATCATGATTCATCATATTTTATTAGTTGTTTGTTACGGAATTACATTTTGTGTTATTATTACATCATTAGAGTTCGGAAAAACTTTGGAGATATATGAATTACACTATCGAGGTTTCGACAAGTCTTTATTAAATGTTTACTTCAGTATTTAGTTATCTCCATAGTTTTTCCTAGCTATTTATTAACACTTAGGTACTAAATGCTTAAAAAGTACTTCTTCTTGTATAAAATAAACGCCACTAGTATCCAAAACATTGTACCCCAAACGTTCTCCAATAAATGTATGAAATGTGTGGAGTGATTGTCAATTTGCCATCTAACTGGAAAATTTGAATACGTCATACTATGGCCGATGTACATTATGATGGCGTTCATCCCAGCGAACAGAAACGGCTTCCCCGACCATATATTTTTCACGTCTATCAACACGTAACAAATTACCAACAGGAAGAAAGCAAGACTCGATGTTACCAATACAAACGAGAAAGACCTACAAACACAAAATTAGTAAATTTGAAAATAATTTTTGTTGGACAGTTAGTTTACCATAAGTTTTTATTGAGGGGTATAGCTCCTCCTTCTTTTGAAAAATTGCACAGAGCGCCTCCGAGTAAACCAGTGACGGCGCCCCATAGTAACCAACGCAGAATTCGAGCCTTATGGCTTTTGAACGTCAGCAATATAACACCAGCTTGGAGACCGATGATAACTTGGATTATTGACGTTAAACATCCTAAAATCAAATATTAAATATTTCGTATAGGTAACTACAGAGTTTGAAATTCCCATTTTTAACGAAGCGTATCCCACTTCTTATGTTTTGCGTACCTAAAATGCCTTCTGGGTCAAAAGCTTGGGATTTATAAACTTCTTTTATTGTAGGATATTGGTAAACGTGGTTTCCTAAAATAACATCATCGACGTAGCCGGTGACACCTCCAGTACAGTTGAAATACTCTCCGTTTTTATGGTAACCGCCCGGACCTAGATATCCTCTGGAATATAAACATAAAGATACTGTAAGCGTCTATTCAAAACTGTTTTTTAAGATTTTTGTATGCAAGTTTGGTTGGTCTTTTAATAATATCTTGCGTTCTTTTAGTCGGACAACAACATGAGCGTTATTAAGAATTTTCTAGATCTTTGAATTCTCTACGAAAACTATCTATACATCGTTGAAGTACGAGTTGCAAAATTTTCAGATTATACGTGTACAAGTGGTATTTAAAAACTTTATCAAACGTTTTATTTTATAATAAGAAAAACAATAACGTTCAGTTCAAACGTCAAACATTTACGAGATTTGTTCTTGGAAAAATTGTCACGAAATGTTGTCGGTCTATTTTTGCAGAAATATCTCCGAAACTAATGAAAAACTCTTAATAGTAAATGTACCATTTTTTTAAAAACCATGGAAGACGTTGCGTTAACATCCCGTATATGGAACGTCGAAGGTGAGTACGATGTCATATTTAATAGTACATCTAATATTTTGAAATACTTTTTCAAATAACATTTTTGCATAGCTTTGAAGATGAAGATACTTTACTACGCTCTTATGCCATGTTCATCTTTTTGGTAACACGCGGTATATGCAATGGAGAAGGCGATTATAATTTCGTAGTTAAAGACCTCTAATATTTCCAAATTCTTCTATCGAATAACAGTTTTGCATAGCTTTGAACATAAAGATATTTTTTTATGATTTTGATGAAACAAAAAGCAAAATGTGCGTCTTGGTAGTAGGATTAATATTTGTTTATGAGATTTTGCTGAAATATCTGGGGTTTATTAATTAAAAAAATCCCCACAATTAAAAATACAAGCATGCGGGGGCGCCATCTCTGGAGAAACCGTTGAAGTACCGGCACAGTAATGGTTTCGCCGCTCACTCATAGATGGCGCCAAGAAATATATTTCCAAACTATTTTTGAAATTATTAATTTTTTTGTTCGGGACAGTTATGAGCGATACCATTCTGAAACCGGCCTGTAATTTCCTACCGCAGAAAATTTACCGTTTCCCTCTACGACTAATAGTTTCCGAATTATCAGTAGATGAAGTTTAAGAAAACCAAAATAAAGCCTTTCCTATGGCCGATCGGAATGAAAATAAATTTCAAAATGATGCTTACCAAATTACAAACAAATTCCTTCGAATGAATTTTTCCATAATTGTTACAGTTTTCGAGATATTAAATTAAAACGATATTTTTAAATTTGCAATAGAAGAAAAGATTGATAGTAAAATTGTTATGTGTTTTTAAAAGCACTCGGTATATGCAATGGAGAAGGTGATTATAATTTCATATTTAAAGACCTCTAATACTTCCAAATACTTTTTTCAAATAACATTTTTGCATAGCTTTGAACATAAAGGTACTTTACTCTTAGGAGTGTTTTTATAGTTTCGGTAACACCCGGTATATGCAAGCAGATATTTACATTCTAATATTTACTTTGTAGGTTTTAGACAATCCAGAAGCTTTTATAATGAATAAAACTTTCTGCTGGACACGGTATAATATCCTTATATAATTTAGTTTGATGTTTGTTAAATAATAACAATAATTATTAATGATTTTTATTGATTGATTTGTGATTAAAACTATAGCAACAACGCGAATATTCAAATAATAGCCATAATATTACTTAATACCAGGGCCGATTTATCCATTAGGCGAGTGAGGCAGCTGCCTAGGGCGGCAGCCTTTTTTAGGGCGGCAAGTTTTCTTTACCAAAACTGAAAATTAGTTTGTATTGTTGTTTTTATTTTCTATTTTTGTCACCCAGAGTTGAAGTTTTTTTTTCTAATAAAGTTAGGGTTGCCAACTACATAACTTCGAGAAGGAGGACATTGATTTGGAATACTAATGATAATAGTGATGATAAATTGATGTAGGTATGAATCTTTATTTTTGTATTTATAACAAAACCAAATGAACACTAATGAACAATATAAAATTTTAAAAAAATACGTTCTGGTAAGTAGGTATATGAATGAACACATTATCAAGTATTTTATATAAACTATGTATAGGTAAACATAATAATAACGTAATATACCCTTTATTACCCACAAAGTCACGGGTAAAATAATAAATCCTTAAAAAATCAAGAGCAAGGTAGAAAATTTAATTTTATCTGCAAGACTATATGTAGGTATTAGGTTACCTAATTTAGGTACTCATTTTTTAAGTAAGCACTTACCTTGCACCTACCTCGCTACTTTTTGAGAAATTTGTATTTAATTTGGGTCTTCGCGGCTCTTAGAAGAGTATTATTCAATTTTATTTTATTAAAAAATCAATACAGGCGGAAGTTGAATTTACTGAAATCAGAAGGTGGCTTTTTATCAGGTCCAAAGATGCCCGATTTTGTTCATCCCGCCACTTATTATCCATGTGCGAAAAAACACGTTCGATGAAAGCAGATGACGTCGGGATACTTACAAAAATGCTATCATCCTGAATATATTTTGCAGAGCAGTTACAGTTTTATTAAAAATCAAATGCCACATGTTTCCATTTGAACAAAATCTACAGCTTTCTTTGATGACGTACCTACACTTGCTTCAAGATCACAACTTCTTCGAACAAATGATCACCCAAAGGTGATACAAATCAAAATTTGTAACTTTTCACCCAAAGTAATAAATTGAATGGCATCCATAAGAAATTTGAAATTGGGACATCCATTGTTCAATGCCAAATCAGAAATTTTTGAGTGCCAGGATGACGTGGTATCTAAATCAAATCTCTTTGAGAGATATTTCAATGCAGAATTATAAATCTTCTTTCACTTTGTTGAATTGTACAGGATTCTTCATTTTATTTCCCACCTGCATCCCAAAGAAACTTTCATCGATCCTTGTATCAATTTTGGATTTGAAAGAAGACATAATTTGAAACAAATTGTATCACTGAATATAGAAAGGATATGAGAGCAAAATAACTGTCATCTTCTATCAATAAGAGCGGAGGACAAATGAGTGCAAATGGAGGATGGAGGACAAAATCGGTTAAGAAAGGACTGTCCTCCTCAAAGGAGGACACTTGGCAACCCTAAATAAAGTTATACTATTCTGAAAATATCAATTTTTATTTATATAAGGGGGCGGCAAAAAGAAAAATGCCTAGGGCGCCATCATGCCTTAACGCGGCCCTGCTTAATACACTATTTGGTACGGCTATAACGATATAACCTAATCCGTCTATGACCGATTCAGTCAAAACCAAAAATCCAGAGTGCCGTGCACGCGTTTTGTGTGCCCGACTCGACGTGGCTCGCTCTGATTGGCGGAGAACTATTGCGTGTTAACCGGCGTATTATTGTTGTGTACGCGCTAAGTTTTCTCCTCGATTATAAACAATTATCCGTGGTAAAAAGACGCTAATATTTCGTGTAAGTGCGCGTATTGTGTCCCAATAACCCTTCCGATTAACAATTAGACGTTTGTGTGAAGTTTTTCGATCAACTCTGGCTTTTCTAGGCATCGGACATCAATGAGGTTATGTCAAGACTTCGGAACTTCGGAAAGGTAGGATGATTTGCATGTTTTCCGCATGATTTAGTGTTTCGGGACGCGCTATGACTGTTTGCGAACATTGCGGGTACAATTAGCGATCGTTTTATGTGTTGTTAAATGCTCTAAATCATATATTTTGATATTTATGGGGTCCCAATCAGTTGTGTTCGTAAATTTCCAATACAAGCGGTGTAGTTTGCCCGATTGTCCAACAGATGTCGCCACATTGAAAGCGGGTGCGAACTTCGTTTCAAAATTATCGTATTTGGGCCAAATTTTATTACGTTATGCATCAACTAATTTTGGAATTCCGACTTTTTTAGTGTTGTTTTGGCTTGGAACAACATTTGTCGGTTTTAGCGGTTGTGATTTTAGCCTAACAAGTGATTTGCTTGCTCTGGTTATGGTATAATACCGTGTGTTCATTTCAAAAGTATCCACCCTTAATAACTCTTGACCGGATGCGATTATTGCTTTGAGTGAAAACACGTCGATTTAGATATTGAGTGGGAAGTTCAAAAATGGTATCTAGAGAATTTTCGGTTTCATCCCTTCGCTCCCCAGCGACCCTACTTTGTTATTTCAAATAGCACCCCCTATCTTGTGATACATCATTTGAAATGGCACAAAATTCTCTACTCAACCATGATAAAAAAAGTTAAATCGATCGATTGGTTCTTGAGATAGACTACACAGAAGATGGAAGGAATGAAATAACTCAACCCTTAATAACTCTTGACCTGATGCGATTATTGCTTTGAGTGGAAACACGTCGATTAAGATATCGAGGGGGAAGTTCAAACATGGTATCTAGAGAATTTTAGGTTTCATCCCTTTGCTCCCTAGTCACCCCACTTCGAAATTTCAAACGGCAACCTATATCTTGTGATACATCATTTGAAAGGGCATAAAATTCTCTACTCAGCCATGATAAAAAAAAATAAATCGATCGATTGGTTCTTAAGATAGACTAGAATAACGGCCAACATTATTTGCGTTCGCGAAGAGTTCGAAAACAGAATGTATTTTTGTCTAGCAAATAATGGTGGCCATTTCGAACATACCATAAAATAATTTCTTATTTTATAATTTATTTTAATTCTTTATTTGTTATGACTGTAATTTAATTCAACTGTGTATCCAATCCGCAATGTTCCGCTAATAATAAGTGATTTCATACCTTCTATCTTCTGGGTAGTCTATCTTAAGAACCAATCGATCGATTTAATTTCTTTTATCATGGTTGAGTAAAGAATTTTATGCCCTTTCAAATGATATATCACAAGGTACAGGGTGCTATTTGAAATTTCGAAGTGGGGTGGCTGGGGGGCGAAGGGATGAAACCTAAAATATTTAGGTACCATTTTTGAACTTCCCCCTCAATATCTAATTCGACGTGTTTTCACTCAAAGCAATAATCGCATCAGGGCAAGAGTTATTAAGGGTGGATACTTTTGAAATGAACACACGGTATATTTATTCCTATTAAATATTTATTGTGACTTTCTTCAACATTCAGCTATTAATTGTTCAATTATCATTTTTTGAACTGCCATTTTTAGTGCAATATAGGTTGCTCGTATAGGTTTCAGAATGATTTTGATAGTAAATTTTGTCCACTACAATGTGGGATTTTTTTAGTTTTGCTATTATGTGAGTGTGAATCGAGGAATAAAAAAATAAATTATCTATGAATCAAGCAAGATGTTGCAAATACAAAAAGAAAATAAACCAGCTTAGATATGAAAGTGTATTGACAGCTCAGATTTTTCAAGAAATTCCTGTGGTGGAAATATTGCGTTGTAAGTCCATTATAACTGAGAACTGTATAATGTACGTATTTTTTCATCGCAAATAATAACTAGATTAAGATCATGCTAAGGTTAAACAATAACGGAAACGTTTCTGTTCTATTCTATAAAACAATAATAAGCAATTATGAAACCGGTCATTGTGTGAATTAAATGAAGTAGACATCAAAACATTTCTATATCGTTAATCTTAATGCATAATGCCTTGTAAAAAGTACATACTTTGGACATCCGTCAATAGGCACCAGAAAGATTAGTAAAGAATGGACGGCAAAAATGAGAAAGGCTGCAAATCCTAATTTTGAAGAAATTCGTAGATCTGAAATGGCTCGTTTCCATCTAACCTGAAATTAGAATAGTATATTACTGTACAAATGAAGAACCATTCCTATAAAATGTCATCTTTAAGGTATCAGGTTGTATTTTTTTAGTTTGAGCGAATAATGATTATAGTGTGTAAAATAATGAATATTTACTTTCTTTTTTATGAAAAAAAGAAGACTTCACTTCAGTATACCAATCAAAATTTTACACACTATAGCTTATTTCGATGAATAATGTAATAGACAAATTTATATTATGATGCATGCAGCAGAATGCTTTTGCAGAGCGCTACTTTTATGTTAAGGACCATACACTATTTTGACACAAAGCCATATAGTAAAATCAGGACTTGGTTATTGTTAAATAGCGTTAAATAGCATTTCGTCCACATATGCCATGACATCACACGTTAGTAATTACAATACAAACATGAATCTTTAATATTCGTAACTTAACAACAAAAAATGTATGCAATTTGAGAATAGTAGTAGAAAAATCTTTGCTGACAAATCCAGTCTTGCAATATTTTTAAATTTTTTGATACAACAAATACTCTGTTGGTACAAATTTGCAATATTTGATTTTTATTTTTACCTTAGAGTTATAATTAATAACGCCCAAATGCATTTTATTATGATTATACAGGGAGACTCACTAGAATCGCATTTATCTTAAGCTATAGAAAAAAAAAATATTTTTGAAAAAGTTGGTAAATAATTTCCATTTATACAGGATACATTTTTAGTGCATGTAGTCATTTTTTAACATTTCTTTTGTATTCAGTTGTTTGATGCAAAGTGTTTAAGGTGTGATAGAGCAGTAATTTAGAACATATTTAACCAGACTTATCAAGATAATAACAATTTTATGTAAAATCTTTTGAGTATGATTTGCCATTTTTGAATTGTCTACAATACATAGTAAACAGAGAAATAATAAGGTACTAGAATAGCATACTACTCTTTAAATTGTTAATATCAGAAAAACTCGTAAAAATAGATATAAATTTTGGTGTGGCAGTTGCGTCTGATTATTGTGTGCTGTAATACATTATAAAATATATTTAAATGTTAACTATAAGAGCACACGTTATTTTCTTTTGAACTTCTCTAGACTTGCACTCTGGAGTATTGTAGTGCGCGTTTGTAATAAGTTACCATAGTTACAATAGTGACGATTGTGAAAGTACTATATCATCGACTAGAAAACTCGAACACAGTCCAGTTTAAATGTTTGTACAAATCGAAAGCAATACTTTATTTTCTGGTGATTTCTGGTGATTTTTGTATTTCGAAAGTTTGGAGAGAAGTTTGCTACAGTTTTCTATTTGAATTGAGACTGGAGCCTTAACGTTTGTTTCATAATCTAACAGTCATACCTGAGTTTCTTGTATTTCCTGGTCAACTATAAATAAGCTAAGACTCGCGACCACAAAGTAACATATTCCAAAACGTTGCAGGACTCCAGGAATCCTTAATTTACTCAAAGACGTACCAGATCCCAGAAATATTCCGATGGCGAATAAAATACACGATCTCTAAAACGTTTAAAAGTTATAAGATCGCACTGAAATGTTGTCATAGACGCGTATACTTACCCTTAAGATGTTTAAAAAGGCTTTCGTCTTAGGAACCTTTCTCTTGTGAATAGATTTGATCGACATTGGAATACAAACGCCCATAATCCACATGAACCATGGAAAAACCAAATCGGCCACTTGTAGTCCGTTCCATATGGCGTGGTCCATAAAAACGTAACCACCTCCACCATAATTGACAAAGATCATCACAACTATGGATATCCTGTGTTATTTTAAAAGAAGTGTTATTGCAGTAATTTATTTTTTGGTTTATGGAACTATTACCCTCTGAATGTGTCTAAAGATTGCAGTCGACGTTTTTCTGTCACTTCAGGCACCGAATTTTGCGAATTCTTTCGGGCAAAATAGTATTTTTTTAAGGACGAGGAGATTGGTATGATGAGTAGCACCAAATAAATGAGGAATACCGTTAGTATAGCTGAAATACTATAAAATTTATTCTTCTGTAAGGATAGATATTATTACAGCTTTTTCCACACAGAGGAAAATGATTACCTTTCAGTAACAAACGTTATTTGCGCTTTAAACCGAATTATTTCGTATAACAAATATTCATTGGTATATATGTAAGTTACGTATGAATAAAAATCTCCAAGATCTTCCAATGAAAGTTATTTATTGTTCTTTTGGTTTACTTGTAGCTTACCTGATGACGAACTGGTTGTTCAAAACGTGGTACTACAAGAGCAATAAACAAGTTTTATTGGAAAAGCTTGGACAAGTGGTTTATTTGATTCAAACTAGTATTTCCTCTGTGCAATAAGATGATAAAACTGAACACCTAAGATGTACAACATTGATGTTTACTCACGTAAATATATATTCACTGGTTCTTTGAGTGTTGTTAGCTCGCAAGTCGTTTGATTCGCCACTAATTGATACACACCAAATTCATCTAAACCGTCATTCACTTCGCATAATATATCCGAGTCTGTAGTGAAGTTTTTCAAAACTTGTGGTCCCATATCGGCACTGAATAGTCGGTATGCTGTATGGAATCGTGTTGATAATTTTGTGGTGGTCGTTCCATACAGCGGTCCTAACATTTTGGTGAACGGACACTAAGAAGTAAAATGCAATAGTATATTTACTGGGCACTAACACAGTGAAAAGGGCATATAATGAATAAAGGATGAACGCCATTTTGAGTTAGTCTTTAAAAGATAATAGTAAAGTAAAACACCTCTTTTTTTGCAACTTAAATTTATTTATATCAAACAGGTTTCGCCCTTTCAATCAAGGGCATCATCAGTGAAAGTGAAAACACAAAATATAACGGAGACTACATGTATACATAGATATGAAGACACTTTAGACATACATTTAAATTATCGACGTCAATCTAATCCATTCAAAAAAAATCATAACGTTAATACAGCAACTTTGACACTTTCACTGATGATGCCCTTGATTGAAAGGGCGAAACCGGCCTGATATAAATAAATTTAAGTTGCAAAAAAGAGGTGTTTTACTTTACTATAGTAATAATTTGCAATATGGATCTCCACTTAATTAATTTAAAAGATAAGGCTGCCAAACCAAGAACTGAAGCAAACATGAACTGAAACAAGTAACTTACCTCAACGCAAGCGTCGCTGAGCTCATATAAATAAATTGTATCGTACGTGCTGTGTATTTGAAGATAGGCTTGGTCCATGTCGAGTTTGGTCATGTCCAGCCCCATAAAGGTGTCCTCCCCATAGTCCTCAATCATTGAATTGATGGTCATGCTGTATCTAAACGTGTATTGTAGTTTTGGTATTGGCAAATTGGTTATGTATAAAACAATTACTAGAAATTAAAATGAAATTAAACTAATATACTATCACGTGGTTATGGGACCACCGGCTTAACGTGCTTTCCGAAGAACGGAAATTTTAGAGATAAATCAATAAATAAAAAACAAAATGCCCGTAGAAGATGCGTCTTTCATATTGAGCGTAAGCACTTTCTATACCATTACTTGATTAACACACAGTCATAAATTAAGAAAAAAAACATGGTATCACTTTTTCCACTACAATCCAGGATACATTAAAACAGAACCCACCTCTTTCATTATTTTAAAATACAAAGGAATTCCCTTCCAACAAATAAACAAAAGATAAAACACGGCCCATTGGTTTAAAAATTATGAGACACTAAAGTTAGGACAAGAAAACAAGAGCGTCACTTTTCTTGGAACTGAGTTTATATACAGGGTTTCCTATAAAGATTGCGACAAACTGAAAAGGGTTGTAGGGACAACTAACCAAGCGTTTTCGCTCAATAAAGAGCCGTTTAAGCAATAAATAATTTAAAACAAAGAAACAATGAAATCGTGATCAAGTTGATCAGTGTCTTATATATTTTTCATGGTCTCATATACCGTGTGTTCATTTCAAAAGTATCCACCATTAATAACTCTTGACCTGATGCGATTATTGCTTTGAGTGAAAACACGTCGATTTAGATATTGAGGGGGAAGTTCAAAAATGGTATCTAGAGAATTTTAGGTTTCATCCCTTCGCCCCCCAGCCACCCCACTTTGAAATTTCAAATGGCACCCCCTATCTTGTGATACATCATTTGAAAGGGCATAAAGTTCTCTACTCAACCATGATAAAAAAAACTAAATCGATCGATTGGTTCTTAAGATAGACTAGAATAACGGCCACCATTATTTGCGTTCGCGAAGAGTTCGAAAACAGAATGTATTTTTGCCTAGCAAATAATGGTGGCCATTTCGAACATACCATAAAATAATTTCTTATTTTATTATTTATTTTAATTTTTTGTTTCTTATGACTGTAATTTAATTCAACAGTGTATCCAATCCGCAATGTTCCGCTAATAATAATTGATTTTATACCTTCTATCTTCTGGGTAGTCTATCTTAAGAACCAATCGATCGATTTAATTTTTTTATCATGGTTGAGTAGAGAATTTTATGCCGTTTCAAATGATATATCACAAGGTAGGGGGTGTTATTTGAAATTTCGAAGTGGGTGGCTGGGGGGTGAAGGGATGAAACCTAAAATTCTCTAGGTACCATTTTTAAACTTCCCCCTCAATATCTAAATCGACCTGTTTTCACACAAAGCAATAATCGCATCAGGGCAAGAGTTATGGTTTTGTATATTATATTTTTTTTTTCAATTCAGATAACGGTTTGAGCACTCTTATGACGTTCATAGAAATTTTTGATCGATATTTCGCTACATTGTATATACAATTATACCTATAAAAAAAATCGTTTTGACAAATCCAGTTAGTCACTGTTTTATAATCCCAACCGTTCTGATTTTGATATTGAACTTTTGCCAATCATTGTAATAGGTATTATTATTTAACGTTACTATCATTTTTGTTATTTCCCCGAAAAAAAAAAAAAAGCCGATTGTTTGCCAGACAATCGTAAAGATAATCTTAACAGCCAAGATCGTTTCCACTAAATTGTAAAAAAATAATCTCAACGGTGTTATTCGTTATAATTCTAGCAATAAAAATATTTATAGATCAATTATTGAAAGGCATGTTACGGCTGTGTGTGCATGACTAACGTTGTTTTGACGGAACTGCAGTACTTTTGTAATGATATTTCTATGTACTTACCTACTTATGAATTAATGATACGTTTGAAACTTATATTATGTTACTATTATTATCTTTTCAACCAGAATATATTCAAACAGATAAATTTTTAAGTGGTTTGGGTTAATAACCGTGTCGTACAGGTCCTATGACCTACAAAATATTTCGAGCTACATACCTGTTGAATCACTCGAAGGCAAACCGGCACACGTTACATTGAATGCATGCCTATAGCTGAATACCGTATGTAAATGTAATCGTTCTGTATTACTTATGCTGTGTGGAATCCCCACTTGTCGAAACAAATGAAACCTTGCCTATTGAAAGTCGTCGCAAACACGAGATTTTTTTTTCTAAATACGCAGGTTTGTTTTACACATAACTACAGTACTTCAATATCGTTCAGATACGACGTTATCATTACCTGTTATAAAGTGATCTCGCCGCAGATATTAGGCTAACAGCTGCGACAATCCGTGTTGTTATAAGTAGTAATAAAAACTTTCACCGATACGTATATATATATATAAGCTTATGGACTGCAGAAATATTTCGAGGTAAATACGAAATTGTGACATTTACCGTACTAAAACGAAAGAGGTGTGTTGCAATATAAATTTCGTTATCGGCGATAACATGTATGCAAAGGCGTATTTATTATTATTATTATACAGGATGAGTTGTAAAGAACAAACAGTGTATTTACGAGGAAGGTTTTTTTTAAAAAAAATAAAACCTGTGGTTTACACTATTTATTAAACACTTATCACAAGTATATTTATTTACAGTAGACTATAGATAGGTTGTAATGGTAAATATTATTTATTTGTATTATAAGTACAGTTTTATGAGATAGTAAAAGGCGGAAAACTGTCGAAAGGACGGAGATCGACAATTTTCCGCCCACGCGAGAGGATTTTACCTATAGATAATTGCCTAAACGCTAATTAAAATATTCTTTTTTTTGTCACTTAGAAAAATGATTACTTATACGAACTAATAAAATTGCTGCATACTATTTACAGCATTATCATCTACGTTACTTCATAGTCTGCGTGAACTTGATGATGGCTCTGTATTTCGACCGGCGAACTTTCCATTGATCGCTAAATAACAAAAGAAAAAATGCATTATTATAAATTTAATAACATCGCGAGTTTATGGAGATAGGCCAGTGCTCACATGAATATTCATATGAAATAATTCGTTCAAATAATGACTTTATTTAGAAAATAAACTGGTTCCGGGTTATGCCGCGTGCCAAGATTTGGTAATGTTGACGTTTCGCGAACCATGTTGCTCGCTTCTTCAGAGCTAACTGAATACTCATAACCCGGAAGCAGTTTATTTTCTAAATGATTCTGGTCGTGAAAGCCTTATATTGTAATTCAATTAAATACCTTATCAAAAATAATATATCCAAAGACAAATGATAAGTTAGCTCACTATAAAAAAGCGATTAAATGACTGAATCGAAAAACTGATTACTGTATGTTTTTTCTAGAATCTGAATCTAACGAATCCGTAGAATCAGAAAGTCTGATTCCTGTTTTTCAAATCTGTCCATGAAATCAAAACCATGCAGTCAAAACTTTGTTGATTGGTTATTTATTGTTGTAAAATGAATTAAAAATGAATTGTTGTGTAGTTATTGTTGTAGTTAAAATCTTCTCATAATAAAACAATCAAACATCCATGACATAACTAACATGGAACGACAAGAAAGGGAAGTATAAAAACCACAATATTATATACCAAAGCTTCTTCTTGGTAACCGTGATTCACTCCATTGCTGGGCGGCTGTCTTCTTGGCGGTTGAGGCGGATTTATTGGAATATCCAAGATGGCCGGCACATAGGTGACCCCAGGCAAACATTTTGAGCACTGCCTTCGCAGCGCAGGTCTTTGCCTGGAACCTCTACAACGCAGCGCAAAACATAATTCCCCGCCCATCTCAGAACACAATGACTGATGAGGTGCTGTCGGTGATCTCTGAAAAAAAAAAAAACATTCCTATTATATAAAACCAATCAAGTCTAAAGTCATACCTTTTCTTCTAGAGCATTCTTCTTCGAGTTATAACAAAACTCAATGATGGCCACAATGACAGCAAACGCCAATCCACACAGCAGCACCACAAAAACACCTCCGATATTGTCGACTCCCAAAGAATTAGCTTTCGATTCTTTGCCTTTTTCGTTCCTAGTGCATGTTTCTCCGGTATTCTTCCACCATTTGTCGTAGAGCATTTGTATCTCGCCTTTTTCTTGTAGCTCGAGAATGGCCAGGGATATTTTGTCCCTCCACGGGCTACCCATTGGTGTGGCTATGCCGTAACCTTTCGAGTCGAGAAGACCGCCGATTTGTGTGAGGTTGCAGTCTCTCTGGACGATGTAGTCGAGCATCGTCGATTCCATGAGAAAGGCGTAGTTGCCTTCGAGAACTTTTTGGATACCTTCGCCGTATGTCGGTACGAACACCGACGGTTTTCTGTTCTCCATGAAGCGCCACATCTTCTTGTAGGTTTCGATCATGGAGTCCTAAAATCAAGCAAATTATACTTTATTTTGTCTATATTTCATGTATCTATTACTCATTTTTGCAATTTCTTTTCTGTTTGAAGACCTAGTACTAATATAAATATCTGAAGATGATAAAAATAATCAGGGAACAGCATCAATAAACATATTGTTAATAATGCAATGATCTGAACTTCGATGTTCAATAACTTTTGTAATCTTTAACCCAATTTTCATCATCATTTTCACCCAATTCTTGGGTGTCTTCTTGGACCAATTCGTGGTATCGAATTGATACATTTTCTTTCATGTTATATGGTTTCTGGGGTACTGAATTAGATTTTACGTTGTTTATCGGTGGTTGAATGTTATTATTTCGCTTCTTGTGCGATTACGAGCAAAGTAGTTGGGATACAAATTATTATTATACACGTGTATGGATCAGATACATTGGGTAATTAATTCTAAAAAGTACAGCCCTCTATCTATTTTAGTTTGTTCAGGAGGATTTTTGAAACTTAGATTTTACGTTGTTTATCGGTGGTTGAATGTTATTATTTCGCTTCATGTGCGATTACGCGCAAACTAGTTCGGATAGAAATTATTATTATACACGTTTATGGATCAGATACATTGGGTAATTAATTCTAAGAAGTACAGCCCTCTATCTATTCTAGTTTGTTCAGGAGGATTTTTGAAACTTAGATTTTACGTTGTTTATCGGTGGTTGAATGTTATTATTTCGCTTCATGTGCGATTACGAGTAAAGTAGGTGGGATACAAATTATTATTATACACGTTTATGGATCAGATACATTGGGTAATTAATTCTAAAAAGTACAGCCCTCTATCTATTTTAGTTTGTTCAGGAGGATTTTTGAAACTTAGATTTTACGTAGTTTATCGGTGGTTTTATCAGTTTTTTTTTGCGAAAAATTGATAAAACTATGCAATTTTCGAAGTAGACAATCCCATATAAAAATAACGTACATTAAATGTCCTATAAGAGCACTCCTGAAACGCATTTTTGGTTGAACGGTTTTGCCGCTAGAGCGCGTTGAAAGAAGTTTTCCTACTTTGTGTCGAACCCTGTTTTCGAGTTAGCTAAAGAGGCTAGAATTATGCTAAAACTACTTTCACTCCCTACAAATTGCACATCTTAATCACTTATTTTTGCCAAACCGTGTAGCCGCAAGATCGGGTCGATATATTATGTCATATTAAGCTAAGTCAAGAGTCAAGAGCCCGAATGTTATAAAAAGGTGTTATAAAAAACAAAAATTCCATAATAAATTAAGTATTAAATAAAAAGAGCAAATATATAGTTTTTTATAAATGAATAGTACCTAATAATATAGGTCTCTACTGAATTTTTGGTGAAGGGCTCTTGTTTTTTGGACTTTTATATATAATCAACTGTAAGTACTAAATTAATAAAAAATTTGGAAGATTTTTGATAATTTTGATAGGTTTCTTTTGAATTTCCAGAAAAAATAATTAAAATGAAAGTGAATATATGGTAACTCTTTTATTTATAGTTACATATAAATAAATAAAACTGGAAAAAATTCAAAATATGAATATATCGATGGTCTAAAATAGAAAACCATTAACAAAGTTCAAGTAAAATAGCCGATGATGTTTGAAAATCAGGGGCTCATAAAGAAAATAAAAGTACCCATTTTTTTTGAGTAATCGAAAATCAATTGATGTTTTTGCTGATAGGAACTTTGTTGAAATTCAAAACTAGAAGAGAAATATAACCTTGTTTTAAATTCCAATTACTTGTTTAAACAATTTTTTTTAACAAAAACCCTTTTTAATTTGTAGACGCGTGTTGGTTAAAAGAAAGTTATTCTTTTTCCAATTTTTTATAATGGCTGTCTTAAAATGAACACAAGATTTGAATTTTAAATTGGTTTCCTATAGCAAAGTTCTGAAATATTTATTGATTTATAATGTAGAGATTCATTTCGGTTATTCTTTTCAGAGTTGATGAATTCGCAACATTATTTCTACCGAAAATTGGACGCAATTTGCGAGTTGTAGCAACCAAACTTTCATCATTTTGACAGCATTTTAGTTATACCTACAGTTATAATTTTTTTAAGGAATATTCGGAAAATTTGAATCTACGATAGACATTTAATCAAATCAATCACAAAAATAGCAAACGCGCTTGACTATTCTCAAAATGTTTTGATTTTTTACGCAAATGTTCTTACTTTTCTTATAGTATTATATATCTACTTCAAACACCACTTTAATTTTTTGTATTTCATATAGCCAACCAAAAGTTATAGCACTTTGTTTATGGGCATGTCTCTTTCGCAATTTGCAAATTGAGAAATTGCCACAGACATCAAAAAATGAAGCACACAAAAATTCTTTAAAAGACTTACCCTAAAAAATGTCATTGTAGATCCACTATCCAGTGTCCCATAAGGAATTTCAGTTTGCCCAGCTAGATCTTCAGCATTCTCAATCGGTGTTATCATTCGCTCCACTGTCAAAAACGCAGCTAAGTTGGCGGTATACGACGATATTATGATTAAAGTAAAGAACCACCATATTCCACCAACAATCCTAGTAGAAGTAGCCTAAATTTCACAAAAATACAATTACTTATTTTACCTCAAAAAGCTTCCTATCACATGTAAGTTTTGATAAAGTATGGAATCCATGATCGATACTGTATCCAAACCATAATTTATCTACGAACAACTAAACTCATTGCGTCATTGAACTGTTCACTCAATACAGGTACCACGCTAAATTAAATATGCACCCCTATCAAACTTATTAATAAACTGTTATTAAATAATATTGGTGCAGGCTTAAAAACAAAGATTGGTGCGTTTTGTACCTAATGAGATTAGTTGTAAGCAAATATACGATACATACAGTGTGTTCTTTTCAAAACATCGCACTTTAGAGATTCAAAAGGCACCCCCTTTATATCTATCAGTCATCTTCATAGACACGTTTTTAAATTGAACACATTGCATTGACATGAGTGCGTATTTAATTTATTTAAGCATGGTACCTTCGGATTGAGATCTGATCCTTGTTGCATAAGGGTTCCTATCGTAAACCAGAAAGAGTTGGCTAGCGAGAATTGATTTTCGATTGTTTCGTTTTCCCTGTCGCAAGGGTGCGGGTTGTGCCATTCGTATGGCGAAAACCGAGCGACCACGAACATTGTAATGGACACTAGGACGTATGCGGATAGGACGTACAGCCATATATCCATAGCGAGTGGATTCATGAAGGAGAATAGACGTGTTTGTTGACTGGTCGGTACCTGAGATGAAAAACAACAAAAAGTGAACTTGAAAAAACAAAGAGTGAAATTGAAAAAAAAATTGATTTGGTGAGAAAACCATTTGGAATTTGATATAATATTTCATTAGAACCAGCTTAGATACTTGGCTATCCGTCAGTACTTCAGTATGAGGCTAATTTTAAATATCTTACACAAAAATAATTACAAACTACTTTTTAGAAGGAGTTGAACTATAGGTTATTTTATTATGAATTAATAACGAAATAAATTAATCTTTGATAACGGTATTGTTGGACCTTACAACTAAACCTTTGAAATTGATAAAATGTTGTCCCTATGGACCCATATATACAACAAAAAATTATTGGCCCAATTGAAAAACATTTAGGTCTCCAACAGGACGACGTAACGTGTATAATTTTCTTTAAAAAATACAGTTTTTTAATGGAAGATTAAGTGACTTTTTTTTTCAAATATCGCAATATCCTATTGAATTCACAAAAGCTATTTTCCCTAAAGTTATCAATATTTTATAAGTTAATAATATGGGATATACAGGCGGAATATAAATTTTAAATAAATCAAAAATTACAGCAACAATCTTGGTTTGAACCAGGGACGTTTTCGTTTCTAGCACAATGCTCTCCCATCTGAGCTACTGAGGCCTATGACATTTGTTAGATATAATTGTCATAAATCAAGGAAAGGAAGTAGTGGTTACTACCAAACACTAACAAATGTCATACGCCTCAGTAGCTCAGATGGGAGAGCATTGCGCTAGAAACGCAAAAATAATAAAATTATAAACCCCTAACCACAAGAAGTATTTTAGAACCTAAATACGTATTTCAGCAACTATGTTGCCATCTTCAGTAGAACCTAAAAAGAGGTAAAGAGAGATTAGCACTTCATAGTATCTTTACTGGATATTGTCCAACCAAATCACTAGTGGAAGTGACGTCCATGTTAAAAATTACCCTATATATACCCATTTCTTGTTCACACCTCAGTGAATTTTGATCATTGAAGCGTAAAAAACAAGTTTTAATTAAAGCAGGTCAAACAATGGCGAACTAGGTATAGGACCCCTGTCTGAATTTATGAATTTATCTCTATTCAAGTGAATAAAGATACTTTCCAAGCTGTTTAGTTCCCTATTATTTGACACAGCTTTTACATATACAAGCAATGCATATACAAGGGGTTTGAGAAGTATTTTTACATCACAAAATCTCTGTATAGCATATTCGACTCATAATAGCATAAAAAACCTTCTTGGAAACCCAAAGGATAAGGTAGATGTACTTGATAAATCTGGTATATTTTGTATCAAATGTCATGACTGTGAAAAAGAATACGTAGGCCAGACTAGAAGAACAATTTTAACTAGGTTCAAAGAACATGTAGCTCATTTTAAATATAATCGTTTTGAAAAATCTAGTGTGGCTCAACATATTTTAGACACAGGTCATAAAGTAGTTGTAGATGACTTAAAACTTGTAAAAGCTGTGTCAAATAATAGGGAACTAAACAGCTTGGAAAGTATCTTTATTCACTTGAATAGAGATAAATTAATAAATTCAGACAGGGGTCCTATACCGAGTTCGCCATTGTTTGACCTGCTTTAATTAAAACTTGTTTTTTACGCTTCAATGATCAAAATTCACTGAGGTGTGAACAACAAATGGGTATATATAGGGTAATTTTTAACATGGACGTCACTTCCACTAGTGATTTGCTTGGACAATATCCAGTAAAGATACTATGAAGTGCTAATCTCTCTTTACCTCTTTTTAGGTTCTACTGAAGATGGCAACATAGTTGCTGAAATACGTATTTATGTTTCTAAAATACTTGTTGTGGTTAGGGGTTTATAATTTTATTATTAAGTTCGCCACAGTCTCCAAAATATTGTCATTAGAAACGCAAAGATCACTGGTTCAAATCCAGGTTGTGGCTGTAATTTTTAATTTATTCAAAATTTATATCCCGCCCGTATGTCACCATATTATTAACCTAAAGAACGTCGTTAAACATTTTCATTCAATATTTTATAATTTTCAATGGACTTTTACTCGAAAATTTTGTTATGGAACGCCATAAAATATTTGCGATACCATTTAAACAGTTAAATTATCTACCAAAATCTGTAAGGAAAAACTGGAGTTGCCATTTAGAAAATGTGTCGATGACTTCATACATCAGTAACAATTGATGGTCGGAAATCAAACTTTTTGATAGAAATGTGTATTTTAATAATTAAAAATCAACGTGTTTAAGGGTTTTTTAAAATGACAAACCGTCTCACTGTATATTACTAACGTCCTGTCATTAATTACTCTTCAGCTGTTTTTAATTTCTATTAAGAATGTATCCATTTTGACTAGTTTCTAAAATATTAAGAATTTAAAAAGAAAATATATACCCAATATAAATTAATCACTAACAGAAAGTTATATAAAATCGAACAACAATTTACTAGGGTAGTCACGCGTAAATGCTTCATCTATATAAATGAAAATAATATTGGGTTGTAGAAAATAATACACTAAATAACACTGATATAAAACATTATTTTGTACCTCTAAAGATAACGTTAATATCGACAAATGTACGAAAACATACCCAAGAAAGCTTTTTACTATAAATGTTACCAATACAAATATTTTCGTATATAATTTTGTTCAGTTCAATTTTGTGTTACCGAACGACCACTTTTGATTTCGCACTGTTTCCTATCTCTTTTTTCTCGAAACAATTCAATTTATCAATAAACTCCTTTCAAACCTCGCAAACGATACTGTTTTTAGGCAAACTTTTGCGCCGATTAACTAATAAATTACTCGCGAAGAGATTGTGCTAGCGATCCTCTGTTTATAACGCTCTGGCCGGGCCTTTTTATTGCGCTTTGGAGCGCCGCTATAATTGCTTTTTAATTAGGGATTCAATCTTATCTCCCGACGACAAAAACATCCACCGTGCGCTCAACGTTTCCGTTCTATTCTCTCGAGATCGGAGCGCTAATTTGGCGAACGAAGAATAATTCCACACCGTCGACTCGTTTCGTTCTAAATTGTTTTTCGCTGATAGTCTCATTAACGAGTCTCAAATCAAAACAACTGGAATAGGTAGGTACAGCCTTTTCCAGATCCTTGTTCTATTCCCTTTCTTGCCAACGACAAAAAAGAATTCTCGACAGGTCTTTGTTAAAAAAGATGTATTTAACGCAATGAGTTTTGTTGTTGTTTATCGGGACCCGTTGTTTATGTCTTGCTTACTTGCCTAACAATATTATGTTAATCATTAAGGCACTATTGTATATCAAATGCAAATCTTTCTATTGGTGTAGACCTTCTATTCTTCAGTGCCCTGAACAACATACTAAAAGTACAACAAAATCTTGTCTACCCTACCTTGTTCGCAGTCGCTCATAACTCCTTCTAACATGGCTGTTAGGGGTTTTGAACAACGCTGAATTCGATTGTGACATTTATATTGCAAAAATTAAAATGATGGAACCAGAAAATTAAAATTAGGGGAATCTTCGGCCATAATTGAACCCAAAATGCAAATAGTAGAATGTAATTATTTGCTTTCATGTACCGGGTGTTGTCAAAACTATGCAACACTTTTAAGAGTAAAGTACCTTAGTTTTAAATGCTAGTAAAAAATGTTATTTCAAAAAGTGTTTAGAAATATTGAAGGGTAATAAATACGAAATTATGATTTCCTTCGTAGTTGCATGAACACCCAGTATATGGAGCGTCAAAGGTGATTATAATTTCGTATTTAAAGAGCCCTAATATTTTCAAAAGCATTTTTAAAGTAAAGGTTTTGCATAGCTTTGGAAATAAAGGTACTGTACTCTTTACTCAGTGTTTTCATAGTTTTGGTAAAACCCGGTACATGTAAGCAAATACTTACATTTTAATATTTGCATTTTAGGTTTCAGACAATCCAGACATTTTTATGAAGCATAAAACTTTCTCAGAAATTGTTAATAAAAACGTTAATTGTTAATAAAATCACCCTGCAATAGAGAATGTGATTATAATTTCGTGTTTGATGACATATTTCGAAATGCTTTTTTCGAATAACATTTCTGCATACTCAAAGGAAAATTTTATTTGTCAGTAAGAAAGTTTATTTAAAGCCCCGTTGCAAAAACATCGCAACACTGACACGAAATAATTTGTTTATAATGATTTATAATGATTGGGTTAAAATTGTACTTAAATGAAAAATCTATTTTTGTATCATGAGTTGAGTTAGATGTTTTATATTTGAAAAAAGCCCATGATATAGAAGTAAAATTAATTTTTATCTTTCCAAAAAATTATTTATCATCTAGCCTAATTCGTTATTTATCTAAGAAATTACACTGAAAATTTCATAAACATTGAACAACAAAACGTTGTTTTTTATCTGAGAACGCGTTTTAGGAGAGGTAAAACTGTGTCTTAAGTCAAATATACATGATTGTTGAATATCACCAAAGAAACTTTAATTTGTAGTACACATTTGTGTTAAGTTTGTGGTTAAATGCCCCAAAACAACCATAACGCAGACACAAGATTTTTTAGGTCTTTTAGTATGCTGTTGAGGACACTAAATGGAAAGTAGGTATGTACCAATTAGCTGATTTATTTTCGTTTATTTTTTACACTTTATTGGATTCTTAGACAGCTAAGCAAAATATCCAACACTACCTATAATTTGTTGATTTGCGTATCAGGTATAATTTTATTTTACCTGTGGGTTAACACCAGAACATTGTCTTAGCAGCGTACCGGTAATAAACCAGAAACTGTTGGTCATGTCGAAATGGTTAATATAGTAATCGTGCCGCCATCGTGGTATAGGTTTGACCCACTCGTATGGGCTGAATCTGGCCAGCGTGAATAGAGTAAATGCGGCCATGAAAAATGCCCCAAAAACAAAGATCCAGATATCGAAACCCAACGGATTTAGGAACGTGAAGAATGCCGACTCCTTTACGGTTGGTACCTGTGAGTTTTTGTTAGATGTTCAGTTTTTATTATAGAATGGAATAGATGGAAAAGAATGGAAATTTGTTGATTATAAGATCATAGTTCTTACTTAGTTAATAAAATTCTGACTTACCTTGAATAAGATGCTTATGCCGAGATTCATAAATGGTTTTGTAAAGTCGATGACGCTCTCTCTTGCGTAGTTTATGGTCATTGAACCAACTGCCAAATCGGCTTTCTGCAAAAAGAAGATAAAGAAAAATACTCTTCAAAATTTGAGGCCACTTTGTTACGTTTTGGACTACAACGTTTTAAATAAACATTACAACGGTCATTTCAGCAAAACAATATATTAATATTGCTTTACTGATTTACTAAAAAAAGGTTCCCATTTGTTAAAATATTTCTGGACCACATTCAATAACACAAAATTCTATATTATCGATACAAGAACACGCTAGCTAATCAGACGGTGAATTAATTCTTATAAAAAGATGTATGGCTTCAATATTTTCTATTTACTTTCTAGCCATATGTCTTCGTCTTCTGTGGAAGGCACACAGAGAGAAATTTTTGTTTGCTTCAAATAAATATGCATTGACTCAAATAAATTTGTTGTTTCAATAGAGGCAAAGAAATATTTATTTGCGGGTAAAAACGCATTTATTTGAAATATTTGTTTGGTAGAAAGAACATTGATTTGCGTCAAACAACTTATGTTTCCAGTTAAAAAGTTTGCAATTTGTGTATTATAAGAAATGAGATTTATTTACTTCAAATAATTATGATTGTGTTGAGTGAAAGAATTACATTTTTTTAAATTAATAAAATTGTTGGTCGAGTTAAAATGCTTAAAATTATTAATCTGTTGAAGGAATTAATAGACAAGAATTTTTCGGAAGACTCGCCATGTGTCACCTCCTTTTTGGGATGTCGCACATCCTCGACCAGTGCTTGGCCTTCCCAACCCAACATATAGTCAAGGTTAAGTTAGTAAAGTGTACACTGATTTGGAATCGTAACTTGAACCTGCAGGCACTACTGTCGATCACGCGGCTTTATACTCTCGATATGTACGAAGTGCGAGGAGAGAGTTTACAGCGCCATCTAACAATACAGTTGGATGACATTAAAAATATATTTATTTGAATCAAAATATGATTTCTTTGGTGGAAGGAAACCTATTTTAAAGCCAAAACAAAAATATTACTTTGAAGGAAATAAATATCTTCTTGTGTAAAAATATATTTATTTTAATCAAAATATGATTTCTTTGGCGGAAGTAAACGTAATTTTAAGCCAAAGACAATATATTACTTTAAGCGAAATAAATCTCTCCTTATATACAAATTTATATGTTAGAATCAAAATTATATTTCATTGGTGTAAAGAAACGTTTCTTTAAAATCAAAACTAAAATATTACTTTAAAGGAAAGTAATTTTTGTTTAAATAAATATTTCAAATAAATTAATCTCTGCAAGCAAATAAACTAGAGTATTCAATGAAGTAAATATTGTTGGCGTCAAAGAAATATCTTTTGACCCAAAAGAATAAATTCAAACAAATACATTTCTTTGAAACAAGAAATATTTTCTCTCTGTGCATAATAATCACCAATTCTCTCAATTCCTTACCTAGAATTTCGCGTGGAAATCCGCCAAAAAGCGTCGACGTAAATGTATGTATTTCGGACCGCAAAAAAAGGACTAATGAACCTGAGGAAAATAACTCATTCTTTGGGATTGTTCGTTCGCCAGAAACGACGACGTAGTGAAAGGAAAGCCGGGAACAAACAAAAACGAAGGCGATAAATTCTATTCACTTTGATATATTTGCGGACCCTCGAATGCCACGCTTAGACATAAATTTCTTCAGGCTGACCAGCTATTTAACTTAAGTCAGATTCTTGCAAATGACAATTTTGGTAGTATAGCACCTACAGGGTGTCGCACGCTGTAAATAAAGTACATTAACGGCTAACCTTGAAGGAGCATATTCCTAAGAATGTAATAAGCACGTTTTCTCAAATAACGTAAGATCTAATATAACGCATTCTTGAGAAAATTAATAAGAAAGACGGGGTCCGTCCCTGTTCAGCGCAAAAAATCGACAACACTCCACCACAGTTGTAGCGCATCTTCATGTGGTTGTGCTTTTGTTGTGACTTTTCTAGTACCAGAGACGGGTGGATGCCAATTGTATGCGACGAATGGCTAGAATACGACATAACTTTGTTCGACCGGAACCAGCGGTTGCTGTGTTAAGTCGGTTTGTTTTGTTCGACGGATATCGTTTTGGTAATGTTTGAAAATCCGCATTTCTGGATTAGGTACGTACTAATCTTTCTAATTTTCAATTGATAAATGTTTATACGGACGGGGCGTCTGCAACCGCATTCGGGTCATGCTTTATCGGCTATTTACCAGGACCGGTCTTAGACGATTTCTTCTATTTACATATACAATTTTGTTAGTACTTAAAACTATGAAATACACTATAGGTTATTTGACCAAAATGCTTCTCTGTCCTTGGTGAATATGCTCCTTCAAGGTTAGCTGTTATTTCTGAAGCATCCCCTGTATAGAAGAACTAGCGTGGGATACCTGTACAGTATATGGTATAGTAACTATGGTACCTAAAAGTATATACACAAATCTAACCGTCACAATTTCGGCAAGACACTCAAAATTTTTAGTGTAAATCATATTCTTATTCACGTATCGCAAGTAATGTCAAAATGTTCACGTTCTTCAGGCCCACAAGTCCGTCCACCCAAAAGTCCTATATCTAAAGCGAAATTTTGGAAAGCTGTGATAGAAAAATTTGAAACAAGAATCGTAGAATTGAGAGAACGAAAAGTGGAAATTAGATCGAATATTATTAGAATGCAAGAACAGCTACCTAGTGGGATTGCTCATAGTTTTATTGTGGCAACCGACAATTTTAAACCTCGTGTTGAAACGACACCAAAAATTAAGCCTAATCCGAATTATTGCGATGTTTACACAAACGCAGAACCTCCCCAAATAGTACCAGATAATTTTCCGGAAAATTTATTTAATTACTCGTATCGGACGACGGGGTATGGTCAAAATATGGGATATTGTCCGTTTACGGGAACCTGTAAATGCGACAAAGAAGTCAAATTTGGGAAAAATACCTGCCACATGTATTGATTCAGATGTTTCGAAAGGCATGGTAGATGAAATCCAAGTCCAATGTTGCACTGTGTAATTTTATGCTATATTTAGATATGTATGTATGTGACCTAATATCAGTAGTAATTTTTATTTTATTTTTAATCTAGTGAATATATTTCATTATAACATTGTAACAAGCGAAATAAATATTTCTTGACTATTATCTAAGTTGTCGTAATCAGCCAAATAAAAAATTATTGTTAAGGAATCCTGTTAAAAACCATATCAATTTTTCACTTGAATTAAAATCACCCGATATATTTAGTGCTTCTTTCCTATGAATGGAAGATCAGAATTTCTTGCACAGAAACGCAAGACTTGTCTAGAAGTTCCCTACTTTTGTGGTGATCAAATCAAAAGCTCTACAATAAATTTTCACCCGTTCCATGAATATTCCCTAAAACACAAATTTGAGTGTGTTGAAAATTAGGGAATTTGTTAACATTTGTTGTAAAAATGCAAAGTTAAAACGAGTCCGTATTCGTATTAAGGGAAACTAATTTTATCCAAATCATTACGCGACACAACATCATGAAGTTTCAGTTATACTGCAACGGATCTCAGCCAATAACCATAGAAACCAACAACACAAACTCCCATAAACAACACCCCAGAAATGACAGTTTAACAAAAATCATTCATCGCACCACACCTTCGACCGACGTTCCCATCATAATTTAGGCCTCCAAGTCAAAATTCCCAGTCAGGAACTAAACACTTTAAGCTAAAACGCGCGATTTCCCCACCGCAATGTCAAGATGCGCCTGCTACACTACCCAAAATCCAGCTCCCCAAGTCAATCCCAGCTCAAAGGCGCAATTCTGGGAAACGCTCATCAAAAAAACCGAAATGCGCATCAATCAGATGAAAGCCAAAAAACAGGAGATCTACCGTAACATCACGCAGATGCAAAGTCAGCTCCCACCATCGTTTATGGACATGACGAAACCCCCAGATAATAATATTCAACAGGGATGTCCAACGTGCACGTGCCCCAATTGTCCCACAAATATCCCAGAAAATTTCCCGGAGAACCTATTCAACTATACGTACTCTCCAAAAACTTACGGCCCCGAGCCGACTAAAACCGAATCTACGCGATGCTTCTGCTATAAACCTCGCGAAATGGAACCGCCTAAATTAATACAGACCGAACTATCGTATTGCACGTGCAAAAAAAGCCCCATCGAGCAGCCTAAATTGGAAGTAAGGGGTGCCGAACCGCACCTAGAGAAGAAAAGCGCTAAACCGGAAGAGCCGAGCCGTCAAGCTGAAATCTGTAGCTGTACAAAGTGCGCCGATGAAACTGCGAGGCGTATACAAGCCTTACACGAAATAGACCACCAACCAACCCACGAAGAACCCCCGAGTCATCGCGAAACGCCAATTCGCAAACCGTCCGAACCAGAGCCGAGGCGTCAAGACATCTGTAACTGTACGACATGCGCCGATGAAGCTGCTAGGCGTTTACAAGCCACACACCACGAAATTGACCGCCGACCAACCCATGAAGAACCGCCGAGTCATCACGAAACACCAATTCGCAAACCGTCCGAACCGGAGCCGATCCGTGAAGGCATTAACTGTAGCTGTACTAAGTGTGCCGAAGAAGCTACAAGGCGTATACGAGCCTTACAGGAAGGAGACCACCAACCGACCCACGAAGAACCGCCTAGTCATCACGAAACGCCAATTGGCAAAACGTCGTCGTCCGAACCTGACCCGAGGCGTCAAGACATCATCTGTAACTGTACAACATGCGCCGATGAAGCCGCGAGGCGTCTACAAGCCTTACGCGAAGTAGACCACCAACCGACCCATGAAGACGCCCCGAGTCATCACGAGAAACCAATTTGCAAATCGTCCGAACCGGAGCCGAGGCGTCAAGACAATATCTGTAACTGTACGAAATGCGCCGATGAAGCTGCTAAGCGTTTACACGAAGGTGACCACGAACCGACCCACGAAGAAGAGTCGATCCATAAAGGTAAGCCAATTTGCAAAGCGGCCGAACCAGTTTCTTCTAAGTCGATAGCGGTCAAAACTGATGAGCCGGCGTTGGCGAGTTGCGCTTGCAACACGGACGCCTCGCCAGGAGACGCGAAAGGCTTGTGCGAATGCGAGATTTGCGCACAACAGGCGATCAAGAGATTGCTGGGAGAACCGGTGACTTTAGAGGTTACCCATGTGGCTAAATTGGACTTAGGAGGTCCTGTTCAGCAAGGACAACGAGCTGAGAAACCGATATGCAACTGTGCGTCGTGCACCAACCAATATCAGAAACGTCTGAAGAGTCAGGGTGGTGCGCCTCAAGACGTCGCTCAACCGACGCGGATGATATGCGAGTGTTCGATTTGCATAGAAAAGTTGCACGAGGAGCTTGGCTTATTGAAAGGCAAGGAGCCGGAAGTCGAGAAACCACCAGAAGTACCTATCGGTGATAGGGTGTTGTGTGAGTGTGACATCTGCAAGAGGGGGAAAGCAGCGAAGCCGACGGTGGAGGAACCGATTGGTGTCAGTTGTAGATGTAGTGAGGCCCATCTGAAGGCGGCCAAGAAAGATCTGATCCCGACGCAGGATCGCCCGTACGCCGGAGCTGGTGAATCTCCCCAACCAGGGGATCCTGCGTGCGTGTGCAAAGGTACGTCGTCGAGGAGGCAATCAAAGCAATCGAGGCAATCGAAGCAATCGAAGCAATCTAAGTCCGCCAGCTCGGAATATGAAGGTCCCGATTGTCTATGCGCTTCTCGGGAGTCCTCAAGACCATCGACCACGGAGCACTCGCTCTGTCTGGATAACGACCCGGAGTGTATGTGCTCCGAGGAGTCCTTGGTCAAGTCGGACCAGAAGAAAGCGTCGGACCAGTCGGTCTGCACGTGCGCATCGATTATTAAAGAACCCGAAGACGAAGTGATTGAGTGCATGTGTTCGTCTGAGAAGTCCTTGTCGGAACATTCCGTAGTGGATGATTGCACGTGCGATCCTAAAGTAGTAGCCGAGAAGTGTCTCTGCCCCTCTGGAGACGCGGCTAAGGCGCCGACGGAATCTATCTGCTCCTGCTCGACCGAAGGCTCGCACGACACCGATGGTTTTGATTGCATGTGCACCTCGAGAAGCGCATCGAGTGGCGCGTGCTGTTCCGCGGCTGGCGATCTCGATTGTTGTTGTTCTGGGAGAAGCGCGTCGGCGCAACATTCGGCGGTATGCTCGTGCGCGAGCGACGAGGCGCAAACAACCGGTGAGTCCATTTGCGTCTGCTTTAAGAACGGTCAGCCGGACACGGCCTCCGTGTGCTCTTGCGCCGTATCCACCATCACCTTCAATTGCGATTACTGCGGTAGGTCGGTCAGAGCGAACCTCAACGACAAAACCTCCTATCGCTCGTGCCACTGCTCGCTGGAATCTAGGAAGTCTTCTTGTAGTTGCTCCGCCATCTCGACGAAACCCTGCTCTTGTTTCGTGGAAATTAAAGACAGCTGCTCTTGCACTTCTTTGCCAGAAAGTCCTCAATAGTTTTAAGTCTTGTTCTTGTTTAACACACACCTCGTGACCTCTCTCATGCTCTTGTTCTAACAACAGGCTCTTGGAACGAAGACAGGGAGGATGACGCTAGTAGCGAGGATTTGTCCTACAAGAGTATCTCGACGTGTTACTGTGGCTCGTCCACCCACACGTCGAAGCTCGGATGTTGCTGTAGCGTCCCGATGGGGTGTCAGCAGAAAAAGGAGTGCTGCTGCTTGGAGTGGACGTTTCGGAAGTACGAGTCGATGAAGGCGAAGTCTTGCCATTGTCCGACGCTGGCGGGCGTCGAGGATACCGTCGAAGATGGGACGCCGACGTCGTCTTGCGCTTGTAGTGGCCACAGTAGTCAGAAATCGTTGACCGATAAGCTATCGACGTACTCGACGTGTAGCTGCGTGCCGTACGTGCACGGACACAGCGAACTTTTGGAGAAATTCGTCGCCGAATATCAGCTGCAGAGCGGCACTTCGATGAATAAATGAGTACATACTTTGTCTTTTGGAGTAGTTTGTCGATTCAGGTCGACGATTTTCTGTTTTTAAATCAATCATCGCGCGCCACTTTTGTAATATTAATCAGTACCCGTTATCTTTAATATCATTGTATAGAATTATGTCTACGATTTAATAATATAGCCGATGTAAGATAGTACGAAGATAATAAATGATAATTTCATGGTTTATTGGTGCGTTTCATTCTTGGTATTGTAACTTATTGGGGAAATTAATTCTTTAAATAGATAGTAGAAAGTCTGAAACTGAAAACGAGATAGTTTTTCTGTGACATACCACTGTTCTACACGCAAAAGTTAAATTGGTTGCATAACCTCTTTCAAGTTTGACAGTTGTTTGGGTATAGCGGCAAAAATTTGTTAACATGGGCATGGCTTACGTCGACTACAATTATTTATCATGACCCTGTATTACATTTATATTGTATATCCAAGTTAACACCGTTAGGACGGCGAAATTAACAAAAAGAAGAACAATACATTACATGTCTTTTTGGAATCCGATGTGGAAAGTGTCGGGTTTCGATATTCTATGGCGTCCGCAAATTTTATTAGAGGCTGGAATCACTAAATGCCACTACCTAACTGCCACGATCGCAGTTCTTCGCATTTTACAGCAAAACGGTCACGATTTCGTGATTTTAGCTTCACTACAAAAATAATGTTTATAAAACTTTGCACACAAAAGGTATTTATGACTTCTTCTTGTATACAGCGGTTCTAAAACAACGACCGTCCCAATATAGGTGTAAGTTTGTTTGTAAGTTTATCGACAATAGGAATATTTCGGGTTGTGGAATCTTAATATGGTTGTGTTTGTGTAGTGATTTGCGTAGTACCAGAGACAGATTTGTAGGGTACCAGAGATCTTTGGTTATAAATGTTATTATGCCGCTACCTACAGACTAATTTAATAGAACGTTTATCTAAAATTAAAACGGAACAAAAAACAAATGACTCCGGCACCAACTTCTGTGTTTTGATTCTGATACTGACTTAATTTCTTGTGGTTCGACTTATTGATGCTTAAAAATCATCATTAAAATTGATTTGGATAAATAAAGCGATACTGTGGATTGAGATGTTTTTCTTGATGATCTTGCGCCAAAAGATTCTTTTCGATTTTGTTTGTTCAAACTACGCTGACGTATCTACAATAATAGTGTCACGTTGACACCTTTTTTGGGGAAGTCTCAAAATTCCGGCCGCACATTTCATCTCACACACCGAATCTCACATATCTAATATACACGGATTACGATGCCATGCCAATCGTGCTATAACGAAGTGGAGGTCGGCTACAAGCCTCCACCGAAAGACCAGAAGACCGAGTTCTGGGAATGCATCATACAGAAATGCGAGGACCGAGTGAACAAACTGAAGATACGAAAAGAGGAACTGAACGCGGCGATCAAAAAGATGCAGATGCAACTGCCCTCCATGTTCATTCCGACGACGGATGGAGATGAATCAGGAGGGAAAAGTTTGGTACGTAGTCGTCTTTAAAGTTGACTTACAGTACTTTATTTTAAGCCAGGATTCGTATTCACCGCAAAAAACTGTATCGAAACCAACTCATTTCCATTCAAGTCACCATATCCGTTTTCATATAAGAATTGTTGGATTTTTATACTGAATACAGATCTGAATAGAGATGGTTTCAAACTTATTTGTTGACGATATATTTTCGAGAACAATATGAAGTGATGACTTATCTTTTAGAATTCGCCGTCTGACTCGTTAACAAGTAAATCTCCTTCTACTGACGAAACAGAAACAGCTTCAATTGGAATAAATTCAGCACCTGAGATGAATACGTGCGGTTGCAACACTGTGGATGGATCATTCCACGACGACGGTTACGTGATGGCGCAGAGAGCTGCTGCCGATGCCAAAGAATCGCAAGCATCCGGAAAAAGCATAAGCTCGGTAATTACGACGTTTTAGAGAGAATGGGAATCACAAAGGGATTCGCTCCTATAAAAAAGTTGTGCGAGATAACTATCTTTTTAATCTATTGGAAAGAAATATTCTAGTTTTCTAACGTTTTATTTTGCTATAGCTGTGACGGGTGTGACCAGCAACTAAACGGCTGTAGCCTTTTAAGGATTGGAGAAAAACAAATAGGTCTATATGAATAATATTTCGCAGAAGTATGACTTCATTATTCAAAGGAACTGTCATCATTATACAAAAGTACTGTCAAGTCTGCCAAAATATTTGAAATATATAATATGAAATGTAATGATTATGTAATGATTATCCATGAAAAAAAACCTTAAAAAAATTGAGATTGTAGCGGAAATATGTCCGTTTGGGTCACCTGAACATTTTTGACGAAGGTAAAAAAAATGTCTGTATATATTCGACAAAATAGTTAAATAATGAATTAAAGTAGATAAAATTCTGATAAAATTAATAATTTAGTTGCATGACCAAATTCTATTTGCTCGAGATCGGTCGTGTGTGCATTAACATAAAACTAGTTAACCAGGATATGACAGATATTTTCATTGTAATGACTAGGTAGTGTCAAACGCAGACATTTTGACAATACCTACTGACAGTATGAAAATATCTGTCAAATCTTGGCTAAATTGTTTTATTTTAATGCAGAGACGACCGTCCTCGACCAAATAGCATCTCATGCAGGTAAACTATTAATTTTATATATAGTATGATAAAGTCATGTGCCTGACCACATCAGATTTTTTGTATGTTAGTCAAAAATGTTCAGGGGACCCAAAAAGATATTTTTCCGCTAAAATCTCAAAATATTTTTTCGGCACGATAACAATACTTTGTCATAATAATTTTATAGCAACAAAATGAATAGTCATCTGCGAAAAATTCAGCCAATCTATAGAACACCATTTCTCAATCTTCGAATTCTTGTGGAATCCTCGAAATTGAGTTGGAACCTGAGGGAACCTTGCCAATTTCATAGTAAAAGTATAGTAAATAGTTTTTTTTAATATAGATACAAGTTTAATGCACAGAAACATTTAGCAAGTAGCCAGCTAGAAATCTGCAAAAAATCTAGTTCAATTGTTAAATACTATTTTTATTGTAAAATGATTCTATAATACTTAAACTTATTTATTTACCAATTCTTTCAAAGGTTACAGCTGTTTCATAATTAATTAATTCAGGGGAAAAGAAAAGTACACTGAGTAAGAAGTTTCACAACCTTTCATGGAACTATGTATTGATTTCATTAAAAAGCTAGTTTTGCTGGAGTCGTTCACAATAACGATGATTTCTACATTTTCTCTTAAACTTTGTTAGATAATAAAAAGCTTGCCCATGCATACAGAAAACATCACAAAAAATGTCCATCTTTGTGCCAAAACTAGTACCAGTAGGAAACTTTAGGCAAAATCTGAGTGCAAGAAAACCGTCGTCCAATTTCAGGCATCCCACAAGAGCGCGTGCGGTTCCCACAAATCAACACCGCAGGAAACCACCCCCACGCCGTCGCGCAAAGAAGTCAAGATCGAGGACAGCCCGGTCGACAAGATCTCCTTCATCGACAGCGAAAAATCGATGAGCAGCCAGCAGCGTCGCGTCAACAACCACAGACCCACCCCAGAAATCGACTCCATATGGTCGTTCCTCTCGAAGGGCGACCAATCATCACCTAACGCCCCCACCAACACGTGCGTCTCATGCGCCACGTCATCAAAACCCGTCACACCACCACCTCCCTCACCTGCCATGACAAACGACCAAACGTCATTCTCCACTTACACGTACACAGACACAGAAACGACCAGCAATTCGAGAGCGTCAACCTCCTCTAGAGACTCGAGTCGTGCGCCGAGGAGGAAGCACGTGAAGTGCAGCGTTTCCGAGTCTTCGCGAGACACCACGAGCACCCCTTCGAAGGCGAGGAGCGACACGACGGCCACGTGCCCTTGCTCCACGCCGTATGCAGTACAAGCGCTGATGAAGACTTATACCTGCTTGCATACTCAGTTGCCAGAGGACCTGTGGCCAACAAGGGATACCACGGGACCTGTTATTCCCTGCATGGAGACCGATGACTCGTTCTCGGTGGATTCCCTAACGACTACGCCTTGCATCGTGGCGAAGATATCGGCGTGGTCCATGAATTCGACTAATACGTACAGAGCTGATTCGATATGCTCGACGTTATCGGAAATAGAGAGACCCTCGTGTTATTCTCAGACTAGCAACTCTCGGTTGAAGCGCTTGGTGAACTATGACAGGCTGCATGTGGAAACGCATGAAGGCGTTTCGATTTATCCGGATAGGACTGCCTCGCTCTGCCAGACTGTCAATTCTGCGTTTTCGCGGATACCGCTGAGGCATCGAAGCTACAGGTCGAAGCACGTGCTCGATAATCATGTGATGTTGTGTTTTTCGCGCCCGCACTCGCATAGGGGTAGTACTGAGTCGTTCCATTCGTGCAAGCTGACTTCGAATGTCTTGTAGTTTTTGGTTTGGTTGCGAATAACGTTTGTTTTCTCGTGTTTGTCGGCGTTTGTACGTTTGTTTCATGCGATCATATATTTAATGTATGGGACTATTTGTGATGAGTACAGGTTAAAATATTGTTTTGTGCGGATGTCGTTTTGTGTGTAAAGGTGTGACGTTAGGGACCGTTTTAAAATTAAGTCGTTTGTTTGCTTTTTATAAAAGTTAAACTATAGTATTGGTGGTATTATGGTTGGAAAAATATTTTATTTTGGTTTAGAGATTACGGATTAAATGCGACTGTACTTAAAGCATCTATTTCCATCGAATAGAAAATAATAAAACATTCATCCCGACAGGTTTTGTATCAGTTATGTTGTTTGTATGTTGTTTTGTAACTGTAAGTGTCCCAATATAACAGGGTGCTGTTATATTGGGACATTTACAGTTAGTTAAACGTTGTAATTATCTATATGAGGGCCATTAAACCGCTTTATTAGGGTACAATTTACTATGATTACTAAACCAAAGCTGCTGAAATTATACTCTAAAATTCTTATTTACGACTCTACGGGTTCAATGCAGGCAAACATTCAACAGTTTTTATCTGCATCCACTTGTTAAATCCCTGTGAATTATTTTCCAGAAGTTAATTAAAGCTAGAACACAAAGCTTTGCGCGACGCCAGAAAAATATATGCCTGCATGATCAAACTGCAATTTGTGCGTTAATCTTGTTTGCTTGCTAAACAGGCCTGAAAAATTGGACTTGAAATTAAAAATACTGTCGGAGGAAATTCTAATATTGGCACGGCCTGATATTGCCTGCATAATGGATTCCCAAAATTTATTAAAACTACTTTGTTCGCCTCGAAGGATATTGATGACTCAAAGAGCACAGGTCCTCCATAAGAAATATTTGCGTTTCAATAAGATGGGACCCTATCCAGGATAATTTAAGCAAATAACCAATTTCTGTGAGTTATACGTGAGTTTAAGTTCGCTTATTAATATGATAAATAGTATATTATTTGGCCAGTACATAACTAAAGATATAAATCGCGAGCATGAAGTTTATACGTTTCATCTACGACTCATAAATTCCTATTTATATCAAATATTTTAAATGTGTTTGTCAACGATGGCGAGGCGAACTGTCACATAACTGTCATCCACGTGGGTTTTGACAGACTTTGACACTAGCGTTGTATAATGATGACAGTTGGTTCAAATAATGAAGTCATTATTTGAAGGAACTGTCATTATTATTCAATGCTACTGTCATTATAATCATTGGCGCGTATAATGATGGGGATTATATAGTCATAGATACGTATGCAATCAACTTATTATATGTGAGTCGTAGATAAAATATTTTATTACCCAATTTCCTCCTACCGTATTCGACGTATAATGGTTTCAGTATCGGTTTACCATAATAGAAACCTTACGATCGACTATAGAGTTGGTGTAAAACGATACGCCGAAAGTTAGCGGCAACAGAAACTCCGAAATTGATTAATTCCTCGTTAATTGAGAATGCTGGATGGACCTCATTAAATATGATTACGCTTCGGGGGCGCAAATAATTTACCCCTCATTAAATGTTAGTCCAAATACGCCTCGCGCGTATTCGAAATCGGATGCCCCGCGGAATATCTCTCAAGTTTTAATTGACTGATGCAAACTAAATGTCTGTATACAAGAAATGATTAATTCATATTTTTTTAACGAAGCTTTGAAATTTGCTTCATGACTGGGTTTTCTCGTTTTTGTCTTATTAATTAACAAGTGGTCTTCTGCATTGCCGGGGCATTGCTCTACCGTTGAGCTACCGAGCCCTGTGATAAGGAATAGATTTAATTCGTCATTTCAAAGGATAGTAACAGTAAGGATTGCTGTCTAACTAATATTATCATGACATCTATTGGACACTGGTGGAAATTGGTTCATGGTATGTCAAGTTTGCGCAAGGTTGCGGAAGGAAGTGGGCAAAACGTATAGCGGAACATGAATATAGAACTTCTTCTAACATTTATCAGCATAAAACTTTAACTGGTCATTGTATAAAATATAATCTAAGAAATTATACTGATAGGCTGGTATGACATTTCTTTCATCTACTATTGGCTTCAGTCGATTCATTAGCGGTTTTTCAAGCAGTTTTGACGAAGTGGGCAATAGAAAAGTTGTTCTATAGGAGGATTCTTCATTTGGTGGTTTTCCTGGCTTAGGAATCATCTGCCTATCGACGTTTCGTTTTCATTTGGAAGGAAGGATTGTTCCAAGTAACTGTTTCAAAAACTGTGGGGTTGTCTGTGTCATTTCGACCTTAGTGGGATGCATCTTAAAAAGAAAACGTTAAAATAACCTAGGGTAGCCTCCACAATTGATAAAAATCTCATTACATTCATTAAGTGATGAGAACCAATTTGGGTGGAGGCGCCGGGACACTAATATTTTAATTTCCGGCTATTAACTATAAACTAATTGATTGTCGGTATTAAAAATAATAGTTTCCAAATTCAGTTCATTGGATGTCCAATAAATCCCACGTAAAACAACGTAATATTTTACGTTTCAATATGTGCACTCGATTTAAAAATGAATTCGCCGGCGTGTCGGTCGAATTGATATCAAATGTTTGAACAGGCGTACACATTTTCGGACTCGCGGCCCCTCGCCCGCCCCCCCAGAGGCATTCTTAAATTTGAATATGTTCATTCGTCATGTCATAACGCGGGCGAATGCCTGTGCGGCCCGATAATCCGTCGCTTCGCTCCGAATAAATGACAGTCATCGGCGCAACAGAAGTCGATTTATCGTCAAGCGCGTCGCAGACCGATAATTAATCGGCCGTTTATTCCGTCGGACAGTGTTTGTTTGCGTTTGAATTAAAATTTAACCCCTTCGCCTACGATTACTCGGAATTAATTTGTTTTTGTGCGCCACAGTACAGTAAAACTTCGAATAACAGGAGTTGCGGTGCAAATTACGCCCACGCACTTCAATAGAAATAAATAAACTTCGATCTTTGTTTACAATGTTTAGTTGTAATTCGTGGATTTTGTTGTGTTGAGAGTCTATAGGTATTGGATGGAAGAGGTCCTGAAACTGACCCTTGCGGTAAAATATATTATATACTAATTTTTCCTTGGGAAGCACCTTTCCACGTTCTGCCTGAAATTGAAACTGAAACATCCTGGGAATTAAGTTGTTTATGCTTGTATCTCCGCAATTTTGATATATTTTTAGTTGAAATTTTCAGGATTCTTATTTTCAAATAGGCACCTATTTTCCTACTGATTTTAATTTTATTTGTCGCCTCGACAAGCCACCCCTTTAATAGTTTTTTAACCACATTCCAATTATATTCCTTTATCTAGTGCTCAAAGTTTTCCAAATTCATAAAGTTTGTTATCAAATATCAAATATTTGTTATCTTCAATTTAATAAATCTGAACTAAATTTCGTTCCATGACATTCGATATCCCCAAACTGGCCTAGCTACGTAATACGATATTTCATATTGATCAGGTAAAGTTTGGAATCCTATATTCCGTTACTACTATATTACCCGTTTGTACATTGATCTAGGGGAGTGAGTTGGACCCGGTCAGATTAGAAATTTAATACCGAGATTAGCGCCTAACTAAAACGAATGTTCATATGTATGCGTGCGTGCTGGTTTCGTGTATCTCGCTGGAATCGAAAGCAATTAAGGGGGCAGTATCGGAAGCGTACCGTTAATGAACCAGTAAATCGTCTCTTAACCTAAAATTAATTTCCTCTTCTACATTTACACTGCCATCTAATTAGAATTTCCATTTCGAGCGCCGTAATTAACCCTCGTAAATCTCGCGACCTGTTCAATTGATGACGACTATGAGAACGCCGCTTTCGGACACAACAAGTGGCGCCCACTCAAGTTACGAACGTAATTTATTAACTCAACAGTTGATTATTAGATTTGAGAAACGAGATTTTTCGGTAAAAAAATATAGGCGAATATGTTGTGTTCAGAACCAGCGATGTATAACTACTATCACCGACGAATTGAGAAATAGATCATATCTAACAAACAAAAAACATAAGTTTGGATTGAAACATTCAATTATTGCAAGTATGGTATGTTTTCAGCCTTCACAATAAGAAGGATTTTTAAATAAATACGCGAATTTACTGAATATCAATGCAGATCTGAGTAATTGAAAACTTGTATCGTTTTTTTTTCACGGTTTATATACAGGTCCAAAATAATCATGCACTTCGGTTTTTGTACTATCCTAGTTTGCCGAGTGACTTCGTAGGATTGAAAATCAGGTATACCAACTTAAACGAATGTTGTCAACAAAGAAACAAATCTTCTAGATTTCTTCCAGTTACTAATCATTAGAGTTTCAACACTTAAAATTGCAACTGCGAGACATCAGAATACTTTTTGTTCCTGAAATTACTGAAAACTGCACATTGTTCAGTTTTTTACGTTAACTCATATGTTGTCGTTCATTTACACTTTTTGCCGTTAAAACACACACTGCGCCCTTCGTTTTCGTTTTTCTGCCGTAAAATACACATAGTTAGTCGTTTAAACGCATATTTTGCTTTTAATTTACATACATTTGTAGAGAGAAACATTAATTTGTTCTGCTAAAAAAATGGCAGCCATTTCATTTTATTAATTTAAAAAGTGTTCCCTATTTTTCTAATAATAGTGTAGGAAATATAGCTTTTTTAGAAGAGAAAATTTATAAAGTTTTGAAACTTTGGTTATGAACTCACAGTAGGAACCCAAATACAGATCCGAAGAGTTCCCACCTCTCCGGTGCGAGCTTCATCCCCTCAAAAAACTACCCTCAATAATGACCCTCTGTCTTTTTCAGAATTTTTACGAAAAGATGTTACAGGACTTTTTATATTCTCCATTAAATTCTCTATAAAAATATCCCATACTTTTTTTTTGCGTATCTCCCACCATGAAAAATGAGCCCAGCGCCGCTTTTTGCGGTGATTATCTTTAAAAATGTTAGGCTAAGCAAAAAAATGTATAGAATCAAAATTAGAGAGCAGTTTTTTCTCTACAAGGTGCATGTAATATAAGCTCCTTATGATCAAGTGTTAGTGTTCATATGATGATTTTATTATATTTATGCATTCTGTACTTTGAGCCCGTTTCCACACCACCTTTGAGGTAGAGCTCTGGGCGCGTTTTTTACGTGGTTTCCCCTGTAGGCCTATGCCATTAATAAAATATATCTATTTATTAATTTTCCTCTGTAAAGTCGTCCTCCTCGATCGAATTGAAACAACTTTGCCCATGACAACTAGAGCACATTGTGGAGCAGCGCAAACCAACTTTTACACAGGTACATCGCTTTCCACGTCCTTTTTTACAGCCGCAGGATATAAGCTGAAGAATTGAAGTTGGAGCTGGCGCTTCAGTCATAACCACTGGCATCAGAATGTTTTTACTTTTTCTCCAGCCCCATTCAGTTGTCGTTAAAGTTTTTCCTCGCCACGTCTGAATTTGATAAAAAACCAGATATGACTGTTGTGCTAATGCAGCAGATGTAGTTGGTAGTCTAGGCGAAATTACTGCGTGACTAACTTATTAAATAAAATGAACCGGTAATGATTCAAAGATGTCTCTTTTCGGGGTGCCTTGTATAAGACAAGTGTAAATTTCTCTTGCTATGTCATCTTTCGCCGATGAAGGATTATTGAATATTTCAACCACTTCTTGTAAATCCTTTCTTGATTTTATTGTTTATAGTCTGCGATTTTCCTTTCCCAAAAAAAGGCAGACGTGGTGTCCCAGCCACTAAACGCATGGGCAAATAAAATGTTATCTTTGCAACCCTTTAAATCTTCCGAAATTTGCAAGTCATGGGAACTATACGTCCTTTTCTTAATATTTCCTTGAGTATCTCTCAAAAAGCGAATGTCTTTGTCCGATGGAGAAAGACCGATGAGGAGTGTTCTGTGTTAGCAAATCAATATCTTGCCCAACAACAACAGATTTTTCAAAATTGTTGGCTGCGTCGATCGCAGTCTGAACAATTAGCAAGTAGGCGTCATCGGTAGAAGCGAAAGTGGAAATCCATGCTGATTCTAATGTGCTCATCAGTTGACCAAGCGATTATTATTTGTCTTTTTAATGAAATAATTGTAACTGACGCATATACCTCAAGTACACTTACTTAAAATTCAAAAACAAAAATGCATAGGTATGATAGTATATTATTCTATGAGCAAGTAATGTAAACAATTTCTCACGAGAACGAAGTTTGCAGCACGAGCCGTAGGCGAGTGCTGAAAAGCGTTCGAGTGAGAAATTGCCATTACTTGCGAATGGAATACTATACTTTTTCTACGACCATGCAACGAAATCTTATAAATTAATTTTTGTGCATATAGGGACAGCTGTATGTCACTATGACGGTTTACAGGATTTTGACAGATTAAAATTGTTTGGTGCGACGTTGTCAATGCCTTCACAATGTCGCTAAGCAGTGTATCAACAATTTGGAAATGAAAAATCCAGAGCTGTGATTGGTTCTAAAGCCGTGAGGAATGAAATATTTCTCACTACTGGCGGGGTATGAGGAGCCAGGAATGAAATATTTGTCATGTGTGTGGGGAATGGTTAGTATTACTTATCATAAATTGCCATGATAATGAATCCATTCCTCAACAGGAGTAGAAAAAAAAATTATCTTATTTCACAGGCAAGTGTCTTGTAGAGAAAAAACAGCTCTTTTATTTCGGTGCTATAAATTTTTTTGCTTAAGGCGGGTTTTCCTAGGAGCAGGATTTTTACGCAGCGTACAACGCATTTCAAGTTGACAACTCAATACGTCGCGCGTTTGTATTTTCCAAACGTGGAACATCAGCTATTCAGGTGGTCTACTTGTCAAGGGATCTTTGCGTGTTGTCAAAAGTGACAGACGTCTGAGAAGACGTACGTTACGTTGTACGCGGCGTAAAAAAACTGCTCCTAGGAAAACCAGCCTTTAGACTAACATTTGTAGAGATAATCGCCGCAAAAAAAAACGGCGTGGGTTCATTTTTCACTTGGCGCTGAAAACTATGCCTATATTCCAAGGTCATTTATGAGCGTTGGGTGGGAGATACGTAGAAAACAGTAAGGGACATTTTTATAGAGAATTTAATGGAGAATATAAAAAGTCCTGTAACATTTTTTCGTAAATATTCCAATTTACGAGCAAAACGCCGAAAAAGACCGCGAGGTCACGATTGGGGGTAGTTTTTTGAGCAAAAGGGGATGAGCTCGCACCGGAAAGGAGGAGAACTCTTCGGATCTGTATTTGGGTCCTTACTGAGAGTTCATAACCAAAATTTCAAAACTTTAGAAATTTTTTCTTCTGTTCCTTGTTTTTCGAACTAATTTGCTTACACTATAATATAAATACACTTACCTTATCCATGAGTTGTCTGACGATACCGTTCCATTCGCCCGTATCCAGATCGATGGCACCGTATTTGCCGTCGGGAACTAGCTCGATACGGTACTCAAATCCTACCATCGAAGCGATACCTTTCAACAGGTCTATGCAGAAACCCTCGTAACGAGCGTTCCCCGACAAGTTGGTTTGGTGTCTCAGCATTACGTACGGCTGCTCCTGATCGACATCAATCACAAGGATTAACATCGGATTAACAGCTAAGGCAATCCGTGCAAATCTGATGCAAACCAAGCCAACCGATCTTTAGGTAACTCCTTATAAGACTAAATACATGCATAGTAGGATCAGTTGTTATGTATGCAGAGTGATTTATTTGCTGTTTAGCCAGTAATGTTAGACGAAAGAAGCTACTCGTTTCGGAATAATTCAAACCCAGATGTCCCAAAAGTCAACGCCATAAACACTTAGGCAATTGCTATTTTACTGCAGAATGAGTTCACTTTGAAATAATTTCAAAAACTACTTAATAATTTGAATGAAAACCCCTTTTAAATTAATGTGACGGTTATTATTGTAAAAACTTACTGTGATCATTTAGTAAATGAACTGCCAAATCATTTTGTATATATGCCATTGCACATCGTGCCTTAAAAATGGCTTTAAAATGTTTTCAAACGAAATTCAAATTATTGAAATAATTTCACAATGAGCTCATTTTGTAGTAAAATAGCAGTTTTCTTTCTATATTAAAACATAATAAGTTTTATACCATTTTAAAAATTGCAGTAAATGGGTAATCTTTTAAAATAACTGCCAGGTTATGCTAGTATTTTTTAGCTCAATGTCTTTTGTTTTTGAAATAAATAAAGTTCGATTTTTGCTGTTTTCACACTTGGTAATATTTTGGTGCTTTATTAAATAAGAGAAAAGTCTCTTATATAATCACTAGACACCCTTTCGAGTAAAATTAAAAGACATTAACAAGGTATAATAAATTTCTTAATTAATATTCTGGTTATAAATTAAAAATCTGTTTTTTTGTGCATTCAATTTAATTTAGTATGAAACTGCAAATAGATCATGTAACATTTTTTTAATAAGAATGTTCTGAGAAGCTTAGCCTTGTTTGATAATTTAAAAATAATAATTACTTATACAAAATGATAGTATAAATCCAATAAATCCATGATAGAGCATGATGGACTGAAATGAAGCTTCAACATTCCTATAGTTACATAAAGAAGAAAAAAAAACACACCACCCAGTAAAGTTATATTATAGCTAATTTAACTACTTATACTATTATTAATTAATATTATTTTTATACTATTATATTAATTACTAATAAACGCGTACACAAATGTCTGTTTTAACTCGGTAGAGAAGCAAGAGTTCAGTCTGACTAGAGAGTTACGTCAAACAAATTTTTTTAAGCACCTCGTGGAAAAATTCTGTTAATGAAAAGCAACTTTCTCCAAAACAATCGACGTTCACAAGTGTGTTAAAATACATAAAACATACACACATCGCCTCAACAAGCTGCCCCTTCAATAGTTTTTAAACCCCATCAAATCTATTCCTCTATCTTGATCTTAAAGTGTTCTAAATTAAAATATGTTGTTCTTTGTGTCTATAGTAAAATATAGCAAGTGTTATACCATTTTGAAAACTACACTAAATAGACATTTTAAATGGATAGTTAGTGGTATTAGATTTACTTTGGACGGTGGTCAATAGCATCGTTGGTTAGGGATGCATGCCAGAAATTAGAATCTCAACTGAACTAAGTCAGTCATGAGTTGGCCTATCAACACTCCACGCACGACGTTGAGTTTTGGGACACACTGTATATTGAAATGGCCCGGACAGAATAAGTACAATATTGTACTTATTTATTAATTTATTAACACTTTTCTTATATTAGGTATATAAGACTATTTTATAGTATTTTTGTCCAAATTCATGATAAGCAGGGCCGGCCCTAGCGTTTTTGCCGCCGTAGGCAAATCTCAATAGTGCCGCCCCCCTGATTGATTGTTTAATTACTTTTATAACAAACCAACTGCAAATGATTGAAATAATTATTATCAAATAATAAATTCATGCATCATGAGTCCTTGCGTGTATTATTTTTTATTAAATTTTGCAAGACGCGTTAGTAATGTAGCGAAAACAAACATCCTACACACTACGTACCAAGATATTATTTTCTTGTCGAAAGTAAAACGTATTAAGAATTCTATAGCCCGAAAACTGTTTCTTGCAGGCATAAGAATGTATTTTTCACCGGTGCATTCATGCAGCATTAATATGTTTACCTCAAATAGTCTGCCCAATATCGACGTAGAAGGTATGTATTTTTACGGCCACAGAACTACAAGTTTTTGTCGAGCCAGCCGATGCGTTCGAGAGTTTGCAACGTGTTTGCAAGTCCAGATGTGCCATGTTACCTATCGGCATTAAATGTTCATATTTTCATACTTTCGGTACAAATATTTGACAGTGCATATGTCGCAGTGCAATTTGCTTAGATTAATAGGATAATAATACTCGAAAACAAAACACGATAGCTAATTTTGGTTTTCACCATTGAGTTGCAGTCAAAAAAAAGACGATCTTACTCATTTTTCAATATCTCTTATAGTTACCGAGATCACCTATAGTAACATCGAATTAGGCCCACCTGTACATACTTAATTAATTACATACTCACAAAATAGCAGCTCAATTGATTAATTACTTTTATAACAAACTAACTGCAAATCATTGAAATAATACTGGGTGCAGGGCCGGCCGTAGCGTTTTTGCCGCCGTAGGGAAATCTCAATACTGCCGCCCCCCTAACTCCAAAATGACGTATACAAAAAACAGATTTATACAAAAATCATGATCCAGAAAAATACAGTCAATACTGAGACAATATTTACGAAATTTATTTGTGATAAAAACACAACCTTTGGAGATTATACTAGTACAAACAATACTTTTAAAACAACAATGAATAAAGAATACTACTACAATATACAAAGTTTAACCCTAAATTAATATTAGCTCTTTCGAACCTTTTTTCTACAAAATCAATTTCTTTCAGATCTAATGTATTACTCAATTCATATTCAGTGGCCTTCATTGCTAACCCATTATGACAATTTTAAGTAGACATGGTTCTTAAGTACTTTTTTTATTAATATTAGTTTAGCAAACTGTCTATCGCCCGCTCAGGTAGCACAGTTATAGGCAGGGGTAGAAAAAAAACTGCTAAGCAATGTTTAAATTTGGCCAAATGTTAAGGGAGGTAATGAATTTTTAAAAACGTCAACTGGACCTTCTGGAAACAAGGTCTATGGACGCAAAATCATTTAGCATCATAATTAATTCGCCCGACTATGAAAATAGTACCAATAATACCATCAAAATGTTTACTGAATGAAGACATTATTATTGAAATGTATTATAAATTATCAGTGATTATCAGTGAACTTTGTTATGAACTACTTGCATCAAATATCTCCGAAAGTATTAAGCTTAGCAGAACAAAATGTACACCATATTAAAGATTAAAAGTATTACTTAAAAATATTGAAAGATGTAGATTTGGGAGAAGGTTAAAAAACGGATTTTCAGAACCGAAATATTATGTCAATATCTACACTATTAAGTAATCTCTCATCAGCAAACTTCTGTCGTTTTTGACAGAATAGGTATTGACATAATATCTCCGTTCTTTACATTTTCCCAAATCTAAATCTTTCAATATTTTAACTACTTCTTTGTTTATCATGTACCCAAATCTTCATCAAAATTTTATCTTTAATATGATGTATAATTTGGTCTGCTAAGAGTATTATTTTCGGAGATATTGATGCAAGCATTTCATGGGGAATTTTTTAATCACTGATAGTTTTTAATTAATTTCAGTAATAATATCATCAAAGACTCAGCACATTTTAATATTATTTTTATATGCGGGCAAATTATGTGTCTACCCAAATAAAATTTAACTAGCTTACCATTTCGGCAGCAAATGCTAAACCGTTAAGATGGAAGAATCGCCAAGTTTTAAAGCGGTTTCTGTATCTTTGGAATGTGCCAGTAAATCTTTTTTACTTATAACATTTTCTTTAAGTTTGTGGATATCGCATAAAAACTCAAAAGGATCGTTAGGACTATTTTATATTTCTCTTTTGATTTTTGTATAAGATCACTACACTACAGTACACTTTCATATTATTTTTCCTAATTGATCATATATTTTTCCTAATTGATCCTAATTCTTTATAAAAGCTAACGAGCTATTTTATTTAAATATGTATTTTATTGGCTGCTATGCATATTAAAATATAGGAATGAAGCCTGTCAATTCCTATTGTATTTGATTGTATTTGACTATTCCTTTATTTTCTAGATTCAGGCAATATTTTAGTGCCTTTTTTATTGTAGTTCAGTTGGTTTTGCCGCCCCTAAACTTTGCCGCCGTAGGCAGTTGCCTACCTTGCCTACCGCCTAGGGCCGGCCCTGATGATAAGTTAGCCGTTTAAAAGATAAACAAAACAGAAATGTACCTGTGAAACCATGCAAAAACGTTTAGCATCATAAAATGTAAGTGTTAGTGAAACAATAAAAAATAATAAAAGAAAAAATATAAAAACCGGAATATCCATGTAAAACTTACTATTGTTTTTTTTTTAATTTAAATTTAATCCTGAGCGAAAAGAAAATATTGTTTTTATTTCTAATTTCTTAAGACGTTTGACCCGTTTAAATTAAAATTTTGTTAATATTTCAAACGGCTGTAACTTTTTAAGGAATTGAGAAAATAAATAGGTCCATATGAAATTTTTTGGTCAGGTACTAGGTACTTTCTGTTCAGTGTATTTTGTATTTTATAATAATTTTTCTTACTGTAAAACAAGGTAATATTTACGGTTCCACTAAAATGTACCTACTTGTACAGAAATTTCCGAGGTGAATTTTGTTGTAATTATAGTATATGGTTGAAGTTTGTTAATTGGCTAGCGAATCACTCTATATACTAACTAAACCTACCAACAACTAATGCTAATCTAATAGTACAGTTCCATAAGACAGTCTACATTAAGTTTTTACATTCACATACCAGCCAGCCACAGAAGTACGAATCTTTTATTCTATTGTACAGAATTTTTACCGCTCGACAGACAATTTCATTCGGTTATATACCTTCTAACAATACCGCCCACATTCTGCGGCCAAAAAACGGCCGACCGCAACGCTGTATAACAAAAGAAACGCAAAAGAGGAACAGAACGCGTACATGCAAGATAAGCTGTTGGACAATGCCGTTCCACTCTCCGGTTTTCTGGTTCCTGACGCCGTACTTCCGGTCCGGCACCAAATCCAGCAAATAGTTAAAACCGACTTCCTTTGAGATACGGTCGAGAATGTCGACGCAGAAGCCGTAGAAGCGTCCGTTTCCGGTATAATTTTTGCCAAGATGCATCATCACATAAGGTATCTCCTGAGAAGAGAGAAATCCATGCTAGATACTACGTATACGACTAAGCTATCATACATATGCGTTTGTAAATAGTATCAAAGGGCAAGTTTAGATAGATTTTCTGAAAAAATTCTTTTGATATTTCTTTAGAGTTTAAGAGTATGTTTTTGCCCCGTAAATTTTATTCGTTTAATTTTAGCAATTAATTACTCCAGAAATAATCTATAGATTTCAACGAATTATAAAGTAAAATCACCTGCGGAATGCTAGTTTTCAATGTGCATTTTTGTAAAGTCATTGGATTAGTGATTGACCCACAAAAAGCTATATTATGCAATGCCAGCCAATCCGTTATTAGAAGAGCTAGAATAATGAAATATAGACTATAGGCTACCCAATAATTCATAGGTTTAAAGTTTATTACATAATCATTGTTTATCTTGCATTTTTCATACAAATGGTCGTGCTGAAACTCCGCGTGAATTCCGACGCTCTACGATCGTGGCGGTGCTGCGGGGAAGGGAGGCGTTAGCGGTGCTGTCATGTCGGAAAGAACCGACACAGCTGAGAGAACCGGGACAGCTTATTATCAATATACAAAAAGAACGATAACTTGTCCAGGTAGTAATTTTAACTAACAATTAAATTCTTAATTTTTGCATAATTTTGATTATAATATGTGACCCGGTACGAGAGAAATCTCTTCTATCGATTGGCGTTTATGTTTTCTTCAGTTTTATACAATGAGGTTGTAAACAAGATTTTGATGGAAGCGGATAGATCTAATAATATGGAGTTAGCAGATTTTCCGATTAGTGGTGAATACTAAATTAATTTTGCTTGATAAACCCAAAAAATATTTAAATAGTACTCCCGGTTTTGTTATATAAATAATCAACCTATTATAACAGTTTCAACAGTTTATTTATTAATAATATTTAAATACATGCACAAACAATATAAAATAAATACAACTCTTGATATATTTATTACATATATTACAAACGTCACCTCTGAGCGTATAAAACTTTAAAATATCAAAAAACTTTTACAAATTTAGCATCGTAAATTTGTAGACACATAGATTATTTTGCAGATCGTTCATTAATTTTAAATGCTAATCCCGAAACCCGATTTAAATTGCCAAGAATTTCCATGGGACTTCCAAATGCCTGTTCGTGGTTCTGTTATCTTATTGACTCTTCTTGCCATTATTTTTTAATTCGGTAATCTGTCGCCGGATATCCAAATTTCTTTGGCGAGGCATAATCGCCGTGTCGTGATATGTATTGTGTCCGTAAACACTGTTCTCCTAGTAACTAATGCACGTGCGATCGACCACTACTTGCAGCGTCGCTGTCGATCCCTTCCCCCGCTCGCCCGAAAGACCGAAGACCGCCGCATCAATTGCAGCAATCATGAGATGCTTCAACTCGATCTTTTGTAGGGAAAATGCAAGATAAACAATGATTATGTAATAAACTTTAAACCTATGAATTAGTGGGTAGCCAATAGTCTATATTTCATTATTCTAGCTCTTCTAATAGAGGAATTGCTGGCATTGCATAATATAGCTTTTTGTGGGTCAAGCACTAATCCAATGATTTTACAAAAATGCACATTGAAAGCTAGCATTCCGCAGGTGATTTTACTTTTTAATTCGTTGAAATCTATATATTATTTCCGGAGTAATTAATTGCTAAAGTTAAACGAATTAAATTTACGGGGCAAAAACAGCGCCAAGTCGTAGTAATTTGGAAAAGTCAGGAAAACGTCAACATATACAGCTTTCTAATTTTTATGAGTTGTAACATAATAATCAAGGACAGCATCAGAATTGTTTCAAATTTTTTCGCCCCTAGATTTGCGAGAAAATTGACTTCAAAAGAGGGGACATACAGTAGCAAGTTCACAAAAAATGCTTTAAAATCACCTTTTTTCTTTCTTTCTAAAACCCTACACGAATTTGCCTCAAAAAATATCAAAAGAATTTCAACCATGCTTACGTATTGCCATGCACGTTTAGGTAGACAAATATCATTCCCATGCTTATGGAAAAATAGCTTTTTTTTGTTAGTAAAGGTCTAATAGGTACTTACCAGAATTGTGGTGACAATCAGGGTGACGTTCATCGTCCCTGGATCAAAGAAAGCGGCCCGGTCGGTGACGTTAACCCCTGCCCCTGGGTTCCATTCACCGACCTTGACAATCGCATGCTGTTTCAACTTGAGCAGATCAAGTTTGAACTGGATGCGTCTACCCTCTTTGAACTCTATTGGTCCGCTGAGCCCTCGAAATTCAACCTATGGAAAAAGAATTTAACAAAAATTAGTGCGTTACTTTAATATATTTTTTAGAGTTTGAAACCTGATGACACGTGGTACATTTAAACTTTAAAAAAACCTATAAACGTAAAAAGGAAACGATGTTACTCCAATATTAATTACTCGAGTGTAGTACAGTGGCGTACGCGTGGTTGGTTTAACGGAATGGGGTAGCGAACGGTGGCGGTGGTGACCAGCACTGCGGATAGGGGTGTTAATGGAAAATGACCAGATTAGAACGGATTTTAATCCATTTACGGTATTCGGTGGACAGGATGGACTCGTAATGTAGTTCGAACCGTTTTTGGAAAAAGCGGTTGATGGATAGGAAGTCGAATGCCATGCAAGCGGTTCCTGTAAAATTTTTCATCTGGAAATGTGTTCGAACAATTCCGATGCCTGTCACGTGGGATAATGCCGGTAAAATTTGTTTGAAAGAGCGTTTTTGGGAATATTTGGTGATATATACAGTATACACATTGATTCATCAATATTTGTAAAAGTTACAAACCTTAATAGCACTAATTATGCGATTTTACTCCGATGATATAGTAAGTTGGCAAAATCTTTGTAATTATACTATACCAATTAAAAGTTTTGATATAATTACTTCGTCTTTGTTCTCTTGCTTGTTTTTTTTTTTAATTTGGACGTGCAGGCCACTTATATACCTAATACTGAAACAAAAAATGCAAACTTTTTATACTGCAAAATCTTTCTTTTTCTTTTGTTTATAGTTTTGTTTTTTTTTGCTTCACTTCCAAAGAATAGTGTTAATTCTCTAGAATTTGCAGCGCCGAGCCATTATTTGTGCTTATTAGATATTGTACGCATGTTTTTAGTTATCTTTCACTGATGGAACTGTCTATAGATTCGACTATTAGATTCGACTGGAAAAGTACTTCGTATTGCCCAATTGTTTCTTAAAATTCGGTTGAATCTACATTTTTGTTTTATAAAAACATTGCACCATGTTTTAAGATTTTCTTTAGATTGAAAAATGCTGTAAAAGATGTTTTGCTTAATTCTAAACCAGAGTTTACTGCAACAGTAAAGTATATTTAATTGTTTTTAATCGAAATTGAATAATATCAATTATCTGTTGTGGTTTCGGTGGTTCAATATGTAAATAAAATTTTTCATTCGAATAAGCAAAACGTCACAGGTTTTTTGCCAGATTTAAAAAATTTTATTTTATTTTTTGAGAATGTATCATAATGTATAACACATGAACTGGAGTTCATAGAATTCTTGAAAAATCAACAAAAACTTGGCCCTTTCCAGCCCGGATTCGTATTAAGCACAGAAAATCTATACATATCTAAACACCTAGTCACTTTTAATTCCAATAATATTATCGTTTTCAAGTTTTAAAGCTTAATATCTGTTCACATATCTTAAAAACACTCTTACTTAATTAATTTGTTAACCTCTTCTTTTTCAAAACTCTTCACAAAAAAGACTGGTTTAGAAACCACTCTACATTTTCTTTATACACGAAATAATGATAAAACTTTTTTATAATATTTTCATAAACCACAAGGTTTATTAAAATACCTATATAAAATAATTCTTTTTGCTGAATGTGTTTAAGTACGTATTAAATTAAACCAAAACAACAAAGATAAAATTATAATCCGGCATTACAGACACAAAAAAATCTCTAATTTTCGCTTCTCCCACTGCACATTGTGCTTATTCTGTTGACCACAATATATACGGAGAGAACGGCAATGCGCATTTCGGTTAAACGCGATAACAATACCGATACCGAAAAGCAACAAGCAAGCGAACGTATCCAGGCGACATAAACCGATTTTTACAGCGAAACGCGCGCCCTGTACGAACAGGAAGCGGAACGTAACCACCGCAGACGAACAAGGGGGAAAATTTCTCGTCTGAAAGCACTTGGCATCAAGCTTGGCTTCGCTATTCCGGCGCCACACTCGATCTTGCTTTTCCGAGCTTTCCCCATGTTTGTCATGGAGGATCGACCTTAGTTACAACGTAAAACCGGTCGGTTTTGCGTTACAATTGAAAACATCTTCAATGCTTTGTTCACAGATAGAAAAGATTTCTTGTTTTTAATGAATATATATATAATCTTTTGAATTTACTTTATTGAATTGAAAATTACTTTCCTCTTAGGTAATATTTATATTATGATTTAAAAAGACGGTTCTTTATACCAAAGAAATCTAATTGAGATTCAAACAAATATAATTGTTTAGAAAATAAACTACTTCCGGGTAATACCGTGTGTCAAGATTTGTAAATGCTGACGTTTCGCGAACCATGTTGATCGCTTCTTCAAAGCTAATTGAATACTGAAGACCTACCAAGAAAATCTCCCTTATATACCTAAATTTACACCTCACTGCGCACATCTGGAGCTACCGCTCCCATGTGCTTTTCCACCTGACCGCGTTAGGATCGATTTCCAGACCCTACTAATGTCAGTACCGTCCTCGCGATTGATGTTCTTAGGATGTTTGTAAATTTCGATGGCTTCTCTAATAATCCTTCGATAATAATAACCAACCCTTGCCAACATCTTCACGTCATCGAAATTAATTGTGTGTCCCGACTCGTGGCAGTGTTGAGCAACAGCGGACTGTTGAATCTTGGGTACCCAGGTGTCTCTATTGTGATCTTTGACTCGATATTCGATACTTCGTCCTGTCTGTCCTACATAGCATGTTCCACACTCACATGTTATCTTGTATACCCCTTCGTTCTTCAGGAGTGGTGTGATATCCTTTGGGTTAGGCAAAAGATCCTTTACCTTTGCAGGTGCTCTGTACCTTACCTTACTTGCTCATACATCGCTCCCACCCACTTGAAGTATGCGGTGGAGAGACAATACTCTACAAGATCTGGTACATCGGTTGGTAGACCACAAGTGTTGTCCGAAGGCCTTCGATTGCCTCCTTAACGGAAACACACGTAAAAAATGATGTTACGTCGAAACTTACGAGTATATCCTGCGGGTCAATAACAACTTCCTTCAAAATCTGAATAAAATGTTCAGAGTTCTTAACAAAGGATGTAGTTGGTCTTATAAACGGCAATGATATTTGTCTTGTATTGGTAAAAAAGGACAGTGGAGATTTTATAGCATAGTGTGGAGGGTGATTTTTTTTCGGGTGATTTTTCGTATACAAGATGGAAATATTTAAAGGTTGTTTTTTTATATTTTTTTCCGTAAAATAAACAGCGGAATTGGACATCTGCAACAAAACCATTACACAGACACGAGAAATCAAATTGTGTACTTCAATTATCTTGATCAGATTGTGGCGAAATCATTGACAACTTTTGGTTTTGTTGCGGATGTTCGATAATGTTCATTTTAAGATGTAATTTTTACGTGAAAGACGAACAACCAAGCCCTGACTGCCAGACAAGTGAAAGAAAACATGATTTCGTTACCAGTTCAGAATTCAACGGCATGATTACAACAGCTAAGTTATCTCCTGCAATTGATATTAGTGTATCGTCTGCAAATAGTTGCACATTAGAAGATTTAATTACTGAAGCAACATCGTTTATATGAAAATTCAATAAAACAGGTCCCAAAACGGAGTCTTGTGGCAAATTCCGTCTTAAATTCCGAAATAGTTCTGTTTAGTTGCTTAAAATAAGAAATGTGCAATATTGAACTATATTTTAGGACATCCGGTTTGTTGAAATTTTTTAAAATTATCAGTATTTTAGCCTGAAACACGTAAAAAGAGCAAAAGTAAAAACAAACTGTTTTTTTTTGCTTTTCTTTCAAGTAACCACTGATTTGTTGTTTAACAATGACGTTTAGTATTTGTTCTAGTTTTGGTAACATAATTTGTGTTTGTATTGGTATAAACGGTGCTTACTTTCCTAGAGTCAGTTCAATTTATCTCTTAAAATTGCAATAGTGTGTGTTGATCTCTGAGAAATACTTCAGAATATGCCGAAAGAATAATCAAAATCGATCAAAGATTACAAAAGTTATTGCACATCAAAGTTTAGGAAAATATTAGCCCCGTTATTACAGTCGAAATCATCGCTGAAACTCCTTAGTAGGCTTTGGCGTTCGACGCGCACAAAACAGCTGCACGCATTGGTCTCCAACTTCAGTCGGTATCACGGGTGGGAGTATGTTTTGACGTTTCTTAGATTCTCTCGAAATTTCGTTCGGAATTTGGGCGGTTATCGGGAGTTTTTAGTGCCCGTGGCGTCGTTTATTCTGTCGCGTAGTGACCTTCGGTGGCCGGCGGCAAATTTTGGAGAATTCCAGCGAAATCGTGAGTACAATAACTTCACAATCTGTAGTTTTAGGTTATTGCGCAATATTGTGAAATTGCAATGTTTGTATTGCAGATGCGTTCGTGGCTAGTTCTGCAACAATAAACACTTGAACCTACGTTTAGATACGAAGTACGAACGCTTTGTTTTAATTCAGAGTTATTATTATTATTATAAATTATTATTATAGTTTATGTTTTAGCTTATTAGCTAGCTGTACGATCATAAATTGGCTAGTTAGCCATCTCAAAGGGCTCTTTATTTCGTCTCTGTAGGTTTGAGTAGGTAATTAAATGCTTGAGGTTTCTTGCACGCGGCGGTTACATAAGTTAAGCCCGTCTATGTGCCGATAATAAGGCCTTTATGGCGAAAGGTAGGGAACGGTGATAGGCACAAATTTTCCTTTTGTTATCGGGGTTCCAGGCTGTAGTCTGTAAATTGCTCTACGAAGTAACCCGACGCCACTTTAGCTATTAAGACGGTGTTCGCATTAACCCCTTATAGTGCCTTATAGTCCCTTATATTGTTCACTTTCGATAGGAATTCCCATCTAAATTGTTAGTTAGATCGTTGGTTTATGTGACGTGACAACGCATGTATTTTATGTTAACGACTGCTTGGCCGATTGATTACTTATATGGAATTCAATTTGTTTTTAAATTCTGAATTAAATATTGGTCGTATAAGTACACCTATGGTAAAATATGATAATTTTGTAATATTGCATCCCCATATATTACGGAAACCGCTAAAATAATCAGAGCTCGTTACAATACTTTAATGGGATTATTTGCATTTATCATTTTACGAACTCGAATTATACATAATATATTACAATATGTTGCATATTCCATATTCAATATGCTCATTATAATACCCGTTATTGCATTAAGTATGATCACTACGGGGTTAGTAAATTTACACCCCTAATCATCCGGGTTTACCAGAGTATTTAATAATTTCATTCAATATTTTCATTTTGGCAAACTATAAAGTTTGATCTTTGTTTCTTATTAATAAAAGTTGTATCATATTTCGTGTACATTTTAGATAATAAATGTCGTAAAAATGTGAGTTTTAGCAAAAATTACTGGTGTCTGACGATAATATCAAGCTCATTTGATGAATTTATTGCTGATTTTATTTCTCTAATGGATGCAATTTCCAACGAGTGTAGCAAAAATAGTATAATTATAAAAGGATATCTATAAATGGACGGAAAAATGTTTAAAAATTCTTTATATAGTAAGAAGTTACAAGAAAGTATTGATAGTATATGAAACAGATATATTTGATATTGACTAATAACAAAAAACAAAGCATTTATTTTGGATGCTTTCAATATTCCGATCACAGTGTTTGAATTGAAATCAAATTTGCTTTTATAATTTTATGTTTTATTATTTCTTTAACTGCGTCGCTTGATTTAGTCTTGGAAAGAAAGCAAATATTTTTTAATTATTAGCTAAACCTAAAATAGTCAAAATTACCTGAACACCTAAATAACTCACCAACAGCAAAAGAAATCAAAAAATGTTTCAAAGAAAAGTTTTTTGTGTTTAAACAACCGCTCGTTTAAATATAGTTTTAATATACAGTGTGTTTATTTTATTATGAAAATGCAAATCTTTCCATTTTCTAATAGAACACTGTAAAGAACTTTTTGTAGAAATAAGTTTTTTGAAAATGTAGTATTTCTGTGTTATGAGTAATTAATCAAAGTTCCGAAACTTCAAATTAAGACTATTGTCCCACTTAAATAGACATTTATTTTAATGGGGCAGTTTGAACATTTTATTAAATTCCATTTAATTCTTCTGTTATTTTTTCCTGGATTTTTAATTTTTCCGTTTGGTTTAAGTAAAAGTTCATGAATTTTGATTTATTGCTTATAACTAAAAAAATAAATAACAAAATATACAGGGTGTTCTGTTAGAAAAAGGAAAGTTTTGCATAATAGCAAACTGTAAGAGCAACCTGTATATTGAAAATATATTTAAAAGATAGCTTGTTTAAAGATAAATAATTTTAGTTTGAAGAATTTTTTGAAATTTTTGGCAATTGAAGAATTATTTAGTTGTTTCGGTAATTTTGGCTAACCCTGCATATATTATTATTATTATTATTAGTATTATAAAATAATACTTACCGCATTGATATAGTTTATGAGGCTGAGACCACCATCCCATGGTTGTTCGCGGTCGCAAGAAACATTCGACAACTTCAGTGTGTGCGACTGCTCTACAGTCTGTAGTCCGATGGCAAAAACGAATACCGAGTCGTACATAAGCGCTGCTTCGGCCTGAAAATAATTAAAACAAGAAGTATTATAGGCTAGTTTGCTAGTATTATACACAGAGAGAAATTTTTGTTTGATTCAAATAAATATGCATTGACTCAAAGAAATTTGTTGTTTCAATAGAGGCAAAGAAATATTTATTTGCGGATAAAAACGCATTTATTTGAAATATTTGTTTGGTAGAAAGAACGTTGATTTGTGTCAAACAACTTATGTTTCCAGTTAAAAAGTTTGCAATTTGTGTATTATAAGAAATGAGATTTATTTACTTCAAATAATTATGATTGTGTTGAGTGAAAGAATTACATTTTTTTAAATTAACAAAATTGTTGGTCGAGTTAAAATGCTTAAAATTATTAATTTGTTGAAGGAATTAATAGACAAGAATTTTTCGGAAGACACGCCATGTGTCACCGCCTTTTTGGGATGTCGCACATCCTCGACTAGTGCTTGGTCTTCCCAACCCAACATATAGTCAAGGTTAAGTTAGTAAACTGTACTCTGATTTGGAATCACAACTTGAACCTGCAGGCACTGTACTCTATAAGTTCTATACTGTCGATCACGCGGCTTTATACTCTCGATATGTACGAAGTGCGAGGAGAGAGTTTACAGCGCCATCTAACAATACAGTTGGATGACATTAAAAATATATTTATTTGAATCAAAATATGATTTCTTTGGTGGAAGTAAACCTATTTTAAAGCCAAAACAAAAATATTACTTTAAAGGAAATAAATCTCTTCTTGTGTACAAATATATTTATTTTAATCAAAATATGATTTCTTTGGCGGAAGTAAACCTATTTTTAAGCCAAAGACAAAATATTATTTTAAGCGAAATAAATCTCTCCTTATATATAAATTTATATGTTAGAATCAAAATTATATTTCATTGGTGTAAAGAAACGTTTTTTTAAAATCAAAACTAAAATATTACTTTAAAGGAAAGTAATTTTTGTTTGTATCCATATATATTTATTCCACTTAAATAAATATTTCAAATAAATTAATCTCTGCAAGCAAATAAACTAGAGTATTCAATGAAGTAAATATTGTTGGCATCAAAGAAATATGCTTTGACCCAAAAGAATAAATTCAAACAAATACATTTCTTTGGAACAAGAAATCTTTTCTATCTGTGTAGGCTAAAGTTTGAGATAACTTCGTTATCTCAAACTTTTTACTTATATACATGTAATAAATAGAGTGAATTGTTTATTTATACTCTTGCCACTTCATATATTGAATTATTATGTCCAAAATCATCTCTTCAAGCACGCTTAAAAACTTTACATCGAACTACCAAAAAGAGCAGAGTAGTCGTATAAACTCTTGGGTTTTATAGAAACAGAACATTAATATCGTCTAGATTCTGCGTAATAAAATGTAATTTATCACCGCGTCCAAGTGGTGTAGATTTACCACATTTCCTTTTTACGCATTCTGTACATATATGCTGTGATTATGGAGCATACAGTTATTACAATTTTGTCTGGTTTTAAACTTCCATATCTCTTAAATATCTCTTAAAATATTTCATAATTTAGTCCACATTTTATCAGCGAATTCAGCAGCTCCACCGCAGAAATCGTTTTATCGCTCTTAACCTAAATAGATAAACGTAAGCCATCGCTTCCGAAAAAAAAAAAAAAAGAATCAATTCTATCAATTTATACGGAACATTTCGCAAAGTGTCTCTCCTAAGCCAATTTATTTGTAAGAACCAATCTGTTCGACGATTCCAAGAGCGTGGAGCGTCGAGGACACTAAAATACCGAAAGATGTACGAGTCGGATTTGCCTTAACGCTGTTCCGATCGTAAAATACTCGGACGTTAAAGCAGTGTCGATTGCCACAGCATTCAGTGCTGTATCGATTTCCGTTAATTGTTAAATTCGACGGACGCCAATGGGCCGAAGTCGTTCGTTCGCGTTACGATTGAACACCAATTAACACCTTCGCGTTTGCAGTTTCCAGATGATATATCACAGGTATTGGTATAGAGGACGATATTTTATGATGTTCTAGTCCAGTGGTTCTTAACCTTTTTGAAGTCAGGGAGCACTTTTGGTCATACGAAAAATTTGCTGAGCACCAAAAACATTGACATAACTTTTACTCAATATTAAAAGGATTATTGAATAACAGTTACAAAATAACATTAATTAGAAAAAATATAAATATATTAATAGTCTACCTTTTTTTTTCAGCAGAATTAATTTTTAGAAATCAAATGTCGTTCTGAGTATAATGTTTAATATGGTCTTATATGTTTTTTCTATTCCTTAAGTTACAACTGTTTGAAATGTTAACAAAGAAAGACAAATAAAAGATAAAATACATATCAAACAATGCGAAAACATTTTACAGTTTTTCTTCTAAAAACTAAATATCATTCCGAGTAAAAAGGTTCATATTGACTTATCGGTTTTCTCAATTTGTTTAAGAAGTTGTAGCCGTTTAAAATATGATTATATTGATATTTTTATCAGCTCTAACTTTTTACCGAATTGAAACAATGAATACTCGAATGAAGTTTATTTGCGGCGAAATTCATTAGTCTGCTACCGGAAAGAAAAGGATATATTTCTGTATAAATTTAGATCATAACGGGAATTTTGGAATTTATTTCTACAAACCAACTCTTGAATGTTTGAGGGAAAAAGCACTCTCGATGTACCGAATTGCTTCCGAAGTTTTCTTTTTGTCCGTATTCACATAATTCCACATTTCGTGTGTGTGTGTGTGTGTGTGTGTGTGTGTATGTTTTGGTTTTCTGGCCCCACAAAATTTTGTTCCTGAACTATCACTTGGTGGTTATAAATGCCGCCACCTATTTGGTATATTGTGATAGTTCCACCAAGCATCTGACATGTTCGCGGTAATATAAATTTAAATATAATAAAACTTTCAAAACCTTCTTAGTTTGTCAAATACTTAGGTAATTTGGCTAGATTCTTTATATTAGCAGTTACGTACCACCTACTCAAGTAGTTTTGATAAGCTCATTTTTAATACAACTTTATACTAATCTAGGGTTTAATAAATCCGCACATAACATGTGGATGATATGTAGATGAGTGCAAAAATATATATTATCAAAACATCATATTTATTATCTTTATTTTAGGAAATATATTTCAAAATGTTTACATATTTTCAGAACTTTTTATGTGGCATGTGTAGCAGAGCTATACCCATTTTTATTTTGATTGTATTATGTTCTAAATTCTTTATTTATTTTATTCATATTTCTTACTATTTGAAAATTGTAAATGTTTTTTTCTACTTTTCGTTCATTATAAACTCATAACGACCCGCTTTCGGTGTCATTATGAAAACACTAGATCACAAACTTTTAGTAACTTTTGATTTTTCAAGATTTATGATATTGACGTAAAGTGTCAAATAAGGCTGACATCTCAATCGCTATTGGTTCGCGTCAGTCGTATTTGTGAATTTTACACTACCAACTGTTGAATATAAAATTACTTTAAATTGTAAGATAACATTATTATATTAACAACATTATTATATCATTTCTCGAAATTTATATAAAATTAATGTCGCAAGGTAGAAAAAATAGTATATAACAAAACAACACGTGCGCCAATTTTTGTCTTCTAAAACTTGTATTATAGTAGTAGTATTTATTCCAACATCCAGCTTTGTACAGGTTTATTACACAATTAGTTTCATTTACTGCAAATGTGTGCGTTGTATGCGTTGTCGTTGTGGTACACCCGGTAAACATGAACATATTTTTTTGGCTGTAAAGGGAATTATTATCTAACGCTTTTAGTTATGGAAAAAACAAGTACTTCGATTTCTTTAGCACTTTAATGTACATTGATTCTAGCTTGGGACACCCTGTACATAATCATACTTTAGATTCTAAAAAAATGATAATACTATAGAGGAAACATAATCACGTAATAACATGGGCACACATTTGCATATAATATGTAAATTGATTCAACTATGAAACATGTTAGTTGTTGTATAAACTATGCATATATGTTAATACTACTAATAGGCTTAACTGCACCGACTAAAACATCTCCGCACACATAAGTTTATATTTTCTGCTTCGGTCTTTATTCTAATTTAGTGTGAACACCTTGCAAGTATGATTAATTAGTTATCTCATCATCTTGGCGCTTGGGTACAGGCAGTGAATATTAAAGTGCTCACAAAGCGTATGAATTTATTACTAGGATATAAATTGCGTTTGAACGTGGAATTCGTACGTAAGTAGTAAACATCTTTCATGACATATTAATTTGTCTTCATTGCCGTTTCGAGTACTACAGATAGATTGAGTGAGAGTATTCAATATGTTATATATGGACCGAGTGGTAGCTAATATGCTGAGTAGTACTTGTAATGTCGAGAACGATACATTGTGGAAATTGTTTAGGTAATTAAATTAGTTCAGGTTTACAGTTGACGGAGTTTCAATGCATATTCCCGACTAAACTCCTCTACAAACCATTCTACTCAGCTGGGCGTTCAATTGAGATAGAATCTGTTCTTCGCTTCGGAAATAACATATCTATAGGTTTTTTTTTGTAACAAGGGGATTTATCTGTTCTAGATGTATTTGTACGTTTATAATTTATACATGAATTACAGTTTTATTATTAGTTTTACCCAAACAAAAAAAAAATTACAGAAACACTTTTTCTCAGCATGATTTCTTCTGAAAAATACCTAAGATTATTATTATTATTTTTTTAATCCACGAACGCAATTATGACTGTTGGCATTTTTTAAAATAATTGAAAGTCGAAATGGAACATAGCTTTCGTGAATTGAATATGAAAAAGTATTTTGAGTAGATTAATTGCCCTGAAACAAAACTGGACTCAAAAATTTTCTATCAAGCATCTTTTAATTTCACTGCATTAAGTCGTACAAACAAAAGTAAATAAGTATCAAAGGAAGAGAAATGATAGTTGGCCACATAGATGGCAGCACAGTTGGCAGTTTGAGTCACTAAAGATGGCGTGAAACAAAAAAAAAATAAACACTTAAATAATCTTTTTAGTGCATCGGCGCATCCGCCAAAATTGATCATCTTGTTTTAAGATCGCCCTACTTATATTAAGATAATATCCCACAATATAACTCATTAAAAATTTCGAGAAATCTGATATTTGTGACTTGCTCCGAAGTTATCCTTGTAACTGTCATACGTAATTGGGTGGCCAGGATAACAGCAGGAATAACAACTTTGCGGTCGCCCGGAAAACCTTATAAATATCAAATTTATATCCCTCCGCGCGATGGACTTGTAGATAATTTTTGACCGGCGAATGAAATACGGGTCTTCCTGTCTATTATCTCGGAATTTATATCCCACTTCAAGAGTTTTACGAAACCTAAGTGCACTGTAACGTACTTTGTTATCACAAAACTTTTACCAATAATCCTCCAATAGCACACCCATAAATTTGATATATAATACCTACAATAAATAAATAAACCCATAAATTATTCTAGGTATTCAACAAACCACTTTATATATATCTTATCCTCCGATCACTCTTTTGTTTACACACTTTTAACATCACAACGTATCTTGCGATAAACGTCACGCATAAAATTGATATATCGCATCGTTTTTTTCCCTTTTTCCAAAAGATTTCATCATTGTTATTATTAAGCAACCGGGGAAGTGGAAGAAGAACGCTAAAATAAAAGGAAATAAAAGGAGGAAGACATCGGATTATAATGCTTAAAGTATTGGCCGTTTAGCAGGCCACGGGATTCAGAGGTAAATCATAAGTTAAAGGGTTTCGCGGTATAGAAAGGAAAGGAATAGAAAAAGAACCACCGTCCACCGTCAGCGGTCTTAGTAGATTTATCGATAGCTAGCTAGCGGGTAACTCGACCCGAGAAATTTCCGAAAGCCGTTGTTCCGGTACGAAACCACGGACCTGACACGTGAACACATCCGTTAGAATTGCAGACGACTTAAGGTAAACGCCCTAAATACAGACAACTTAAGGAATTTTTGTTGCATTTGTAACTGTAGAATTTATATTTATGTGGTGTTAAGGACTATGTCAATTTCTTTTAAACAAATATTTCCTTCTAAAAATATCTGAAGAATACAGAATTTACAGTTGGCAATAATGTTGGATGTCATATTCATATTTCAAGCAGGATATACACAAGCATGCTTAAAAATAATCCATATATGATCCTCATATAAGAACTACCAAAGTACAAGGTACGGTTTCAATGGGAATTATATGCTATCGAGAAAGGACAGTTTGCGATATAACAAGCAATCAAAACATTTGTTTGAAGAAGCTACGATATTTTTACATGTTATTGTACATCAATGTTTCTCATTGGGAATTGATTGTAGGTAGGGGAACGAATCAATCACAACAATTGAACCTGACAACTCTTATTTATGATGTGATCTAGGATTGAAACTTATGCCTATTGCGTACAGAAAAAAAAAACGTTAATAATATCAAGGGGAGATGCGAGTTTCTGAACACTTGAGCATCTATTGAATCGTTGAGATTTAATATGAAGAAGATGTTCTACACAAAATATGGTGATTCTGTGCTTCGGGGCTAGATAACAAGCACCATTCACAAGCTTCTCGAGATTTTATTGACGGTAGTAGCAATTTGTTCAGTAACTTTAAGCATAGTACACTTGCAAGCTCCTACGTGCCCTTTGATATGAATGAGTTTTCTTCTGTTCTACACGCATGTCTATCATGTCTATGGACCGATTAGAAGTACCCATACAATTTTTTGAGGAGCTCCAATTAACAGTAGACTATATTCTTAGTAAAGGGTCATTACAAATATTTGTAGTCGAGGTAGGCCAAACCCAATGCCCATGTTACTAAATTTCTGCCGCTTAGCACAAACAAGTATCAAACTTACAAACTTAACAGTTACGCAGAGAACAATAGTATCATAGTATTCAATCCATATGAAGCGGCAAATAAAAAAATTTACATTGGATGTCAGCGGCTACTTCAACTACAATCATTTGTAATGCTGTATTTTAGATGTATACGGGTAAACAGCAAATATGTACCTAGTTTCTTGGAATATAAACGTTGTCGAAAAAGATTTAACTTGTTTAAAAGGCACCATACGCTCTATTTGGTTGTTACCAGTTATCTTATAGCATTTACAAAATTGTCCTCTGGTGTGCTCGAGTTTTACCAAGAGAAAAGGCTATTAGCATTTTTCCTTCGGCATTTCTCCTACTACACTCTAAAGCGTTGTAGTTAGATGGTTAAAATTGTCTGTTTTTCTTTTATTATATATTATTTATTTTTCTATATGTCTAGTTTGTCAGTTATTTAATTTTATTTACTTATTGTTATTATATATGCATTACAGAAATGATTTCTATAATTATAGTATGTTGTATTTTCTCTACATCGTATTTAATACATTCAATATATCGAAAACCATTTCCAGCACTTAACAATTATAAGACATTGACAATAGAATATTTATTTATTAGAATAAAATACTACTAAAGGATATAAAGATTCTTCCCATTAGTTAACTTAACCACATAAAGGAAAGCTATCCACTCTTAAGACGTTTCAACGTTCCAGTCGGTTCTTTTACCATTTACGTAATTAATTGCAGGAAATGGCATCATTCCGACTCTCTATTGTCGACAGCACGAACGAATTTAAGACGGAATCCCCCATAAATCTATCCACGCGATGTTCTTTATGCAAAAAGTTCGACCGAATAAAGATTCCATTTTCTCTTCACTACTTCAGAACTGGACCTATATTAAGAATCGATGACTATGTTTATCCTGATCGAATATTTAGTCGTATTTTTTCTATCATAATATTATCTATCTAATGTTATTCTATTAAAAATATTGCAATAAGACTTAAAATTTGTTTAAAATTATAAAAGATTTGTTTAGATCGAAACTAACCTGTATGAAGGTGGTGTTAAGGACCGTTGGCATTACTAAGCTGCTCTGGAATTTCACCATATCTCGCAAGATTTCCTGTACGTTCAAATCCCCCGCATCCACTACACGAAAAGCCGTCATATTCACGAAATTGTACTTGAAATCTTCCAAGTCGAATGTTTCCAGGTCAAAAGTAGTGAACAGATAATGATACTTATAATCGTTCATTTGAAGTTGAAGTATCTGAAAGAAAAAAAGAGAAAATCTTAGTTAGAAGTTCGGTTTACTTATCCTGTAATATATTGTTTCAATAATACTAGTTAACGTTTATAACCAATAACATGCCTAATCTGCCTAAACATAATGTAATCGTCAAAGTAATTCAAAGGAATATGTGACAGAAATCTTATGAATGACAGCATAAAATTACTTAATACTCATTTATATGGTATTTATAATACTTAAAAAGTTTGGCAACACATATTCTGGGCTGTAATACTTCTTGTTTTAATTATTTTCAGGTCGAAACAACGCTTATGTACGACTCGGTATTTGTTTTCGCCATTGGACTACAGACTGGAGCAGTCGCATACATTGAAGTTGTCGAATGTTTCTTGCGACCGCGAACAACCATGGGATGGTGGTCTCAGCATCATAAACTATATTAATGTGGTAAGTATTGCTTTATGATGCTAATAATAATACACATATAGAAAAGATATCTAGTTTTTAAGAAATATACTCTTTTGAAGAATATTTACGTCATTGAATACTCTAATTTATTTGCTTGTAGACACTAATTTATTTGGAATAAGTCAAATAAATATATTTGGATACAAATAAATATTACTTTCCTTTAAAGTAATATTTTTGTTTTGATTTAAAACGACGTTTCTTTACACCAAATAAATCTAAGTTTGATTCAAACAAATATATTTGTATACAAGACGAGAATTATTTCCTCCAAAGAAATATTTTTGCTTTGGGTTAGAAATAGGTTCACTTCAGCCAAAGTTGTTGGACACAAATAAATGTTCTTTCTACCAAACAAATATATCAAACAATTTTTTTCAAGATTTCTTTTAGGCAATGCATATTTATTTAAATTAAAAAAAGTTTCTATCTGTGTAATAATAATAATAATGTTTATATAGTTAAAAGAGAATTTGCCCAGCATCGTATTCATACTGCTGACTATTGTAGTATTGTAGTCATATAATTTGGCAATCATTTATATTACTTATAATTATTTATACATTTATATGGTAAAGTGTGTATCTGATATAACGTTCCTTGTATAACGTTCAAGAAATTTCTTAATTTACTTAATACTAGTTAACCTTTGGCACTGTAATACAATATAGTAATCTGAGTACTCGATTTTCTTGTACTTGAGTTTTTTAATATTTTCCCACGTATCCAAAGATATTATACCGCTGCAATAATTAAATTATGGTTCCATTATCGTGTGGTATTAGGATTTTCTAGTTTTTAGTAATACTTTATTAGATTATTCTTCCTAAGAAGCTAATCTTTCAGCTCGTTTTTAACTATATAATCTGTATTACTAGTAACTTTTATATATTGGATGATTATTTAGATATTCTTGCTATCTCTTATTGGTGAAATGGCATAAAAATATTTTCAAAACTACCATTCCAATGACATTTTATGATATTCGGTTTCTTAATCTCGTATCTATATTAAGATTACGCAAACTCACGAACGATTTACATCATTAGAAATTGCGATTTCCGGTTGCCGGGCTTCGACAGCATCTAGGGCAATAGCCTTAGCAGTGATTGAAAAATAATCGAATCACGCTAAAGGGCGCGCGACGAAACAAGTTTAGCAAAACGCCTACGTACCCCTTTAAGAAAATGTTGCATGTTGGACGGTTTCGTGTCTATGATGATGTTGTGTATCTCCTTGCTCTTGATCTCCTTCAGTATCGGCCGGTATGAATCGGGATCCGCTTGACGTATGTGAATTTCCAGATCTCTGTTTAGCGGAGAACGTACGAGTTCGCGTAGCTTTATAAGTCCTGAAACAGAGAAAATAAGGATATTTGTTATTTTACTTTTTTTTCCCGAACGATCATGGGCTTTTTGGGGTATATTGTCTTTTGATGTTTTGATATTGAGTCATTAAATCTCGAAATAGTTAGTAACCAAGTAAATCTGATCGAGGAATAAATCGTATTGAAGATGGTCCCAAGTTTTCACCTTGGGGTTTTTTTGGTAGATTGCCCCGAAGTTGATGAGGATATACACGTTTTGACTGTTGAATGAGTTTGAGATATACACTGCTCAAAAAAATTAGGAGAACACCTTTTTCGAAACCTGTAACTTAAATTTTTTTATTTTTTCCATTTTGCGTTAGTAATGTAAATTTTTTAGTGTAACCTAGAAGTAACTAGGAGCTGTAATATTGTTTTTGTAATTTTCTTCAGTTATATATGTATATGCTTTTAAAGCACACCAAATTAGATTTAATTAGAACTATTATTTAAAAAGTTAGGTTTTCGAAAAACGTGTCCCCTAATTTTGTTGAGCATGCCTTTATATAAAGAAAAATTGCGAAAAACTCAATTGAAAATTGTAGAATATTGATAACTTTAGGGAAAATAGTTTTTGAGAATTGAATATGAAATTGCGTCTTTGGTAGAAGTATTTGCCCTGAAAACGAATCTGAAAAATTTCCTATCACGCCAGATTTTTCGAAAAAATGGTGTTAAAAATTATTATTATATATTATATTATTATATAATTATATATATATTGTCCTAGAAACCCCAAAATAGTCTCATAGTAAACCTTAACCTTTGCCCGTTTATCAGAAATCTCAAAAGTTTGTTCCTAAATGTTTTTGAAGCATTTACAGCGATTCTTTAAGTGGGTTGCTGACGGCTCCATAGCAGTAACCTCAAAAAACGCAATAACCTGTGATATGCTGTTTTTTAGCTCAGATTCGCATTCATCGCAAATAAATCAATTGAAAACTCCTAGATTTTGTCGCGTTTCCATACTTTACGCGCTCACTGTATGTCTAAATGACTTTACAAGTGGTTTCCAGCTGAATAATCCAAAGTAACCGCGATATCTTTAAACGGTAGCTCGTTCGAAAACGATCCATCCTACAACTTAGACACAGCAAAATTGCGCAACCATTACATATCAAATTTATGACCTCATCGATACTTATTATATTATACCATTTTCGAACCAGCGTCGTACTTATAGTGCACTACTCGACCACATCCATGTTTATACGGCAATTCTTATGCACCACCAGTCGCATATAAATTTAATATTAGAGTATTGCCGCGTTGAGCGGCCATAAAGTCAAGATTTATCCGCCTACTACGGCCATTTGAATAGATAAAAACGATAATTGAATTTTTCTTCTTGTGGTTCTCGCCGTAGAACGGAAGGGGAAGATATATTTTTCTTGAGATTTACAAGCGAAGTTAGGGGCGGGGGGGGAAGGAGGACGCCTGTACAATGTTCGGGGTGAGGGATGTTTTCCTTTTTTGTATTATTTGCATATAAAGTATACTAAAGTGAGACGGCCCACTCACAAGTATGGGCTTCTCGCGTCTTAGACTCGAAACCACAGTAAATAATCGTCTCGAGAACGAATGAATTTTTATGACGTACTCGTAAATTTGCATATTTTTTACGTAATGTTACTCAGCGTAGTGAAATATTCGAAATATTTCGTCATATTAGAAGATTTGAGACGATTTACAGTTTTGGTGGAGTCGCCGGTGAAAAGCAAAAAATTGATTAAAACCCACTATAATAAAATAAATAAAACTAAAACTTAAAAATCGTTTGAGAAAAGTTGGTTGACGCACCATTTTCTATAACGTAAACTAATTGTCATTTATACAGGGTGTTGCATATAGGCGTGGCGGAAAGTTTGTACATTTTTTTTTAAAGTCTATATATGTATATTTTATTATATTATGAATACTTCTAAATTTATTTATCCAACCGTGTATGTTGCTAAGTCACTGCGTTAATATTTAGTGAAATATTCAACTGTTTTTCCAAAATATGCCAATAATATTTGGTAGTTTGATGTAAAGTCTTCAAGTGGCGATAGAAGAGATAATTTAGAAACGATTTAACCAGTTAACAATTTTATATGAAACTACTAAAGTAAACCTTAAACCCTGTACTTTTAGGTTAACGATCGTGATAATTTGTTGCCTTCTGAGTGTTGAAAATGAGATTTTCTTTGATGTGATTTATGTGCTCGCACACAAAAACCAAATATGAAAAAATCTATTAAAACACTTCCCACTTTCCATTCAATTTTGAATTGTCTCTCCAGAAAAAAGAACCTATTTTAAACCAATTAACAATAGTAAGTTGATATTGTTGGTTGTTTTTTGTACTGAATACAAGTCCGTTCTCAAACGTAGCTCATCAAGACAGGTTTTAGCGTTTCCGTTTGTTTTTTCTATATGAGCGCACATACTATTACAATGAAACGTCTCCGCACATATTTCACTCAAGTGAACAATTTTTCACGATAGTCCTCCTAAAATTAAACTGTTTCTGTTTACCTTCGAACCACAACTGAAGTTAGTAGGTCTTCAGGTTCGCCCACTGTAAGTTTGTACAAATTGCAAAACATACTTATAAAATTGTGTAATACCTTGATAACCGTAATACTTTTTATATGAATAAATCTAGTTAATTAGACTTCTTTTATAACCCCTTAGACAATTTTCCCTAACAGATGTCATAGGCCTCAATACCTCAGTTGGTAGAGTATTGCGCTAGCGACACAAAGGTCCCTGGTTCAAATCCAGGCTGTGGCTGTAATTTTTAATTTATTTAAAATTTACATCCCTCCTGTATATCACCAGTTACTATATATAAATTTATACGTGTTATGGATTCAACATAATGAAATATTGAATTATTTCACCGCGTTTTAATAATAAAACAAGAAAAGTTTACCGTAGTCCTCTTCGTATATAATGGCAACACGTGTCCAATTGAGGAAGGCCATGACGTCTTGGAAGGCCTTGTTGAGTAGGTGCTGGGCTGGATAGAGGTTGATGGAGAACTCTCTGACGTCGGTGTCGAGATCGAGTCGGGCTTCCAAGTGCGGAATGTCGAGGGCGTCGCATATCGAGTGGATGTGCGCCCCCAGAAGCGGGTCTGACGGACCGAAGACGGCTTGGACGCCGAAACGCACCTGGTTACATGCTGGAAATTAACAAAAGTGTGGCTTTTAAAATTAGAACACAGTCTATAGGCAATTTTCAAATTTTTCTTTTAGAAAAATGGTGCGGTTTTATTACCAAAAATTGACAATTAAGGATGTCATAGAGATTTTGTTTATTTCCGTAGTTACGATGGTCTATTTCTATTTTTGTTTTCCAGTTTTTAACATGTATTTGCCATTGTTTATATGTCAATAGGCTGCAGTTTTTTAAAGAATTGATTTTTCAATATTACCCTAATTTTAAACTGTCTTTTTCTCGAAAATTTTCTTATGCAAGGAAATAATTTTTTTTTATTAATTAACAGCACCCTTACAGGTGCTTGTGTCTAACACCTATTCTGATGACTATCTAGCTATATTAATCTAACCTAAATTGCTACCTATAAAAAGTGTACGATATTAAGTGTTCCCCATTGGTGTACCTTAAATTAAATTTGGATGCTGACGCTATAAACTTCACACACTGCACGTTGCTCTGCTTTGCTCACCTATCGGCTTTCACTCACATAACACTGTGCTCTGCTTTTTTTTAACATAACTTCACCAACTCAAAACGTTTGGTTCTTTTGAGTCTTCGTACACTGTCACAATTGTCAAGAAGCTGGATTGCCTCGACATTCGTGTGCTGGAGAAGTCTGTTCTGATGATTCTCTGCAAACTTTCCAATTTCGTTCGTTACTATTTCCATATCTAGATCCCTGTGGAGATTTCTGTTTCTTATATACCACGGTGCACCCACGATGTTTCTTAGCACCTTATTTTGGAAACGTTGAATGATGGTGATATTGCTTGGGTTAGTGGAGCCCCACAGTTGGATACCATAAGTCCACACAGGTTTAAGTATCTGCTTGTAAAGTAGGAGTTTATTATATGTCGACAAAGACGACTTCCTACCAATAAGCCAGTACATTTTTGTGTATCTTATGCCCAATTCTTCTCGTTTCTTTTTAATATGTGCTTTCCAGCGGAGCTTGGTGTCTAGCGTCATACCGAGGTATTTTGCCGTGTTCGAGTAGGGTACGGTGGTGAAATTTATTGTAATTGGAACGTATCGTATTCGCTTGTTGGTAAAGTTTATGTGAACTGATTTGGTTTCGTTCAATGGAATTAGCCACCGTTGCATCCAATCACTAATATCGTTGACAGCATTCTGCAGTTTTAGTGTTGATCCTGTAACATTTGTATCTACTGCTATGATAGCAATGTCATCAGCAAACGTGGCAACGGTAACACCATCTGGTTGCGGTAGATCATGTGTATATATAGAAGGTAAAGAATTGGGCCAATACACTACCTTGTGGTACTCCTGGTTTAATACATTTGGGGGTTGAGTACTCATTATCTTGCTTTATGCGGAAGTATCTGTCAGAAAGATACGATCCTAATAGTTTGCTATACTCGAAGGGTAGAAGCCTATCCAGCTTATAGAGTAGACCTTCGTGCCAAACTTTGTCGAAGGCTTTTGCCACATCTAGGAATATGGAGGAGCATACTTTTTTTCTTCTAAGATAAATAAAGATAAATTATAAGAAATTGACAAAACAAAGGTCTCATCGTTGAAGTGATTTAATGTAATTTCAGCTTGACGAAACATTTTAGCTGTCTTTTTGATTCAGTTACTTAAAAGGGACAACAAGAAACTAGCATAAATAATAAGGAACGAAAACTATATTTACAAATTTGCCATTCGAATGATTATTTGTACAATAAAATACTAAAATCTGTTATCTAATTTCATTTATTATGTAAATTGTTGTCTTTGTCAATTATGGTGGCGGCGCCGGACATAAACTAATCGAATTCAACAGAAACCAAATAAATAATTACTCAATTGTCGCGTAAATATTCATCCACCGCTGAATTGCATTCGAAATTGCAAACGTTCTACATGATTTATTCATCAGATATGTCCGTTCGACTTCGCACACTGCCCGTAAATACACTATTAATAAAATCGATGCGAAATTTTCAACTTCTAACTCGGCGCCTCCAATTGGTTCCGCAATAAACTTAAGGAAATAACATCTTCCAACTCTCTTCACGACTACCAGTACCACAGCAGAAGACCATCCTACATCTCACCCTCTTCCTCCTTTCCTCTCTCTTCTTCTCTATCCCTTTATCCGTGTCCCTTCTTTTTATCGCCTGGGAGACGTACAACGAATTGGAGCAATTCCCTTCCAAGAATATGACCCGTGGTAGTAAAATATTCTCGAGCGCGGTAAACGAGTACGGTCGGGGGGGGCTTCGCAACATTTTCCGTCGTTTAAAAATGTAGACGTTGTGTCAAATTAGAGGGATGAGACACCCCGCTAAATTGCAGCACGGCAAAGATGACGGCGTCCGTATTAAAGTTTTCTGTTTATGACCGAAGTTGCTTGGCGCGAGCGACTGCGAGAAGTGCTTGAGATGGTTATTTCGTTACTTCGTGTTATTGTTGCGCTTTTTGTATGCATAGCGATAAAATGGAGTTTGTATGCAAATTTTAGTTTAGTTTGAGTGTTGTGCATTTACGACTGAGTTAGTGTATGTGTGTGTGTAGTGTGAAGCTACGGATACATTATTAAAACGTTTCCCAAAAATCATTTATTAATTCATATTTCACATGTGACGCCATGTGAAGCTATCAACTTGATTTTTGCAAGGTTTCAAGAGGCTTTTATTTCTGACTTTATTTGATCTACTTTGCATTATGGACCCATTCAATTTGATTTCTTAATACAAAATTGAATAAATTAGAGATAATTCTCTAATTAACATCTACAATATTATACAATGTGTTCATTTCAAATTATATTTGCGTTCGCACAGAATTTATTTTTATCTAGCAAATAATGCTGGCCATTTCGAACATGTCATAAAATAATTTGTTATTTCTTATTTTATTATTTATTTAAATTTTTTATTTCTTATGACTGTAATTTAATTCAACAGTGTATCCAATCCGCAATGTTTCGGTAATAATAATTGATTTCATACCTTCCAACTTCTGTGTAGTCTATCTTAATAACCAATCGAGCGATTTCATTCTTTTATCATGATTGAGTGGAGAATTTTATGCCCTATCAAATGATATATCACAAGGTAGGGGTGCCATTCGAAATTTCGAAGTGGGGTGGCTGGATGGTGAAGGGATGAAACCTAAAATTCTCTAGGTCTTTCATTCTGTAATAGCTACGATAGCTTGAGCAATACAACGTAGTACATACACATGGTTTAATTGTTAATTAAAAATTCAGCTTAAACGTATTAATTTAGGTGACACATTTTCTACAGTACTACACAATTAAAGTGTGGGTCACATCCACACATTTCGCATAAATTGAAGAAATAAAAGGCGGCTGAAATAGGTCTGAAATACAACAAATGAGTTCTTAAAAAAAAATCTAATATTGTTTTTGTATTCCATAAATTTAAATTAATATTGATTTTTGTGTCATATTCTTTTCAAAATATTATGTTGCAATTCTTTTTATACCCCCAACATTTACTGTTGTAGGGTATATATGAGTTTGTCATAACATTTGTAACATCCTTAACGAAGGGCGGCAGGTATGGACTTGTGTGTATATATATTTTTGATCGGCATTGAAAATTGAATCGATTGAGCTATGTGTGTCTGCCCGTCTGTTGATCTGTCCGTCTGTCTGTGTAGACAGACCATAACTGCCTTAATTTTGGAATAATTGATCTGAAATTTATTATACAAGCTTATCTCTTAAAAAGTATGTTCGTGGTTGGCCAAAATCGGTTCACACCATTTTTACTTCATCATACGCATTATGATGAATGAAGTATTGTAATCACGCCGAAAAGAAAAATTGAGATATTAGCGGAAATAGGTCTTTATGGGTCCCCTGAAGATTTTTAACCAAGGTACAAAAAGATTTCTGTGTTTGTGTATGTGTGTGTGTAAACGATTTTTGTGGCGGCGATTCCGGAGAAACTACTAATGGTATCTGGACGAAAGTTTATATTTAGAAGTTTTATGACCAAACTTAGAGCTGAAAAGCTTTTGGTTCAAAAGGGTCCAAAGGACTGGCTATTTTGTACTCTTAGCATTTTTCAACGATTTTGCAAATGAGCCGTCATTTCTGTAATTTCGTCAAAATAGATAATTAATAAATTAAAGTAGATGAGATTTTGTATAATTTATGTCTATAACATTTTTTGGTAAAATTAATAGTTTAGCTACAGGAGCAAATTCAGAACGTCAGCGGTTGCGAAGCGTCAATTCAACACGCAAATGCATGGAGAATGTGATGAGGAGGAGAAACACGCGCGCACGTACGCTATGTGAATCAATATTCAAACAGCTTGGTGTTTCCATGGTGTTTACAAAGTCAATGTGTATTTCAAGTGCGGATTGCGGATAGCAATATTGTTATGCATTTTTCAAGGATTTTGCAAATGAGCCGCCATTTCTGTAATTTCGTCAAAATAGTTAAATAATAAATTAAAGTAGAGGAAATATTGTATAATTTATGTCAATGACATTTTTTGGTAAAATTAATAGTTTAGCTGTAGGAGCAAATTCTATTTGATCGAGATCGTGTCTGCATTAATTTAGGATTTGCCAGATATTTTTACTCTAATGACAGTAGGTAGTGTTAAAGGCTGATTTTTTGACAATACCTACTGTCAATATCTGTCAAATCCTGGCTAATTCGTTTTATTTTAATGCAAACACGATCGATCTCAATAGAATCTCACGCAGCTAAACTATTAATTTTATATATTGTATGATAAAGTCATGTGCCTGGCCACATCAGATTTTTTTTCTTTCAAGCTACTTACCACAAAAATTTCCATTTTTGTTCAGGTGGCGTTTAGAGTCTCTTCTATAGATTGGCGTTTTTGTTTTCTTCAGTTTTTATAAAATAAAGTTTGTGAACAAGATTTTAATGGAAGCCGATATCTCAGTAACGACAGTCGCATTAAATAAAATATGCCAATTGTTTACGTGCTTATCCCGTTATCGTGCTAATATTAATTACTGAAACATTCTCTAGACCATTCTCCTCGCTAGATTAACCCCAACAAAGCAACAAAACAAAAATCCCTCACTATACGTGCCTCTATTTTCGAATTTTCGCATGGTGTGCGAAACGCGCAACAATAATAAAAACGTCAATCCAGATGCAGATATCGGGCTATATAAATCAAGGCCACAGCTGGATTTTCCCAACCATTAATCTTTCTTTTCTCCTCTCTGGTAAAACGTCCACGTCCCCTATACCTATATATAGACATAAGCATACAAGATATGCCAGACAACAGCTTCTTCGATCTTCGTCTTCGAGACGTCGTATTCTCGCAATCCGAACCGGCGAACGTTTCAACGTTTTCGATCTGCTTCGGATAATAGAAATTAGCGCGCGAAATAGCTTTCCAGTCAGCGCCCTCTGTCGCCGCGATTAATCAACGTCAGCATCGAATCACCGCCGAGGCACTCTTTTTCTTTATGCCGGATAAGTTCGTCAATATTTGAATAGAAACGTAATTTATGGCCGTGACCACAGTACGTCAATATCGATTCGCTATGAGTTGATCAGTTAAAAATTTGTGAATATTATCTAACGGCATGTGAAATGGTTGATAAGAATATTTGATTTACTGCCACAACCACAGTTTGTAGAAGTTTTCTTGTTTTGGTTAGGTTTTAGGTATATTTATTTTTTAATTTGATCACTTACTGATCTCTCTGATAGAAGAGGTTTTAAATTATTATTAATTAACAAAAAGAATATTGCTTTCAACAGATATCTCCGTTTCTTTTGTGCTTTATTCTTTTTTTATTAACACATATTCTCTCCAAGCATTAATTTTGCTGCTAGTGTCATAATTAGGGATTATTGATGTACGTAATTCCGTATATTAAAACTGGGTAGCGTATTAAGTAAAATAAGAAGTAAAATATGTTATTTTCTTGTGTAAAGACAGCAATAGAGCCATATGTATTACTTCTAACCATGTACACAATTCCGACACACATGTCTGATTTAAGGACGTGCTATATTTACATGTACCTAATTCCCATACCACTAAATTTGTAAATAATAGTGGTTAAAAGAGTAGTACACCGTATTATTATGAAAATATAAAGCACTTTTAGTCAGCCTAAATAGATATTATTAGAGTTTTTTAATTCCCGTTATCCTGTAGCTATGTAAAAAGAAGTCGAATTGCAGTTACCTCATAGTGCTGAGTTTGCGACGTTTACCTTAACTCCGATATTATTTACTTATTTACTTAATACGGAGTTGTTATACTCTTTAATGTCATCTAAGTATATTGAATAAAATAAAGACAAACAGTAATTACAACTATATGTGTTTTTTTTTGCAGATGCAACAACCGGCATATGTGGACTTGATGATGATATTTTACTGGACAAACTTCAAAGGAGTGTTGGCAAATGTTAAGGTAATTTATTTAATTTATTTCTCTAAGTATTGTTTAAAAATATATGATTCAAATGAGTTAATGAGCAGTGAAACACTAAATAATGGCAAAGGCGTTCAACAAAATTAAGGAAAAAACATAATATTAGGTATTGAATTTTGTGTATTTTTCGTATATGAAAGAGAGTTTTTGATTAAATTCAAAAGCTTCCTTCTGTCGGGCAAGGTGTTCGAAAATGCAGAGGTAAATGTGGAAAAATTGTTTTTTTAGGCATTTTGTTCTTGGTGAATGTACAACGGCTGAATTGTTACTCTAAATAACGTTTTAGGATATTAGCTAAACATACCTGGTCTACGAAAAAGGGGGTTAATGTGTCAAGAGGTCGATTTTGTGGTTTTGGGTGATTCGAATAGAGAAAATTCCCCTCTTTCTAACGAACCCATTCCCAGCTTGGTAGCTTTATGTGTACACACACAAAAAAACACAAAATGTAAAAAAATTATTTTAGCTATTTTTTGCTTGTACGTAGTAAAATAAATTAGAAAAATGAAATTTCTTATAAAATACAAACCAAATGATAATTTACAAAATAATAAATAATCTATTCTTATAGGAAATAATATTTATATTAACTTCAACCTCTCTAATTTTTCGTCTTCTTGGTGTATTTAGCATCTATTTTTTCACTCCGCTTCTTTTTATGATTTGTTTGGTCAGTTTTAGCCGGTGATGTACCTACATGAGGACTTGTTTCGCAGTTACCTTTACTTTTTTTTTTCTTTAAGTTTCTCGGCGGTTCTGACGCTACTTAGCCCTTTTTCTGGCATCAGTTGCTAAGTTACGAACGGTGTTGAATGTGTACCACTGCATTTCCAGTTACAATCCAACTCGTTAGAAAATGTCTGGCATTTATTCACTCAATGTTTAAAAAATAAGAGTAACCTTCTCAATTCTTCACTATTCGCAATATTTTTCATCTTCACCATTCAATTTTCACAAATTATAAAATAGTTGTATTGCGTTATACCTTTCAAGGGCCGCTGGGCCGCTTAGCCGGAACTAGTTTTTATGGCCGTGGAAGATAGGTACCTTGTGATACATGTACAATATTATATTTTTCAAAACGCCACAATCCTTCCATACTTCTTTCGTCTAGCTAATTCAGAATACCCTGTTCTAAATCATTGTTAGAGTTTCCTGCTTCTTGTAAGCTAAGAATAACCAAGTTTTCTCTACTTTCAATAGTTCTAAAAAGTCAATTCTGGATATCTCTTGTATCCCACGAGGAATTTTGGAAATGCATTCCCTGGTGCAACAGAGTTTTCATCAAAGAATTGGGACACAATTTTCAAATCATTATCATCCGTATAACTTAAGCCGAAACCCACTTCTGTATCTCCAGTAGATGGTTCTGGTTCGTCTATTTCGATGTCGCTGTTCATTACTTTTGCCGAAATACATATCGTTGACAAATTATAACGCGTCTTCTAAACACATCACTACACTTAACACTACATTTAACATATTAGACACATTGGCGGGGGGGGGGGTCAACATTCGTCACCCAAAGTGACAACAACACAGCTGATCACCAAGTGTGTAGATTTGTGGAAGAAACGAGCGCACCGTTGTTCAAAACTGCGCTTTCCGTAGACCAGGTCACATATAGACTACTTTGAGACCCTTTTGAAGTTTTTAGGGCATTCAATTTTCTTATTTCCGATTTTTTTTACTGTGAGGCAAGAACAGTGAAGTCAAGAACAAAATCCTCAGCTGTTATGGAAAGGATTATTCTCATTTGAAAAGCAAATACACTTGCGTACGGGAAATATCATGTCAAATCAGCACATTTTTATTCCTCACCACCTTGGTTTTGGATAAAATTTTGTACAATTGTTGTCTTCCCATTTTGCAACTATGAGTAAGTAAATTGTTAAAAATTGTTTGGATCTATATTTTTGCCATTTTATAGCGTTTTCCACGAGCTTTTGAGCTGATATGGTCATTTTGATTAGTTTATTTAGAGACTTTAGAAGTTCTTTGTAGAAATGCATGGCGATTACATGTGGTTTTAATGCAGATTTGCGATTTTGTTATTGTCGCTTTTCTATCGTCTATTAATTTTCTCTGAGAACTGAATAGCATTTTGGCATTTAACAACTTGTTGGGGTGAAACAGAGGTACGGAGATCCAAGTAAAAAACAATCTCCACACCTCGTTAACGTTCTTGTAAAACCGTCTGCCGAAGGAGGTGTCCGGTAAAAAATACACCGACCATCTTAACCCACAAAAACTATAATGACCTTTCCAGGAGTAATTTTTTTACCACAAAAAGAAAACACTCTAGAAAACTCCCACAGTACCGGGATAACAAATCCATTATCCACAAAATTTTCTCAACCCAGCTAGATAATACGCTTATAGTTTTACCAGAAATCGGATTAATAATTTGAGCAGATAGGATCAGTTCTCTTTCCCGATAACGCGGCGCGCGGACAGAATAAAAACAAACTTTTCTCGTAGAGAGAGACTAGAGCGAATCGATATCGGGCGAATAATACTACGCTATGAGGGGAACCAAACAAATTTTGTTTTGCAGGATGCGAAGCGCACCCCCGGGAGTTCCATTCCGTTTCGCTTCCGGTTCTAATTCCATTGTCATGCAGTCAACCGAGATTTGCTACAAGGAGACTGTCTTGTTCCTTTGAATAGTTTAATCTGGCGCGCGCGACGTTTAATTTAAAGACGCAAATCCGCCGAGAGGGCAACGCAATTAATGTTTGTAAGTGTAATACGTCGTAATTATCTGTCAAAATAATCCTGTCATGGCGATATTTATTATTTTGTGTTATGCGCCGGCGCATCCACCAAAATTGACAAAACGGTTATTTATGTTTATTATGACGCATAACTATATATAAGTGTAATACGTCGTGATTATCTGTCAAACTTATCCTGTCATGGTGATATTTATTATTTTGTATGATCTACCGGCGCATCCACCATAATTGACAAAACGATAATTTACGTTTATTATAATTTAAAATTGAACTGTTGGAACGTATTTGTAATTTTTCATTTGCGATTATCTACGTAACTATATATAAGTGTAATACGTCGTGATTATCTGTCAAAATAATTTATTTATTTATTTATCTACCGCCGCATCCGCCATAATTGACAAAACGATTTACGTTTATTATGATGTAAAATTGAACTGTTGGGAAGTATTTGTAATTTTTCACTAATAATTTTGCAAATAATGTTATGGTTCAATGGATAATATGTACAGAAGTGGAGTGAGTTGACTTACCCTTTTTGCTAGCGTGGAAGCTGTCGTCCTTGGGCACGTACTGGATATCGTAGACGAGAGATGTGTGCGGCAGCAGGATTTTATCCTTGTTGATTTTGTAAACGGCATATTTGAAGGCTAATTCCGTCGTGCTGTCTTTCTGGTCCTCTGTAAATATGGCCCCTGCAACCAGAATAATATGTTTATTCGTATGAAGGGGGAACATTACGTTTTCCATGCTAATGTAGATATGCACAATGCACACTAATAGATAGTATACAGACTGTTCTATCGTGAACATCTTGTTGACATTAGTGTGTCCGGTAGAAATTTGGAAAACATTTTTACTATCAATTTCTCAGTAAATGTTATTGTTTAGAAATATTAGAGGGCTTTATATACGAAATTATAATCTCCTTCGTCGTTGCATGTACCTAGTGTTGCCAAATATATGAAAATACTTGAGAAAAACTTTGTAAATTTTTATGTTTTTCAAATCGCTTTTCCTTGAGTTTTTTAAATGGAACACCTTGTATTTTATGTGCTAGTTGAATTGTCCATCAAGTTCCCTTTAACTTATGTCAAATATGCCATATGCCCAATTTTAGTAGTTTTCGTGATATTTATAATTTAATGAAAAATGAGTAATATTATGTATCGAAAGAAGCCATTATTTTTGTCTTTCTTTTTTGTTTGCCTGTTAATTGTAAATCAGTAATAGTATATTCACATATAATTTATGAAAAAAACTTTAATACTATTAGTTAGCGTTTATTAAAAAATAAATTCCTTATTACTTAGGAACCTATTTGAAGCAAATTCACATACAAACTATAAACATTGCACAACAAGTACTTATAATTTTAATTAATATTTGGAAGTTGTTCAAAATGACGCCCCTTTTCTCTTCTGCAAGTGTTAACGTGCTGTATAAAGATCTTGAGATATTTCTTAACATGTACCTCTTATTTACTCTAAGGTTGTCAAAAACATTGGTTATACGAATTTTCATGTCTTCTGGTGTAGTGGAGGGTGCTGATTGGTATACCAGCTCCTTCACATATCCCCATAAAAGAAATCGAGTTTGTTGAGGTCTGGAGACCTTGGCGGCCACAATGTAGGAACTCCTCTTCCCTCTTTGGTAACTGTTTTAGTTCTTGTTTTGTTCTGGTAATTAATATTACATGTTTCTTCAAATTGCAACCGAACCCTGTTTATAACACTGTACACTATATATACTACTATTATACTATATACAGGGCGATCTATTTAAAAAATGTATATATTTTCCGTCACGCCTAAATGCAACACCCTGTATAAACGGAAATAATTTTACGTTTTAGAACCTTGTGAGTCAATCGTTTGTGTTAATTTTTTTTGCTTTCTCTAACAATTTAATAACAATTATATTATTATTATATAATAATTATTATTATTTAATAACAATAACAATTTTCGATTACATTTTTCAAATAAACTAAAATAAAGTTCTATGTTCATACTGCGTCTTTAAAACGTATATTTTAAGTCGGCATAATAATATAGAATAGACCGTGAATAACTCGATCAAAGTCAAGAATTTAAGTGATGAGTTTTTGCTTCACCACTGTCATCTTTACTCTCCCTAATCAATATTGATTACAACACAGATACAGATCGGCGCCGCCCCGGCACAATTTTTCTTTTTGTCAGCGAACTCCTATACATAAATCAGTCAAATCGCGAAAGATTACATAAAAATATCATTCACAGGCGGACGGACGGCCCGCGCCATAGCGAATAAATCAGCTTTTCACGTTCGGTAGGAATCTAATTTCTCATCTGCTCGCCCGGCGAGTTCACTGAAATGATAGATCCGTTTGGATTTCTCGGAGGGTCGAATCCGTGTTCGACGGTTGACGGCGCGTAGAAAATTTTCTTTTGTGCGTAGGAAGGTATCTGATATCCGGATGGTTTTTAGCGACCCATCTACAAGCGGAGCGAGAGTCTCTGAGCTTTATAGAATTACCGACATCGACGGTCGGACGTTTGATACGCGCGCGCCGAGCGATGTATGCATCCACTTTGCTCCGGGAAAATGCTTTTTCTTCGGCGTGTGTACCAGGGTTGGGCTTAAAAATCTGCTTACCGGTTCGTACCTACCCTTAAGGGGGGAATGGAGTTAGGACCGGAGTCGAGGTGCTCTCTGGATCTTACAGCAGTGAATAATTTATATTTCGCGTTGGAATTCAATTTGGTTGCTTTTGAGGGAGACAATATCGCAGACATTCCTTTAATTCTTTAGTGGCAACACTCCGTTTCTATATGGTGCCATCTGGGTGTTTCTTCGCAATATCTAGCTTTCTATTGATCGAAAGACAATAATCCTGATTTTGCTTATTAATTAACAGCACCCCACAAGTGCTTGTGTATAACACCTTACTTGTTACGTATAAAAAGTGTTCGATATTAAGTATTCCCCATTGGTGTAAGTTAAATTTAATTTGGATTTGAACAGATTTGTTTTCGTTCAATGTAATCACCCATCGTTGCATCCAATCACTAATATCGTTGACAGCATTCTGCAGTTTTAGTGTTGCTCCTGCAACATTTGTATCTACTGCCATGATATCAGTGTCATCAGCAAACGTGGCAACGGTAACACCATCTGGTTGCGGAAGATCACGTGTATATAGAAGGTAAGGAATTGGGCCAAGTACACTACCTTGTGGTACTCCAGCTTTAATACATTTGAGGGTTGAGTACTCATTATCTTGCTTTATGCGGAAGTATCTGTCAGAAAGATATGATCCTAATAGTTTGCTATACTCGAAGGGTGGTAGTAGCTGATCCAGCTTATAGAGTAGACCTTCGTGCCAAACTTTGTCGAAGGCTTTTGCCACATCCAGGAATATGGAGGAGCATACTCTTTTTTCTTCTTTTTTTCTTTCTATGACCATTGTTATTCTGTGCACCAGATCAATTGTGGAATGTTTGTTTCTGAATCCAAAGTGATAAGTGGGTATGATGTTTCTTTCATCTAAGTTTGGCTTCAGTCGTTTTGCAAGTAGCTTTTCAAACAGTTTTGACAATGTGGGCAGTACATAAATTGGCCTGTAGGAAGATGCTTTATTTGGTGGTTTTCCTGGCTTGGGAATCATCACTACCTCCGCAGTTTTCCAAACAGATGGCACATATTTAAGCCTAAATGCTGCGTTACAGAAGTTAGTTCTCAGAACTATGGCTTTTTTAGGCAATTCTTTTAACATCTCACGTGTTTTCAGATCTAAACCAGGTGCCTTTTGGTATTAATTTTTTTTATTTCATTTATTATCTCTAGAAGTAACGGGGATTATTGTGGTATTTTAAAACTTCATAGAGCATCATGTTTTGTCTTTTTTTTAAGTTTAACTCTCTAAGATCCTCATGAAAGTTTTACAAAATTGTTGCCTGTTCTGTTTATTAAAATGCTAAAGGGTAATGCTTTTAATGCCATTCCTTGTTCCTGCTTAATCCTCTGGCTAACTCGTTTTATTTGTCGACACGATCGATCTCGATCAAATAGAATCTCATGCAACTAAACTATTAATTTTATATTATAGTCATATTTTATATATATTTTATGATAAACTCATGTGCCTGCCCACATCAGATTTTCGCAAACAAAACGAACATCTTATTATAATTTTATTGTGAATAGCCAAATAAATTTTCGCTAACATTCATAAAGAATGCTAAAAGTAGATCTGGAAGATAGTACCAACTTTAGAAACAGCATAGGGAAAGTGGTCGTGCCAGGTTTGGTAGGATGGCTTTTAAAACCAAAATTTACTAATGTCTTTGAAGATACAGTTTACCATTTCAATTTTACGAACAGGACACTTTCAAGTTCTTGATTATTGGTAATTTTGAGAAGAAACAGTCTTATAACTGTTTTAAGTTTTAGCTTACATGATTATCGACTGAAAAATAAAAACAAAAAATACCTTAAAACAACATGAAATTTATTATCTAGAAAATATAAAGTGATACCACACCAAAGAACAATATTCAAACCCACACCCGAATCGCTAAATCCGCACCTCCAACAGAATTTTCCAATTACAACCAGAAACAGGGAATCCCAATTTTCCACCCGTTCCCATTCCCGACTTTTCTCCGCCGCCATCCAACGCTAATAACCTTCTAAATATTTACAACGCCATCACACAAACTTAAAAGAATACAGCTCCAGGCGGTCACCATCAAGACGAGACGCTCTTCCTTTCGCTCCCTTTGTAACCGACAAATTGACAGCTCCGGGCATAAAACGATCAATTTCGACTCAACTTTTCCCCCTTTTCTTAGGATTATTTATCGCTCGCAATTATACTTTTAACAGTCCCCACAAGGGCATTCGCCGATAGACCCATCAGGTCTATGATATCCGTAGCCGAACCAGACCTAGGCAAACGCGTCACTCCCATTTTCAACACCGTAATGTCTTTCGCTTGAGCCACCACCGACAGCACGGCATCCCCCAGACCACCGTTCACATAATGGTCCTCCATGGTGATGATACGACCTTCCGATTCCATCGCATTGCAGATGATAGCGTTCCTATCTATGGGGTGTATCGTAAACAGATCCATGATCCTTATATAGATGCACTCCTTTGCTAATACGGCGTGAGCTGCTAGCGCTTCGTGGACGGTTATACCACCAGTGATGACCAAGACGCGATCAGTTTCGTTCTTTTTCAGGATCTTGGCTTTCCCCACTTCGAATTCTTCGTCGTTTGGATAGATTATAGCGGTTTTAGCGCGGGTGGCTCGTATGTAGGTGATAGATGGGACGTTGGAGGCTAGCTCGACAGCTCGTTCGCAGGAGACAGCGTCGCTCGGGTAGAAGATGGTGCAGGTGGGGATCGCTCGGAACATCGCTATGTCTTCCAAGCCCATCTGGCTGGGTCCGTCGGGTCCTATGCTCACGCCGCAGTGGGACCCGCAGAAGTTAACGGAAGTCCCGGAGATGGCGCCCATCCGGATTTGGTCGTAGCATCTGGTGAGGAACGCCGCGAAGGTCGAGACGAACGGAACGACTCTGTTGCGAGTGGCTGCGCCGATGGCGAGTCCGGCCATGTTTTGCTCGGCTATGTAACATTCGACGAAGTTATCTTTGTTGTAGAAGCGCATCTTCTCGGAGTATGTAGAGTTGGATACATCAGCGTCAAAAGCGATTACTCGAGGGTTGGTTTTAGCTAGTTTTACTAGAGCGTTACCGTAAGCGAAGCGAACAGCGACCTTTTCGTCCTTCTTGTAGCTAGGCGGTTCGCTTAGTCTGTTTTTGCAACAGACTATCTCTGAGATGTCTTCCTCAGGTGGTCTGGGCCTCATACTGGATTCCTTGTAACAGATTAGGGTCTGTATATGCTCTATAATGGCGTCCGCTTTTTGTCCGAGAGGTTTCCCGTGGTACTCGAATTTGTCTTCGACTTCCATGAAGTGCTTCCCCTTGGTGGTCTTAGCTATGATCATCGTAGGCTTCCCTTCTTCTAATTCCGCAGCGTTGAAGGCGTGGACCAGTTCTTCAACGTCATGGCCGTTAACAACCAAGGAGTGCAACCCAAACGCCTTAAACCTCTCGACGTAAACATTGAGGTTATGCCCGAAGGCCGTTGGTCCTGTCTGCCCTAAACGATTAGCATCCATTATAACACACAAATTATCCAGTTTATTCCGACTAGCGAAGCAACAGGCCTCCCATATACTCCCCTCAGCACTCTCACCATCCCCAATAATACAAAACACCCTATACTTAGCCTTGTCCACGTATTTTCCAACATACGCCATACCTGCTGCAACGGACATACCAATACCCAACGAACCCGTTCCCACGTCAATGAAATTCAATCTAGGCGTTGGATGGCCCTCGAAATCCGAGTCTATCTTTCTCAGGGTCATTATCTGGGACTTCGGTACTACTCCTGCTTCGACCCATGCTGCGTATAGGATGGGAGCCGCGTGGCCCTTCGATAGGACTAGTCTGTCGTTGGCCGGGTGTCTTGGGTAAGTGACGTCGTGCTTCATGACCTTGAAGAAGAGCACCGAGAGGATTTCGGCTATGGACGAGCATGTCGTCGGATGGCCGCTCTCTGCTTTTTGGGTGGCGTGTATGGTGAGGAGGCGGAGTTTGTGAGCGATGTCCTGGAGTTTGGTGGCGTCGTGGAAAGATAACTTGCTCATTTTGAATGCGTTTTTGGTTTACGCGGCGTGTGGAATTTGTTACGTTTGAGTGAAGTCTGACGTTTGGGGTTGTGTCGTTCGTGACGTTCGGGTTTCGGGATTTGTTTTTTGGGATTAAAGGGTGCCGTTGAAATTTAAAACTTGTAGATACTTATGAGTTGTGGTGCACGTCTCAAACCAAGATTATTAGATTGTACAGGTTGCCTGGTAACTTTTGACATCACCTACTGAAATTATTTACGTTTTTTCAAGGATTTTGCAAATGAGCCGCCATTTCTGTAATTTCGTCAAAATAGTTAAATAATAAATTAAAGTGGAGGAAATTTTTAATAATTTATGTTTATGACATCTTTTGGTAAAATTCATAGTTTAGCTGCAAGAACAAATTCTATTTGATCGACATCGGTCGCATCTGCATTAATATGAAACTACATAGTAGCCAGGATTTTGAAATTATTAGATTATACAGGTTGCCTGGTAACTTTTGACATCACCTACTAAAATTATTTACGTTTTTTTTGTTATCTTATTTACGTATTTACTAACTTAAAATCTTCTAAAACTACAGTATATGACGCCTATCACTAACATTAAAAACAACAACAAGTATTTTAGTCAATTATCAGCAACAAATAACACTTTAAAAGTTACCAGGCAACCTGTATAATTTACTAATCTTGGTCTCAAACATACCATTAGGTATTTGTAAAATAAACCTTTTGCAATGGTGTATACACCAAATTTTAGCTATTTATTATTTTAATATGTTTCTCACGTCATTAAAGATTATATTATCTCAATAGATCATGCTGCTAATCAAACCGGTTACCACAATAATGTTGAAATAGACAAACTTAAATTTTCTGGGGAGTTTCAAAATCAACAATTATTTATATCGGCGAAAGTGGTAGACAGTCTGTAAAAAACAAAGTTTCGCAAGTTTGGTGCCAGGTTTAGTCAATGTTAGGTTTTCTATAATTATATTTCGTGAAGTTGACTTGACATTAAATAATAATAAAAAAAGTCATGTAGAACTGCCTTCTTGCTGACAGTTTTTCTCCACTTTTAAAGATAACCCAAGCACTGAATTAAGTATGTGGCCAGAAGAAATAACACTAAAAAAGTGCTCAATTTCGAAAGACAAAGAACTGCAACACGTACCATTGCTATTTCCGGTGGAACAGAAACTGGGTCTTAGGAGAAGAAAGGTTATGTGCACTTATCATTGTCGAACTGCACGCCCTGATTGCGTTCGGCTACAGGGTGGGACACATTCGTAACCGGCATCCGCAAACGGATGGCGCCATAGATATAAATGTGGGGTGGCTTTTTGGCACGATACTATACAACAGTATACACGCGTTTTTGCTCATTTGTGCGGTCGAACCCACTACAATTTACCATGCATTTATATATTATACGCTGTGGGCATATATCGTGGGATAAATTTAATATCCCAAGTGAAACTTATGTTTGGGAAACACACCCTAAAATATTGTTTGGTTTTTCAATCTTGATCCATGGTGTTTGTTGTCTTTTCGCGTTTTATTACAATCTTATTTCTCTACGTAATATGTACTATGTAATATGAAAATTATTAACAAATGATACCAATTCACTTTATATAAATTTAAATAATTGCTACATATTTTTACTAGAATTCTTAAGGGGAACCTCCACCCTTGGAAGTTGTGACATGATTCCTCATGTTTAAGCATGTGTTACAAATACAAAAATAAATATTATTTAGTAAATTAAATGTGCTCCTGTTTTACACAAATATTTAACTGTATAATCACGTACTTATAGAATTAAAAAATTACCCAAAACTAATATTAAAAAAAGAAAAAACGACACCAGATTTATTCCTTTGCAATTTTACGAAAAATAAACAGATCAGCACCGAAGAATGCTGACTGTAGCTTCTCATATACTCGACTGAATTCAATACAAAACTTCCACAATATCAGGGCCACGTCATCTATCTCCGCCGAAAGGGGTGAGAACATTAACTGATGGCAGGGTTGCGAGCAAACTTAATGCACCTTGGAACTTCCCGGGCGCTTGACACCGCGTTTCGTCAGCAGAAAATTCAAAATGTACAACGCGACGTCCCGCTCAACCGTAGCGGAGAAAGAGTTTCTTGCAAATCGCGCGCTCGTATAGCAAAAAGGAAGATAAATTACTAGCTGTTATAGAGCGACCGACAGTGAGGTCTTCCGCTTGCTATATATCAATATTTTGGCACATCTCCGGCTTTTATAGGTGTGTTCCATTCAGTATTTCCTGTATATAGACTCGCCGAATGTTGTACACGTCAGTTTTATGACTACATTTACGCAAACATGCGAATATGACACAAACTATATAACATAGGTACTAATAACTATAATATATAACTATACATATACTAGCAAAACTCACACTAGCAAAAAGGGTGCAATTTTTCTGAACGCCGTTTTAGGGTTTGTCACGACAAATTTGTGACCAACTTTTAAATTGGGTTACATGATTTCCAATCCTTTAGATGTCATGTAGATCGTTAAAGTATAAACTAAAGTTAAACTATAACAGCACCATTTCTGATTAAATTAAGTATCAAGGATAAAATGTTCGTTTATACCAACATGTTGTTATAATAGGAGGATAGATTTTGCAAGAAGTAGATATAATTCAATAAGGACGAAAATATCATTTTCAGCTTGTTGGCGTCTTTTTATTTACCTCAACAACAAAATCAGGCTTTATTTAAAACAGAAACAAAAACATAAACGTAAAATTTTTGTAAATAGGTCTAAAATACAGCGAAGAAAATATTGAAAATAAGTAAAAAATAAAGATACAAATTAATCCCGCTATATTTAAGTGTAAAATGAAACCCAAATTGTACCAAAAATGGTTTGTTATTAATCGTTGTTATTAATCTGTCGATGGTTCAATCCAATCGAACGAACGATGTCATTTCTTGTTCCGATTTTCAAGTTTCTTCCAGTTTCAGAAATTTACCTTAAACTAACGAAATATTTAGGTACGATGTTGTTCCATCATGAAGTGCATGTACGCCATAGATTGCGTCTCGGGTAAATCATGTCGAGTTTGTATTGAGCTGTGACAGCGGTAATATGGTTGTTTTTGCCATTTTTTCATGGCACAATTATCGCTTTTTTGCTTTCTTAGTGAAAAAGTTGTGTCAAAAAGTGCACTGTAGAAAATGTATTTTATAATATGGGTTGGGCTATGTGAACTATATTTGACATAACCGAAAGACGTATAAGTAATATTCATTTTGTTCATGATAAGAAATTGAATATTTAATAGTCTAAGAAGTTTCACTTCTTATTTCATCAATTTTCAACAATAAATAACGGTTTACTTGAAGACGCATTTAGAACTGGGTATACAAGTCATTATATTTTGTAAACAATAACCGTTTTATTTAAAAATGCAAACAGTTAGTCTATTTGAATAATAAACATCTATGACGTATGAATTCTAAAGTTCTCCAATTTTATCTGAAAGAAGAAAACAAAAAATCATCAAAATATTTGTTGGCCTTAATATAAAAAAAAAATATAAAAAAATCTCTGTGCGAATTTGTATTTCAACACTTGGAAAAAATTAATAAACGGCATCAAAAATTTTCCGAAGAAGATTTTCCGAAGCTAATAATGGGGACACGTCATACTATGACATCCGCGATGGAGGTATTATATATGTCAAGGACGCAAATGTATTAGTAACTAGCTGTTTAAAGAATAACGAAGTACAACAATAAAAACGTATTCAAAATAAGTATGATAAGACTCATACCAAATAGCTCAACATATGCTAACCTAGCAAATAATATAAATATAACCCGGACGCAATTTATTTTATAAATAAAATAAAGCATATCTACATTTGCTTTAACCAGAACAACGTCCTGGACGCTTTGTTTTCCAGAAACACGATAATTATGATTGATAAGTATAGTTTTTCTCTTGGACCATGTTACTTTTAGTATTGTTTCAATGTTTCCTGAAATACTACTTGTATTTAGTGGCATAACTTTATGTGTTGACACAGCAACAACTTGTACTGGACCGAAACTGACATTATTGTGGTCATGTTTACACCGAGAGGCAAACAATTTTGACAGTCATACAACTTATGTAGAAATGATTCAGGAGTATGACATGCCTTTAAAAAAAAAAACAAAACTGTTCATTAGTTTTAGAGTTATGGGCTTTCAAACACAGGTGTCAATACTATCGAAACGAGAGATGGCAGTTTGGGCCACATATGTGTTGTTGACTGTCTGTGATCTAAATTCACATTCAAAATTGTCTTATACTAATGTTTACTTATATTTTGTTACTTTTGATGGGCTGTAATAAACGTCAAATTCAGTTTTGCTTTTACAATTTTGGAATATTGTGTTCGTTTATATAAACATATTTAGCACAATGTTTGTAAATCAAATATGAACTTGTAAATTTGTATTACATGTTGATGTCAATATCGAATCAAACTAAAGAAGCGAATGATAATTAACCCAGGTGAGGATAATTTTTGGAAAAAACACCTCCGCCTGTTTTTTCGAAAAATTATCCTCACCTGGGTTAATTATCATTCGCTTCTTTAGTTGGATTCTATATTACTGACGAGTTTACGTAATAACCATTTTCCCTTGAATTTATTCATCTATATGAGCTGTTTAGCAATAAACATTAGCGATTCCTAGTTACCAAACTTCCATCTAGCCCCAATAGGTGTCACGACGGGTTTGTTTAATTCGAAAACTCGGATTACAAGTCCTGAAGTGACAAATAAAACCTATAAATTTCCATCGCCTCTGTAGCTCAACTGGGAGAGCTTTCAACCGGCAATTGGAGGGTTCCTGGTTCAAATCCAGGCGGTGTTTTTTCCAAAAATTATCCTCACCTGGGTTAATTATCATTCGCTTCTTTAGTTTGATTCTATATTACTGACGAGTTTACGTAATAACCATTTTCCCTTAGATGTCAATATCTTCCGAAGATTCTAATGCTATAATTAATATCTTTTACATGCAATAACGAAAAACAACATACAGTAAGACGCGATTACCAGACGTAAATAAACATTCAAAACGTAGACCTCAAAAACAGAATATTTTCAGAGATAATTCTACAAAAGATGGAAAAGATACGTAATAATAAAAAAAAAACTGTTTTAATACTTAGATTATTGAAAATTAAAACAACAAACTTGTATGTTCTAGTTTATCATATTTAAATAAATACAAAAAGGGCATAAAGGTATAAATTCAAATCGTTTGTCCATATTTAATAGCTGGAAACATTCAAATGTTAGAGTTCTCATATTGTTCAAAATTAATTCCTTTGATTAGTTTTGTTCGTATTTTATTTTCATTAATCATTCTTTGGTATTTTGCAAATGTATATTTTTGTTATACTATGATTGTATATATTTAATTTACCTGAAGTATTGATAGGTATATTATTAAATACAATGTTGGGCGTTTTATATTGCATTACTTGCATACTGTTCATACTTTTTAAAGCTTTTCAACTTATTAAAAAATAAAATTACACACTCCTATTATTTTAAAAGAGTCATACATGTGAAGCAATTACCCTCCTAATATAATCTACAACCGAATGTGTTCGTGGTAGTTATTATAAATTGCTTTCGCGGTTTGTTGTTACAGAATATTACCGAAACCAATGCAAACTGGATTGCAATGATAATCAGGGCTAATAAAATTAATGTAGAGTAGCACTGGAGAGAGTTGTTCGTTTAATGTCTTGGCTCAAGTTCCAAAACAGGATTACAAGCGCTTCCCCATTACACATGCACGATCATAACAGCGCAAATGAACTGTCTCTAACTAAGTTTAGTACGTATAGTTTGCGAGGGACAAATATTAACAGCATAGCTTGGCAAATTTACTAACACGATAAGTAAAAAGAAAAGTTATGTGTTTGAATACAGGGTCTACCACGACAATCTACCAGTTTTTGGTTACTTCCGGTTTTACCGGAAGTGCTGTAAACATTCATATTTCATATGGAACACCCTGTATTTTATAGCATTTTTGAAATTTTCGTTAAATACAGCGTGTTCCGTTTGAAATATGAAAGTTGACACTACTTCCGGTATAACCGGAAGTAACCAAATTCAACTAATTTTTTATCTCTGGTTTCATTTGGTTCTCCTTGTACTTCTAATGGGAGCTCGTTGTGAAATACCGTGTATTTGGTATGGTTTTGGGGGTTGTATTGTTTACGTACCTATTTTAATGACCGGGGGCAGGGAGGCGGCGACCGCGAGCAGTGAGGCAAGCCCCAGTGTGGCCGCCCAGCTGCCCGACCGCATGGCTCATGGCGCCAGACCGGTTCCGGTTCCTATCCTTGTCATCCCAGATTCACTGAAAACACAGAAATTTAATTTATTGCATTTATTTATGTTTCTTTGTTATTTCGTGTTACTCACACCTATTGTTATGTTAAAACTGAACAAGAATATGGAGGGATATGTTATGAAAAGGTCTAACAAAGTTCACTCTGTCGAATGTCTGGGCGTTTACACAGCAAGCTACTTCTCTATCTTTGAGAAATTCTCCTGATAAATAGAGCAAAACTATATTTTTTTTTGTAATTTCCAAAAGATGGGAGATTACAATAAAATCATGAAATTACAACATTATTTTTTTTAGAAGTATATTATATAATTTTAAATCTGAAATATTTTGATTATTGGAACTGACACCTAAATAATACTTGAGTATTGATATTTTTAAATATTTTATAAAGTAACAAACTTATTACATCCTTTTCATGATTTCTTATTATTTCCAGCTGTGAGCTCCTACTGCTCCTACGGTGTATCGTTACAAACATGGGTATATAATACTATTAAAGTTACCACTATGCGTACTTAGGAAGTGTTTTGAGGTTTCCCCTACCCAATTCAAGCAAAGTATTGGAAAACGAAGCCATAAAAGTCATACATCCGGTCTTACACAACGCTCAACCGATATGCCCTAAGTTTATTTACCCTGTTTTATAAACTTGAACCTTCCACTGGTGTTTTATATTTAATAGAAACGCGCTGTACAAAAGTAAGTAAAGGTAAAATGACAAATATCGTAATGATTCACACCAGCATAAAAATAATGAAGCGAAGCACTCACGGCGCCGCGGTGAGTCGAGTTTTCAGCGACGCCGACGCCTTTCGACTAAATTCCCGATGACAAATGCAGTAATTTTTTAAGCCTAGTGACAAGAAGCCATGTCAATAAATTTTCGGATATAACGAGGGCCCCACAGGGGCCACAATTCATTCTCCGAGGTTTGCTGTACCTATATATATATTGCGGGGCAATTCTGGAAACTGATATGTATCGCAGTATACACAATTCAACTACTGTCTCATATTTCATGACTGAATTTGCTGTTACAGATAATAAAATAAATCGGTGGCTTAAGATAGTATTATACAGGGTGTGTTATTATTATCTCGGCTGTCGATAGTTACTAAATCGTACGTGCAAGAATTTATTTTTAAACTGTCAGACAATAGTTTAGATCAGTATGTAGATAATAGTATCAAAGAATTGCAGATACACTATTATTCATAGAAATTAGTAAATTTTGATGTTTGTCAAATAGCGAGTTATTTTTTTTTATAATGGAACATCTTGTGTAATATATGTTGGCTGTAATAACCCTTTACTTCGCTCCAATTTATATCTAGTGTGTTATACACCGAATGTTACTAGTTTTTGTGATATTTGTAATTTATCGAATGATGTAAGTGCTAACTTTAATATTGCTCTGTATTCTGGGATCTGGTAGTTTGATGGTAAAGTGTTTTATGTCAGTTTTTGAGCAGTGAAACACTAAATAATGGCAAAGGCGTTGCAACAAAATTAAGGAAAAAACATAATATTAGGTATTGAATTTTGTGTATTTTTCGTAAATGAAAGAGTTTTTGATTAAATTCAAAAGCTTCCTTCTGTCGCGCAAGGTGTTCGAAAATGCAGAGGCAAATGTGTTTTTTAGACCTTTTCTTCTTGGTGAATTGTACAGCGGCTTGTCACTCTAAATAACGTTTTAGGATATTAGTTAAACATATGTGACCTGGTCTACGAAAAAGTGGTTTATGTGTCAAGAGGTCTATTTTGAGGTTTTGGGTGATTCGAATAGAGAAAAGTCCCCTCTATCTAACGAACCCAATCCCAGCTTGGTCGCTTTCTTAACGGCCGAGTTATTCGTATTTGAAGTTAGAGTAGGTACACACAATAAAAACACAAAATGTAAAAAAAATATTTTTGCGATTTGTTCTTGTACGTTGTAAAATAAATTAGAGAAATGAAATTTCGTATAAAATACAAACCAAATGATAATTTACAAAATAATAAATAATCTATTCTTATAGGAAATAATATTTATATTAAATTCAACCACTCTAATTTTTAGTCTTCTTGGTGTCTTTAGCTCTACTTTTTCACTCCGCTTCTTTTTATGATTGGATTGGCCAGTTTTAGCCTGTGATGTACCTACATGAGGACTTGTTTCGCAGTTACCTTTACTTTTCTTTTTCTTCAACTTTTTCAGCGGTTCTGGCGCTACTTAGCCCTTTTTTCTGGCATCTGTCGCTAAGTTACGAACGGTGTTGAATGTGTCTTTCGAGTTACAATCTAACTGGTTAGCAAATGTCTGGCATTTATTCACTCAATGTTTCAAAAATAAGAGTAACCTGCTCAAATCTTCGCTATTCGCATTTTTTTTCGTCTTCACCATTCAATTTTCACAATTTACAAATAGTTGTATTGCGTTATACCTTTCAAGGGTCGCTGGGCTGCTTAGCCGGAACTGGTTTGTTATGGCCGTGGAAGATAGGTACCTTGTGATACATGTACAATATTATACTTTTCAAAACGTCACAATCCTTCCAACTTCCATACTTCTTTCGTCCAGCTAATTCAGAATACCCTGTTCTAACTCATTGTTAGAGTTTCCTGCTTCTTCTAAGCTAAGAATGACCAAGTTTTCTCTATATTCAATAGTTCTAAAAAATCCATTCTGGATATCTCTTGTATCCCACGAGGAATTTTGGAAATACATTCCCGGGTGCAACAGAGTTTTCATCAAAGAATAGGGGGACACAATTTTCAAATCATTATCGTCCGTATAACTTAAGCCGAAACCCACTTCTGTATCTTCAGTAGATGGTTCTGGTTCGTCTATTTCGATGTCGCTGTTCATTACTTTTGCCGAAATATATATCGTTGACAAATTATAACGCTTCTTCTAAACACATCACTACACTTGTACTTTACGCATAACTATGAAAAAAAAGTACTTATAATGTGCCTATTTAAAATCTTTAACATATTAGGCGCATTGGCGGGTGGGGGGTCAACATTCGTCACCCAAAGTGACAACAACACAGCTGATCACCAAGTGTGTGGATTTTTGGAAGAAAACGAGCGCACCGTTGTTGAAAACTTTACCAGCGCTTATCTCGGTAACCGGTTTTCGCACATAAACCCCCTTTCCGTAGACCAGGTCACATATTAACAATTTTATATCAAATTTTGTAAGTATATTGAATATAAGTAAATTATACTTTTGTAAGAAAGTTACCCACACCAATATTAGTACTAACATAGGATCTTATTTTTTCAATTCCAGAATTATAGGAAAATGAGACAAATGGTAACTTTTTTATGGCCATATTCGAAATGAGCACGTCCAAATTAACAAAAGGAATTGTGTCAAATATATCCCACATTTCAAAATCATTTCAATAAACATCTATAATTTTCAGGATTTATTATCATTTCTATTTGCGAGATAGACACGCATACATATATCAATTACGATGCATCAGACCAAAATAACTCTGTTAGAAGCCTTAACAAAACCTTTAGCATCCATTGAAATCTATATAACACTTCAGAACAAAAGCTTTCAGTAAAGCAACAGTACCCCGTATGCAGCTGAATGGGGAGATATTGCAATAACCGCTGTCCAACAGTTCCCTGCATATGACGGTCGGACAAATAAGTTACATGGGACTGGCCAAACGGGCTGAAAGAATCGCTGTACCGCCGAATTTAGTACCACGCCATCTGGCGGTCATTGAATTTTAATTGAAAATCGATACATTCCAGTTGATATCCGCCGTGACGCACATATATTATGCATGCAAACACGTTTCGGACGCAGCTGGGTAGATATGTGTGTAGACCGACCAGTGATACCAACCGGATTTGGCATTAGATATGTACGGTTGTTGCCAGAAACGCGCAAGCAAATCAGTTCTCACTGCTGCACACAGGGCAAATAAATTTCGATTACGTTTGCTGGGCGTAAATCAGAACGCGGAAATATACCGAAAACACATCTGTAATAATATTTTAATCCATCGGTTTGCTTTATTTTCTGTTGCAACTAACTTGGTCGTGAGATATGAGACAGTACTTGAATTATTTATACTGTATATGGAGAAATGTTTTATTAAAAAGCTCTTTGGTTGTTGCGTATCATATTATGAATACTAAGAAAGTAGTCTTTCCAAAATGGTTTCTGAGCTATTAAATTGTTTGATAAGAAATTAGCAATTGTAGGTCTTTTTAAAAACTACATAAAAACTACATTTTAGATTGTTCTAAAAATTTCGTCACATAAAAACTAAAACCAGGTATATCTACATGGTGATTATTTACTAATTGAAATGTCCCTTAACTTTTTATTTCTTCATACGCAGAATGATGAAGTATTGTAAACGTTTCGAAAAAACAATTTGAGATTTTAGCGGAAATAGGTCTTTATGGGTCCCCTGAACATTTTTGACCAAGGTACACGCTCTGCCTTCGGTGACGCGCCGCATCACCGCTCGTCGCGCTATTCCGTACTTTCGGCACTTGTGACATAAATAACTATTATTCTAATGACAGTAGGTAGTGTCAAATGCTGATGCTTTGACAATACCTACTGTCAATAGTATCAAAATATCTGTCAAATCCTGGCTAACTAGTTTAATTTTAATGCAGACACGATTTATCTCGATCAAATAGATTCTCATGCAGCTAACTATTAATTTTATATATATTGTATGATAAAGTCATGTGCCTGGCCACAACAGATTTTTCAAATTCAGTAAAAAATAAGGGATTCTGTTCTTGGATTTTACGTTAAAGAGTTTATATTATTAAGAAATGTTGTTTGGCAAATTTCCACACTGATTTTCATTCATGTTTGTACTTAGATTAGAAAACCTTTCATTTTACATTTTTAACTTTTAACATTAAATCCTGAAATTGGTCATTGAAGCTCTTACAGCATTTCTTTCAGTGGTATGTGGAGGCACCCACAAAAACAAAGTAAAAGAAGACGAAACCCACAAAACGAGCATTAAAAGCGAGAAAATCTGCAATTCACAAAGGTCTTGTTCCCGGAACGTAATTTTCTTTTATTAATTTGATTTGTATGGGTCTATAGGGTATATGTAATATAATAAAACAGTGCTTTGCGATGTGTTAAATTTGACTTGATCCCTTTTCTTCGTGTATAAGCAATAACGAACGTACACTGTGCCCGTTAATGATGTGTATTTATCACGGGACGAATGGAGTGGAAAGTAGAACGAGTTAATAATAATTATTTTTGGGACGATGAACATTCGCAGCAAAAGTACCGAATGAGGGCGCCACATGTGCGCAGTCCTACTCCGAGTTCGTAACAAATAACAGCGTTACATAAGCATGCTACAGTCAGGAAAAAGCACAGCTAGTTGCACACCTCTTTACAGTGCTTTGATTTTTGTGGCGTAGTTTATTTTGTTTTATCTTTTGCATGAAATTAACATCTACATAATCAAGTCAATTTAAGTACGTTTGTATGTAAGACATGCGGATTAGACTGTGTAACAAAAAAGAGTAAACAAACTGTACTTTTTACGAGACTTGGTACAGGGTCATTATAAATGATTGTAGTCGAAGTAGGTGCCAGCTCCGCAGTTTAATCAATACAAACAAACATACCTTTCCATATTTTGAAACCATCATCAAGCGGCTTGTACAATTTAAATGCTTGCGCAAAATTATCCTACAGACGCTACAGCATACTTGTACAAATTTATTGATCATGCATTCTTGTCAAAAGTTTGCAGTTAGGTATGGAGCACCCTTTAGCTATATCAAAATAGATAAATAATAAATTAAACTAGAGGAAATTTAGTATAATTTATGTCTATAACATTTTTTTTGCATTAATATAGGATTTGCCAGATATTTTTATTCCAGTGACAATAGGTAGTGTCAAAGGCTGATTTTTTGACAATACCTACTGTCAATATCTGTCAAATCCTGGCTAATTCGTTTTATTGTAATGCAAACACGACCGATCTCGATAGAATGTCATGCATAATTTTATATATTGTATGATAAAGTCATGTGCCTGGCCACATCAGATTTTGTTGTTGTTAGGAATTGTTATTAACATAAGGTTATGATATGAAATAACGTGTTTTTACGGGTTTTCTTGTCGAAATATTCGGGTTTCTTATTATTTTGATATCGGCAACCTGAAATAAGCTAGAAATTGAAGATATCATGAAGTAATGAGTATGTTTTGTTAATTTTAGGTTATAAATGCCTGGAGTTTGTGGAGAAAAGGGATGCGTGGAGAAATGAGGGGTGCCTGGAGAGAGTAGGAAAGCCTAGAGGGATTTCGAAATAAACAACGGACTCAAAAACTTGGTAAGTCTTGTGATTTTTAATCTTAGTCTTTTTAGCTTAGTGCGTTTCCGATGTTTTGAATTTTAAAGAATTTAAATTATCCCCCTCAAGGGGTGCCTTGACCCTGCTACGTCAGTTTCATTGTTTATTGGTATACTTTAGATAATTATGGCAAGTTTGAGCATAATTCTTATATTATTTTAGACCTTTTTAAGATTTTTTAGGTAAATTTAGAGCATTTTTGCAATACATAGTTTTTTGGTATGTTTTAAATAATTACTAATAATTAGTTTGATCATAATTCTTGAATTATTTTTGGATTTATAATTTAGCATTATTGCTACTTTCGGTATTTTTTAAAAATCGGACAACCCTCGCAGTGGGTGTCTTTACCTGCTATGCTAATTATATTTTTTATTGGTATACTTTAGATAATTATGGCAAGTTTGAGCATAATTCTTATATTATTTTAGACCTTTTTAAGATTTTTTAGGTAAATTTAGAGCATTTTTGCAATACATAGTTTTTTGGTATGTTTTAAATAATTACTAATAATTAGTTTGATCATAATTCTTGAATTATTTTTGGATTTATAATTTAGCATTATTGCTACTTTCGGTATTTTTTAAAAATCGGACAACCCTCGCAGTGGGTGTCTTTACCTGCTATGCTAATTATATTTTTTATTGGTATATTTTAGATAATTATGGCAAGTTTGATCATAATTCTTGTATAATTTGTCGACTTGATTTTAAGCAAATTTGGAGCATTTTTGCAAGTTTCATTATTTCGTAAAAATCGGTATACTATGAGACCTGTTTACCAAATTACCAAATCACATTTACTAATTTTTTCCCCCTTTTTTTCGAAATCGTCCTCGATAGAAAATTAAATTATTTTATTAGATTGGTTTCCAGGTCAATTATTTATACCGCAATATCATATTCAAATTACGAAATTAATTTTTTCTAACTAACATATTTTTCAATTGAGTTTTTGTAAAAAATTTTCTTTTGTAAGGCCATAGAATGTTTCCGCTATCATATACACAATTAAATGATCTGCAAAATTCAGTAAGCAAAAATGGTGTCACCATTTTAAGAAAAGGGTGATAACTCAAAATATGTGAATTTTAATAATTAAAAATACTTACAATGTCATCTAAGAAGACAATTTTGTGTCGACTCGAGAGGTGGCAGATTACTGTTTAATTTCTCGTAAATTGCACGAATGGAATTTTAAATATCCTCCTACCCTTAAGGAATTCTCTCCTCCGTCGGACGAATTAAAAAAGTTTTATAACTTGAACTCAGTACCATGAATATATTTTCCGAGAATTAAAATGTTCGAAGAATATATTTACTGATTACCCGGTAGTATATCGCAAGAAAAAAATAAAATTTTGCTTAGGAAACTCCTAAACGTGGAACGTTTCTCTTTTTTGTGTTAATCTGTAAGAAAAGTTCGGTGATCAATTCTAATTTGCCCCACAACTGCAGCGCGTATATAACCAACGGGTTATGAGAACAATCCTAAATAATAGGGCGCCATTTAAAAGAAATGCCCGGTCACAATTCATCTCAATTAAACTGCATCAATCATAGTTAAACTGTTCGTCGTTTAAGTGAGAGATTTCGCCCGCAAATTTCCCGTTATAAATCCCAATTTACCACAGCACACCAAAAAAACAAAGAGAAGAAAAGCCAGAAACAAACAACCCAAAAGTTTTAATTATTTTTATGTATTTTAATTATCACCATCGTCATCACTCATAATTCTAACTTTTTCATAATTTTCATAAGTCGGTAATAAACGATAGAAAAATCTCTCATTGAAATATGTATTGAAGTTTTATGTTTGCAAATAACTGGCGCCGTCTAGTATTGATTTCTCTTCTCTGATGTCTTTACTATCTAGCGGTTTATGCTCTGGTTTAGCAGACAATGGTCGCGCTTTCTCTTGTTTTTTTTATTCGAAATTTTATTTGCGTCTTATATACCTTTCGATTGGTCTGCAACGTCAACGGAGTACACAAATAAAGACATAAATACGTCTCGTATCAAAACGATTGACATATTTATTGTTGTAGTTATCTGAAGTTAGCTGAAATGTGCAATAAGAGAAGAGAGTTTGTATCTGTTCAAGAGTTACGTGCAGTAAACTTTGTTTCTAACTGAGACGCTGAGAAACTTTGACGAAAGTGGGACGGAAGGGTTATATGGATTATTAAGGACGCAATGAAGGGTAATTTGGCGAAGTGAAGTTTGTTTGGAATAGAAATATTAGTTAATTTCGGGCACTAGAATGAAATTTATTTAGAATTAAATCTGATGTGATTAAGGCAAAAATCGTTTAATCCAAGAAAGTAGTTTTGAGGTAATTAAAATTTAATCTTGAAATGATTTGTAAGCAGTAAGTTGATGTCATCATAACAGCAGTATTTTAAAAACTTTTTTATATTAGCTCATGGTGATATAAAAAAAGTTATTGAAAACAGGGTGGAACTAAAATAAGTGGAAGAGCACCGGGCGTGTATGGTCTACACACAGTGAGATTTGTCGTGTGTGGTGTTATAGGATAGCTCTATTATAAAAGCAGCTTTTAATGTTTTTATATTAATGTTATTGGAATGAGTTAAAAAGCTTCGAGATTTGGTGATATCGATATACATTTTAGAAAAGCAGCTCAAACTTCACGCAACTGTACCAAAATGTGATATTATGAAGCATCCCAAATAAATTTTCTGTTAGAAATAAAATAGATAGAGTCTCCTTGTTTATAAAGAAGTTTTGTTTAAATAAAAGACGCTCAGTTTTAATGCTATAGCAATAATACGTTTGTTTTTTATGAAAAGATATACTTTATTTATCGAAATTTTGATTATTTTTCTAAACCTTACGTTATTTTTTCTTATGACCAATATAAGATGATTTTTAACCCAACTAATCTATGTGCACTTCTTTTTTATTATGTTGTTTTACTAGTTCAAAGTTAATTTTTCAAAAACCCCATTGTTTACGTTAAATGTCAAATTTTTCCTCTACGTAAAGATTTAGTTGGCGAAGAAAATTAAAATGCATCCTCCGCATTATTTTGCCCTATTATTTACTAACTGTGATTAATTTGGAAATCTTATTTTAACTATTTTGAAAAATAGAAGAAGATGAAATGGCTACACATGTAATATTTAGATATAATTTCACATTATTACATCATTAGATATATTTTGTACGAAATGACTAAAAAAAAATCTGCTGTTTTAAGAAAGGTATAATAAATGTTTTAATAAATGCATTTGTTTAGTAGAAAGAAAGTTTATTTGTGTCAAAAACTTATATTTTCCGTTAATATTTACAATTTGTATATTATAACGAACGAGATTAATTTTGTTCAAATAATTTGATTCTGTCGACTGAAAGAAATATAATTTATGAAATTAACGAAATTATTGGTCGAGTTAACATGCGATATTATCAGGTTCCGATAAATCGAACGTTCTTTGATTAAAGAAATTATTAGTTTGTTGGAAAAAATTAGTGTAGAACTTTTCGGATGGTACAAAAGAGCAAAATCTCCACGTGTCACCGCGTTTTGGGATGTCGCACATCCTCCACCAGTAGTTTGTTTTTCCAGACCTACGTGTAGTCAAGGTTAGGGTAGCAAAGCGTACGCTGATTCGGAATCGGAACTTGAACCTGCCCTGATGCATGATATCAACAGAACGGGACGCTTTCAAAAGTCTACTATTTATACTCAAGATAAGGCCGAACTGTGAGGAGAGTATTTACAGCGCCATCTAACAATACGGTTAGGTGAGGTAATCACACCAAAAATATTATTATTTGAAATCAAAATATGGTTTCTTCAGCGGAAGTAAACCCATTTTTAAGCCAAAGCAAAAATATTTTTTTATTTTTTATTTTAAAATTATCTGCAAAATTGATAATCAAAATGTTAATTGTTAATAAATTCACTTTGTACATGCAATTGAGAAAATGATTATAATTTCGTATTTGATGACCGCTAATATTTCTAAATACTTTATTCAAAAAAACATTTTAGCTTAGCTCATAAAATAAAGTTAATCTAAATAGTTTTTCAAGAAACAAAATTACATAATTGTTTTATGTATTATTAATACTGCTTCAATATAAATGAAATAATCTATTATGTACTTATTTAAAAATTTTACTACACTACACAGCTTGAAATTAATGAACATTTTTAAATACGTAAAGACTATATTACATCAAAACATGTGCCCAAGTTAGATCAGAAATTGATACTATTATCATTGTGCCTGGTCACGTTTATGTAACGATCAACGATATCAAACTGGATCTGGTTTTTGCCAACTTCTGGAACGTGATTTGAAGTTATAACAAGCTCAGTTACGTCACTTATATCTTGTAATCAACTTAAACTGCGACTTGTGAACTCACTGCACGTTTTAATATACTAGTCAACTGACAAAGTTAATACTGTTTACAGATTTAATCCTTATTCTGCTACTTTTGTCTCAATAAACTCTCAGTGTTTTCTTTTTTAGAATTAGGAAAGAATCATCTACCAATTTTCAATTCTTTATTATTCAGCCAAACAAACTAAACCTACAGATAGTTTTGTTTGTTCTTCAACTAAAAGCATAAAAGCCCGAAAACGTTAAAGGAGTACTTACTTAAATACGGCACGCAAATAAGGTACGATTTGCTCGCTCTAGCTACTGGCTATATCCACTAGAAATTCATTTGTTCCAAAAACTTTGGCAGATTAAAATTCAAATGCGTAAACTTACCCGCGTCTGTGCGAATCTGGCTCGTTGCTCTCGAGTGCGGAGCGTAATATTTTCGCGCGAGATCGCCGGTCTAGCCGCGAGCTAATAGCGGCATGACGTCACCGTATCCAGCGCGCTACTGCCGCTTCAAAAGTCCGTTCGAACTCTGCTCGAAACGCGAAACGGTTTACGCGGAAGTGCGCACTATGTCGTGCGCTCACCGCACGGTCATAGAAGGTGTACCACGTGTTCGCAAAAGCGGTTTACTTGCGAAGAGATTACCGAAGTAAAATCGTACCTGGAGTGGATTAGGTATGGAACTATTTTGGGGGTTATTTGTATAAGTTATGGTATTAATTTCCCGGCGACTCCACCATAATTGGCAATTTATGAGAAAGGGTAGTTATTGGCGTTTTTGAAATGTATGTGACGATAGAGTCGTACTTGGGTTTGGAGAAATGAAATAAAAATGTCAAGAAAGAAGTCTGACGAACAATTTATGACAACTTTATAAAGGGTCTAATTCTCACAAAAAATTAAAAGGAACAATGTGTATGGGATAGTGGTACACAATGGGGCAGTTTTTATTATTGTTTAGATACATTTTAACTAGCAGAAACAAAGTGAATTGGGATATTTATTAGACATGGTGTAACATACACTGTAAACACTGTAAAAGTATGAAATTATTATCAGTTTCTAGACATAATAATAATATTACGATAGTATCAACATTACTTGAAAAATATATTTTACTTTTTTGAAACTTAGATTTTACGTTGTTTATCGGTGGTTGAATGTTATTATTTCGGTTCATGTGCGATTACGAGCAAAGTAGTTGGGATACAAATTATTATTATACACGTTTATGGATCAGATACATTGGGTAATTAATTCTAAAAAGTACAGCCCTCTATCTATTTTAGTTTGTTCAGGAGGATTTTTGAAACTTAGATTTTACGTTGTTTATCGGTGGTTGAATGTTATTATTTCGCTTCATGTGCGATTACGAGCAAAGTAGTTGGGATACAAATTATTATTTTACACGTTTATGGATCAGATACATTGGGTAATTAATTCTAAAAAGTACAGCCCTCTATCTATTTTACTTTGTTCAGGAGGATTTTTGAAACTTAGATTTTACGTTGTTTATCGGTGGTTGAATGTTATTATTTCGCTTCATGTGCGATTACGAGCAAAGTAGTTGGGATACAAATTATTATTATACACGTTTATGGATCAGATATATTGGGTAATTAATTCTAAAAAGTACAGCCCTCTATCTATTTTAGTTTGTTCAGGAGAATTTTTGAAACTTAGATTTTACGTTGTTTATCGGTGGTTGAACGTTATTATTTCGCTTCATGTGCGATTACGAGCAAAGTAGTTGGGATACAAATTATTATTATACACGTTTATGGATCAGATATATTGGGTAATTAATTCTAAAAAGTACAGCCCTCTATCTATTTTAGTTTGTTCAGGAGAATTTTTGAAACTTAGATTTTACGTTGTTTATCGGTGGTTGAATGTTATTATTTCGCTTCATGTGCGATTACGAGCAAAGTAGTTGGGATACAAATTACAAGATCAAACGAACTTACCTAAGTGAAGTTCGATCTTGATTATATGGAAGCCTCGTCGAAATAAATAATACATTGTAGTGCCTTCTATTCTTGTACTGAATCACACGTTTAGAGTAAAAAACTGAAAAAACTACCTGCTCCGCCAACTGCGGGCAATGCCTGATTCACTATTTCATTTCTTCAGAGTCTGGGAAAAAAATGTTTGCTGTTACTTAAGGGGCTATTAGGGAGTGGTGGGTGATTATTTATTTCGACGAGGCTTCCATATAATCAAGATCGAACTTCACTTAGGTAAGTTCGTTTGATCTTGTAATTATATTACAGCCTCGTCTCATAAATAATACATTGTAGATGTTTAGAGATATAAACAGCAAAATTTTATTTCTCCCACATAAGAAGGTTTGTTTCAACAAACGATAATCCAAATTATTAACTCCAAATTAGCTTCCTATGATCCTAATAAAGCTAATATTAAACTATCTTCTACGTATGTTAACATTATTAACTAATTTATTTTTAATTGTTTCCGAAAAAACCAAAAACTGCCGACTATAACTTTTGGTGACTTATCTAAAATTTACAAAAGTATTAGAGTTATCTATCCGTCTCCTTGTTAATCTTACTGTAATTAAGCGGTAAGTTCAGCAGCGGGTAATGTGGAGGCGCCTGGGTTGTAATGTGAGACGGAAATGTTTACATCTCAATCCACTTTTATTATTATCCTCTAGGAATTTTTGTAATATTTAGTTTTATTACAATACTGTCCACCAGCAGTTGCTGCACATATATTGCATTTTGATGGAAATATGGCAGTTTCAGAGTAGGCCGTCTGATTGGCCCGGATGTTATTATCCGCTTGCCATTTTTTAAGACAATGCAAGCTCATTGCTTTTATTTAACATCTCCCAACCGCTTTCGCCACTACGGGGGCATCGGCAGGCCCGAATTATCATTATTATGGCCCGCGTCTACCCTGGGACTATCTCCGATTCCCAGGTAACGTTATATTTTGACAAACTCAGTCGTAACCCAAACGCGCCTTTAATAAAAATAAATAAATCTAAAACCTTCTGCTAATCACCAAAATTTGCAATATGGCTGCTAGTCAAACATTAATTATTGCAAATTCCAAAACAAATACCGTTCGATTCTAACATTGAAACATCGAAATCTAAGACACTCCAGGTGTCCAGCTTTCTACAATGACTTGTACGACAGCTGTGAGGGCCAAAGAAGGACCACTATTCCAATTGACAAGATCATCAAACCAACAAAACTTTCCGGATATTTCAAGCACAAAATAATTCTACAATTTGTGTTCGTCCGAAATGCAAAATATCAATTTTTGGCTTTTCAAACTTAACTAACATATCCCAAAAGTAGCAGCTTAACTCCCCTTTTGTACCGTTATATCCCATCCTCGACTGAACTCTGTCTCATGTTTGTCTAAAGATGCCTGTAGTACTGATGCCTGTGAGTAAATATTTTTGCTTTGCACCATCTCCAAGTCTCCCTGGCCAACCTAACTAGATGGTAAATTACTGTCCCTACAGATGATCAAAGATAAGGGTGTCGTATTATCAACACTACATATAATATTACAGTTTGATGTGTTATTGGAAAACCTACTTAAAAATCTCTACTTAAAAAATAGAGCCAGTAATTCTAAATAAATTTCTAGAAAACTCTGTTCTAATTTTTCTGTCTCCTAATACCCCAACCGATTTTATAACGCATCTGAATAATATAAAGTTTTGTGGATTTTTTCCAATTGTTTTGGGGATATTTTGTACCCACCAGTGACGCCCTTCGAAAGATTATTAGAGATGTTTATTACAGCATTAAAGCCTCAATTTAACAAAATTCAATCGAAATGTTTCATAAAGAGTCATCATAGCGTCCAGCGGCACCGACTGAAGTCTTTACACCTAAGAATCTTGTAAATTCACGTATTTTGAACATATTTATTTCTTGAGTGTGTTACGGTAAGACAATTTGGCAACGAAATTGCTATTGTAACGGAATAACGAATGCAACCTAAAAGTATTTCTTCCTTAGTGCATAATATACACTATGTAGTTTACGTTTATGATAGTTAATTCCATTTCTCAAATATTCTAGCAGATTAATTGTATCGTTAACCTTTTCTGACAATTCTTTGCTGTTTTATTTTATAGCAAAGAATCATTCAGGTAACTAACCGACAAAAAAAAAAAAATCTAATCTTTCACCACCGTTTCATTATTTTGATAAAATAATAGGTAACCCAAGGATAATATAAGCGGCATACAATGACATTGATAAGGTACATTGTTAAATCTAAATCTAGATATTTTTTATCCGCTTCTCTTACAGCGACTGGTGTCTAAAGTTGCCATTTAGTAATTTTTACCAATTTAATAAAAAACTGAGAATGACAGCTCAGTTTGTTAGAGCATTGCGCAGCTACGCAATAGTCCCTGAGTAATTTCCAGGTTATCGCTGTAATTTATTTAAAATCTTCATCCCTCCGGAATATCAGCATCTTTTATACATTTGAGAATAGTTAATATTAACAAATTCTACCCTTGTAGGCACAATATTTTGGACGGGACATGTTACAAAAACCAAATTTACCCAACATCCGAGCTAATTTTAGTAACGTTACATCAACTACTGTAAGAAAAGCTCAAAGTCTAGCAGTTTTTCAAACCTCTACATTTACTTAATGTTCTTCGCCCCTATCCGTTCATTGCGTTGGGTGCGACCTGTACCCTGCGTAGGTACTGGTTCTTGTGTAGAGAGTCTTTGATTGCTCACGCTGTTCGCTCTGATCTGGTCCTTTAGACTTTGTCTGAGACGGACCCCTGATATTTAACTTCTTTGACCATTCTTTTCATACTAATTTTTGGTATTCTTCGGTGAAAAAATCACGTCAAATTACCATTAATTTGTGGGGGCTTTCATTATGGCCACATTAAAACCCTTGCTTAAATTGTAAGCCGCAAGCTCACGTCTGATTTTGTTTTTGAATCGCTCAAACCCTTTATAAAACGTTGAGTGGATTCTACACCCTCTCCTTTTGCAACCTTGCTGTTAACACCCTACATATAGCTGAACAGAGCTGTCTCCACTTTGAGTCAAATTAGATTGTCATCTATTGTCTCATTTGATATGAACTCGCGAGATTCCAGCAGTAGCTACTGGATTTGGCTTTGAGCCCGCGGTAACTGACACCTGCTAGTAGGCGCCATTAGTACCTGCGACAATATTTCTCCTCCTTTGTTTGGAAAACAATTAATATAGCGGATTGTATTATTCATGCAAACAAATGCGTTCTAAAAAAAACGTGAGTGTTTTTGTTATATGTAAATAATATCATAACATATACTCGTATAATATGAGCAAACAAGCTAATTCCCAAGTATGCTGTCACAAGCAAGCTTCTATTATAATGATAACGTATTATATTTTATTCTTAACTTTCATCAAAGATATGTTATATATTGTTGTCCCTTTTTCTATTCGGTTATATATTGTACGTAAATATATGATGAGCATTACTATCACAAGCAAGCTATTTGCAAACTATGCTGTCATAAGCATATTACGGTTACTTTATTGGAGGTCTGTGTTCACAAACACAGCCCTATACATATTATGATATATGCAAAAACAGTCCATGCTGTCACAAGCAGGTTTATAATATCTAATGATAATCTATTATTCAATATATATATGAATATTAATTATGAGCATTGATATCACAAGTAAGCTATTTGTCAACTATGCTGTCACAAGCAAGTTTATATTATTGTCTACGATAATATGTTATACAATATATATATAAATACCTATATTTTATGAGCATTGCTATCACATGCAAGCTAAGTGCACACCATGCTGTCACAAGCAGGTTTATATTATCTACGATAATATGTTGTATTATATACATATATAATATTGCTCTCCCAAGCAACCTAATTACCAACTATGCTGTCACCAGCAAGTTTTTATTATCTAATGATAATTTATTATATTATATACATACCTTATAATATTGCTATATTGGGATATTGAAAAAGACCTCTTAATCCTTTGATGGGTTTATTTATCTCAATAGGTACCGGTTTCGACTCAAGGTTGAGCCATCATCAGCCTGAATGGTCAAGTTATCGGAGTAAGCGCTTACAATCATCCAAACTGCAAACTATAAACATTTAAAATTCTTGTAAACATGTACACGAGACAAGACAGCCGGACAGAAACGACATTGAGAAACTCTTAAAACAATATATCACAATATTGCTATCACAAGCAAGGTAATTGCCAACTATGCTGTCACAAGCAAGTTCTTCTAATCTAAGGATAAGATTTTGTATTATATACCTATAATACGGGCATTGCTAACATAAGCAAGCTAATTGCAAACCATTGCAAATACTGCTGTCACAAGCAAGTTTTTCTTATCTAATGATAAGATATTGTATTATATACCTATAATACGAGCATTGCTAAAATAAGCAAGCTAATTGCAAACTATTGCAAATACTGCTGTCACAAGCAAGTTTTTCTTATCTAATGATAAGATATTGTATTATATACCTATAATACGGGCATTGCTAACATAAGCAAGCTAATTGCAAACCATTGCAAATACTGCTGTGACAAGCAAGTTTTTCTTATCTAAAGATAAGATATTGTATTATATACCTATAATACGAGCATTGCTAAAATAAGCAAGCTAATTGCAAACTATTGCAAATACTGCTGTCACAAGCAAGTTTTTCTTATCTAATGATAAGATATTGTATTATATACCTATAATACGGGCATTGCTAACATAAGCAAGCTAATTGCAAACTATTGCAAATACTGCTGTAACAAGCAGGTTTTAAAATTATCTACTGATAATTTGTATTCTATTGACGGTCTTGTGTTCACAACCAAGTCCATTCTTGCACTGACCTCTTCGCCCTCTGAGTTGGAAAATGCCGTTTCCTTTCTTTCCATTTAATTTTGCCAGCTTCTTCTTTTCGGTCCATCGAATAGTCACTGTCACTATCTTCCTATGCCGTTTTTGAGATTGTTTAGGCATTTTTAAATACACTAGATTGTATTAAATTATATTAAATATAATTATATTAAATACGCACTGAGCGAGACGATACGTACGATTCAGCACACGAATGAAGAATGAAATAGTGAATCAGGCATTGCCCGCAGTTGGCGGAGCAGGTAGTTTTTTCAGTTTTTTACTCTAAACGTGTGATTCAGTACAAGAATAGAAGGCACTACAATGTATTATTTATGAGACGAGGCTGTAATATAATTATTATTATACACGTTTATGGATCAGATATATTGGGTAATTAATTCTAAAAAGTACAGCCCTCTATCTATTTTAGTTTGTTCAGGAGAATTTTTGAAACTTAGATTTTACGTTGTTTATCGGTGGTTGAACGTTATTATTTCGCTTCATGTGCGATTACGAGCAAAGTAGTTGGGATACAAATTATTATTATACACGTTTATGGATCAGATATATTGGGTAATTAATTCTAAAAAGTACAGCCCTCTATCTATTTTAGTTTGTTCAGGAGAATTTTTGAAACTTAGATTTTACGTTGTTTATCGGTGGTTGAACGTTATTATTTCGCTTCATGTGCGATTACGAGCAAAGTAGTTGGGATACAAATTATTATTATACACGTTTATGGATCAGATACATTGGGTAATTAATTCTAAAAAGTACAGCCCTCTATCTATTTTACTTTGTTCAGGAGGATTTTTGAAACTTAGATTTTACGTTGTTTATCGGTGGTTGAATGTTATTATTTCGCTTCATGTGCGATTACGAGCAAAGTAGTTGGGATACAAATTATTATTATACACGTTTATGGATCAGATATATTGGGTATTTAATTCTAAAAATTACAGCCCTCTATCTATTTTAGTTTGTTCAGGAGAATTTTTGAAACTTAGATTTTACGTTGTTTATCGGTGGTTGAACGTTATTATTTCGCTTCATGTGCGATTACGAGCAAAGTAGTTGGGATACAAATTATTATTATACACGTTTATGGATCAGATACATTGGGTAATTAATTCTAAAAAGTACAGCCCTCTATCTATTTTACTTTGTTCAGGAGGATTTTTGAAACTTAGATTTTACGTTGTTTATCGGTGGTTGAATGTTATTATTTCGCTTCATGTGCGATTACGAGCAAAGTAGTTGGGATACAAATTATTATTATACACGTTTATGGATCAGATATATTGGGTAATTAATTCTAAAAAGTACAGCCCTCTATCTATTTTAGTTTGTTCAGGAGGATTTTTGAAACTTAGATTTTACGTTGTTTATCGGTGGTTTAATGCTATTATTTCGCTTCATGTGCGATTACGAGCAAAGTAGTTGGGATCCAAATTATTATTATACACGTTTATGGATCAGATACATTGGGTAATTAATTCTAAAAAGTACAGCAAAAGTTGGCTTTGGTTTTTGTGTTGCTCTCACCAAAACAGCTGACGCGTTGGTCACGTACAACAGTCTACTCCGTATCGCGGCGCTGGTGGGAGTGCAACAGACGCTTTGAATATTTGTCAAATTTTCGCTCGGAATTTGTGCGTTTCTCGGGAGTTTTTGACATCCGTGACGTTTGTTATCGTATCGAATAGTGCCATCTTGTCAACGGCGATGTATTGTTGAGACTTGCGGCCAAAGTGTGAGTACGATAATTGAATAATTAGTCATTTTTGGTTATTGCGAAATATTGTGAAATAGTAATTTCGGTAAGAACAACACAGTACGGCGGCGCACGCGCACTATGGATGTTCCTACGCTATTATTTATTTGTAAACTAATGTGTTTTATTTTGAATAACGTACAAATTGTTAGCTATAGTTCATAACATGAAGTTACATACATTATTTGGTTGTTTCTTATTCTATTTCTGATAATTAATTACAAGTGTCGATAAAGCCCCTATTGCTTTACGTGATTAAGTCAGGGTTGGATAAGAGGCAGAAAATAAATAGCGGTAATTAATTAAGGTCTTTTCTTTTTCGGAATGGGCATAGAGATAAAAAAAGGGGTAAATTACGTGAATACGGGCCAGCTATATGCTTCAGTTGTCGCAAGAAAGGGTTAGATGTTTGATACATTTCCAAGGCAAGACGCAATGATATGCGAGGGATGTAGGAATACTTAAAAAATTGGTATTTTTATACATTTTGACGTCCTGAGTAATACCCTAAGATTTAGACCAGAATGGTGACCAAATTCAGTGTTTTCAAAAATATCTTGTTTCCAGTACATCCTAGATAGAAAATAATAATAGGCGAAGTATGTAGTAGAGGATATAAGTATTGTTCTGTTATATTTTTTTCCCTAAAGCTAATAGTTTTGGAATTAAACTGATGTTTATAGTTCATTACCGTGTCTTGTTTTGTAATTTGTTCAAATTGCTTCTTTATGTCTATACTATACTGTGAAATTTAATGTCGAGCAATATACAGGCTGTTTATTAAATATACAGCAAAAATTCAAGGGGATATTCCTTGGACTATTTTAATATTTTATTTTTTTAATGAGTTTTGAGTAGCCACTGTTTTAATAGATACCGGGCGAAAATATAATTCGACAATAACAATATTTTATTACCGAAAATAATTACAAAGTGTTCTAATCTACAAGAACTGTAGAAAATAATTACCTCCAGCTAGGATGCAAGAAATCTATCTCCTGTTCATTGACTGCCAAGCTCTTGAAAAACAAAAAAAATAAAAAAGGCGTCTTTTCAAAAATTATCAAAGGACAAAATACTCTTAGATAAGTCCAGGGTATATACCTACCCTTGAATTTTTTCCATATGCTCAATAAACATCATATACAGGCTGTCTCAGGGAACTGGTACATTATGCTCATGTTCTACTATTTCGGAGAAACTTGAAATTTTGGATTTAGAATTTATTCGATCTGAGCTCCTCAACGGAATAATATATTTTTTATTTTATTTATTGTTTCTACGTATCAATATACATCATTTCTAGTAAGGTTTACCTATAACTAAAACACACCATTTTTGAGTTTTTTTGACTTTACAATTTTTTTGGTGATTTTCGCGGTCTGTTTTGCTGCTGTTCGAAAGTTGTTACATTCCTACAAAATATAAATGAAGAGTAAATCGTTTTGTAATTAGTTTATTTTATTCTTTTATTCTGACAATATCTCAAAAACTATTAAAGATAGATATGGGGAACTGTAATATTGATTTGTTGGGGCTATTAAATTTGATGATTTGATGATACAGGCTGTTCCATTTGAAAACCTGAGTTTTTGAAGAAATTGAATTATTGTGTTGTAAATTTCGAAAATCCTGTATAAGATATCATGATGAACTAAACATCGTCTTATTTGGTTATGTTTCTAGGTTTGGGCCACCAATCATGAAACTGCAAGTTTCCATAATAACCGAGATATTCAATTTTAAACGTTACCGCGAAAATTACCAAAAAATTAGTAGAATCAAAAGAACTCCAAAATGGTGATATTTAGGTATAGGGTATAGGGCCTTATTAAAAATGATGTATTTTGATAAGTAGAAATCAAAAATAAAATCAAAATTATATCATACCATTTAAAATAACAAAGTTGATACCGACTTCCGGTGACCGGACGTGACAGTTAACTTGAGCACATTTTAGCTGTAGAGCTCAGATCGAGTAAATTCTAATGGCAAAATTTCAAGTTTCCAGAAATAGTACATGAGAAACGTCTAATGTACCAGTTCCGTGAGACACCCTGTATAAGTTAAGTCACAATAAATTCTGTTTTATTCGGTAAAATCCGAAAGTAATTCTGAATTGAATCTAGTTTTTGAGAAAACCAATGATAAATAATTGCGAAAAGAAGAAAAATGCTTTTTCAAAAAAAAAAAAAAAAAAACCTTTGATGTGGCCAGGCACACGACTTTATCATACTAAATACAAAATTAATAGTTTAGCTGCATGAGCAAGTTCTATTTGATCGAGCTCAGTCGTGTCTGCAAAAATATAAAGCAAGCCATTAGACTGAAAATATTTGTCAAATCCTGGCTAACTAGTTTTATATTAATGCAGATACCACCGATCTCGATCAAATAGAATTTGCTCATGCAGCTAAACTATTAATTTTACCAAAAAATGTCCTAGACATTAATTATACAAAATTCCTATACTATAATTTATTATTTAACTATTATAACGAAATTACAGAAATGGCGGGTCATTTGCAAAATCCGTGGAAAATGATTAGAGTAAACATCCAGTTCCTTTGGACCCTTTTGAACAAAAGGCTTTTCAGCTCTAACTTTGGTCATGAAACTGTTAAATATGAAGTTTCGTCCCGATACCTTAGTAGTTTCTCCGGAATCGTCGCCTCTGTTTTTGATAAATTAAGTATGTTCTGGAAAAGATGCGAAATTCTCTAATAGACTCAACAGTTAGATGGTAATATAATTATAAATATATTAAACTTATACTAGATTTCGAGCCAAAGACATAAAAGAACAAATTGATAATTTTCTACAAAAAATATCTATTACCAAACTGTTTTTTTGTGTCAAAACAGGCAGATTTCAAGTAGTGTTGTATATCCATGTTCTTAACACGAGATGTTACCACAACTTAGATATTTTCCATAATAGGTTAGTAGGTACAAATTATGGCTAGTTTTTACGCTTTGTTGTTTTGTTTTTAAAAGCTTACAAGCGAGAAACGGTGTAAAGTAAAGGATTTTTATACACTGCATCTGCATGGCGGCTTATGCACAACTTGCACGTGCGTACTTCTATATATGAGATTCTATATTAACTCCATTTCCGATGCAGAACAAGTTTCAATTTAAAAACTTTCCTGGCGCCGGTTTTCCAAAGTTTTCCCCGATCCATAACGAAAGTGAAAAGTTTCTCTGCGCGGTTTATGGATCAGCAAATAAAATAATACCGTCTGAGTGTTTTGTTGCGCGCCCCAATAAAAATATTTTCTCCATATCATCGTAAAGATATCATTTCGTCTGACTTCGTATATTTATGACCGGTTATAGTTACGAGTGTTATGACCTAAAGGACCTAAAGGTCATAAGGTGGAATAGATTCCATGTGTAGAGTGTCAAAAGGATTTTTTTCTGAGTGTGTACACAAACTCATATTTTCATAGTCTTATTTTACAGGCACCTTTTGTACGTTTGTTTATGTGCAAGTAGGGCGTAACTAAGAATACCTCAATTACGCGGTTCTTGAAACTTTGTAGTGCGCGAGAAAAACTCATTACTCTTGTAAGTACAGGGTGCAAAGTGTTGCCAGCGGGTTATAACGAGCAAAGAAACTGTTCTATAAATACTAGGGTGTTTTTTATTTTAACAAAATGTCTTTATTTTTTCACCATGTCAAAATTTTATGTGACCGGAGACACAGTTACAGTATTTTTTTAGTAGGTATGCATACTAAAATTATGCACTTATTATACACTGCTCGCAAAAATTAGGGCAACATTTTTCAAAAGCTGTAACTTTTTAAACAATATTTTCAGGCAAATTAAATTGGTTTACTTCAACGGCATATCTTTAACAAAAGAAAATTACAAAAACAATGCTACAGCTCTTAGTTACTTCCAAGTTACTCTTAAAAATGTAATAATTTACATTTCAAAGGTGGAAGGTCCCTGCTAACATGTCGAAAAGAGTCGCCATGTTCAATAAGGGCGACAGCATGAGCATGAGATTTTTTTATTAAACATTAAACTGTGCGTACTGCAAAATATCAATCTTTTTATCAAGGAATATCATGATAATCCACGTAATCTCATCAATTTTACTTTTATCGTCATAAACTTTCAAACTAATATCCGATATCGACGTTTAACAACGTAGACGCACGTGAAATCCAAGTAACGAAGCATGCCCTCCGTGCATCGATTGGCGTCTCGGCTATCGGTTTGTCCATCCGCCGCTAGGTGGAGCCAGCGTAGCGAGCTTGGATGTGGCGCCTCCTATCTCCGCCAAAACAATTACACCGCCGTCTATTTTTCGCTTGTGAATCTCTGAACGCTTCGTTGGGCTTCACTTTAGTTTCGCCTATAGTTTTCGGATTAAAAGTTTTCAACAAACTTGTCGCAAAATGCCGGCCTGGATGCTATCACGATTAATTATAACGATGTTTTCATGCGTGAAGCTGAAAATTGATACTGGAGAATTTTTGCTGACGCATTGCTCGCTGTTGTTTTGACATTTGTTTTTCACAGTTTGTTTTACTATTTTTTATTTGCTTTATTATGCGAATTGTTATGCAAGACAGAGGTTTTTTCGTAGAGTATTACAGAGGAAAAGAATTGAAAATGGAATGACATTGAATTCTGCACTGGTATCTATATCTATAAGAAGAAGAACTTACTTAAGAATCGTTATAATGCTTAACCGAATTTTGCTAGGTAACAGTTGAGGCTTATACATTTACACGCACTTATAATTTAAACCAAATTCTAATTTCAGTAAACTAGTTTACTAGAATAAATTTTACTTAGTTAAATTACATGCGCTGGAGGTAACATATCCTCATAGATGACATCCTCATAGTATATAATGGTAGTCATGCATATATTGCAGCTCTGCACACCATCTTAAATAATCTGGGAACCCTACAATTCACGGTTGAGCATGAAAAAGACAATAGCCTTCAATTTTTGGATATCAATATTATTAAAATTTTGATCAAAAATGATTGGAATTCGAAATATATAGAAAACCCACTACGACAGACACTGTAATCCCATATTCAAGCTACAACTCATCCCCTAATAAATGTGCTGCCTTTGGTTATTAGTTTCATAGACTTTTCGACGTTCCCCTAAGCCAAGAAAAATATACCAAAGAGCTCCGTACCATCAAATTGACAAGAATAATGGATACGGTGGTAAATACATCCAAAACAACTTGAATAACAGCCACCAAAGTCATATCATTAAAACTATCTATCTTACCTACCGAGCACCCAACAAATTCATTTCATAAAATTCCATCAAAAAATCCATTTTGCATAAATATAACCTACAAACATCTTTTAAAAGTAACGGTAAGGTAGGCAACCTAATTGTCAATAACAAATCAAAAATAGATCCTCTGTCACGTAGACTACTGCATAATATTGGCAAATCAAAGCGACTGGATTTGTATGAGGAATGGGATCAGGGCCGGCCCTAGGCGGTAGGCAAGGTAGGCAACTGCCTACGGCGGTAAAGTTTAGGGGCGGCAAAACCAACTGAACTACAATAAAAAGGGCTCTAAAATATTGCCTGAATCTAGAAAATAAAGGAATAGTAAAATACAATCAAATACAATCGGAATTGACAGGCTTCAGGCCATTCCTATATTTTAAGATGCATAGCAGCCAATAATAGACATACTTAAATAAAATTGCTCATTAGCTTTTATAAAGAATTAGGATCAATTAGGAAAAATATATGATCAATTAGGAAAAATAATATGAAAGTGTACTGTAGTGTAGTGATCCTATACAAAAATCAAAAGAGAAATATAAAATAGTCCTAACGATCCCTTTGCGTTTTTATGCGATATCCACAAACTTAAAGAAAATGTTATAAGTAAAAATGATTTACTGGCACATCCCAAAGATATAGAAGCCGCTTTAAAAGTTGGCGAATCCTCCATCCTAACGGTTTAGCATTTGCTGCCGAAATGGTAAGCTAGTTAATTTTTATTTGGGTAGACACATAATTTGCCCGTCTATAAAAAGAATATTAAAATGTGTTGAGTCTTTGATGATATTATTATTGAAATTAATTAAAAACTATCAGTGATTAAAAAATTCCACATGAAATGCTTGCATCAATATCTCCGAAAATATTACTCATAGCAGAACAAACTATACATCATATTAAAGATAAAATTTTGATGAAGATTTGGGTACATGATAAACAAAGAATTTCTTAAAATATTGAAAGATTTAGATTTGGGAAAATGTAAAGAACGGAGATATTATGTCAATATCTATTCTGTCAAAAACGACAGAAGTTTGCTGATGACAGATGACTTAACAGTGTAGATTGTAGATATTGACATAATATTTCGGTTCTGAAACCCCGTTTTTTAACCTTCTCCCAAATCTACATCTTTCAATATTTTTAAGTAATTCTTTTCATCTTTAATATGGTGTACATTTTGTTCTGCTAAGCTTAATACTTTCGGAGATACCTATTTGATGCAAGTAGTTCATGACAAATTTCACTGATAATCACTGATAATTTATAATAAATTTCAATAATAATGTCTCCATTCAAACATTTTGATGGTATTATTGGTACTATTTTCATAGTCGGGCGAATTAATTATGATGTTAAATGATTTTGTGTCCATAGACCTTGTTTCCAGAAGGTCCAGTTGACGTTTTTTAAAAATTCATTACCTCCCTTAACATTGGCCCAAATTTAAACATTGCTTAGCAGTCTTTTTCTAACCCTGCCTATAAGTGTTGCTACCTGAGCGGGCGATAGACAGTTTGCTAAACTAATATTAATAAAAAAAAAGTACTTAAGAACCATGTATACTTAAAATTGTCTTAATGGGTTAGTAATGAAGGCCACTGAATATGAATTGTGTAGTTAGTAGTATATTAGATCTGAAAGAAGTTACTCGCGATTTCGCAGAAAAAAAAAGGCTCGAAAGAGCTAATTTTAATTTAGGGTTAAACTTTGTATACCAGTATTCTTTACTTTTTGTTGTTTTAAAAGTATTGTTTGTATTAGTACAATCTCCAAAGATTGTGTTGTTATTACAAATAAATTACGTAAATAGTGCTGACTGTAGTTTTCTGGATTATGATACATATATAGGAGATATCGGTAACTATAAGAGATATCGAAAAACGTGTAAGATCGTCTTTTTTTGAGAGAAACTCAATGGTGAAAACCAAAATTAGCTATCGTCTTTTGTTTTCGAGTATTATTATCTTATTAATCTAAGCAAATTACACTGCTATTTGTACCGAAAATATGAACATTTAATGCGGATTCGTAACATCGCACATCTGGACTTGCAACACGTTGCAAGGTCTCGAACGCATCGGCTGGCTTGACAAAAACTTGTAGTTCTGTGGCCTTCTACGCCAATATTGGGCAGACTATTTGAGGTAAACATATTAATGCCGCATGAATGCACCGGTGAAAAATACATTCTTATGTCTGATGCAAGAAATAGTTTTCGCGCTATAGAATTCTTAATACGTTTTACTTTCGACAAGAAAATAATATCTTGGTACGTAGTGTGTAGGATGATTGTTTTCGCTACATTACTAACGCGTCTTGCAAAATATAATAAAAAATAGTACACGCAAGGACTCATGATGCATGAATTTATTATTTGATAATAATTATTTCAATCATTTGCAGTTGGTTTGTTATACAAGTAATTAATCAATCAATCAGGGGGGCGGCACTATTGAGATTTGCCTACGGCGGCAAAAACGCAAGGGCCGGCCCTGATGGGATATACATAGACACTACGTAAGAGCACCAAATCTGCTAATGAACCAGATTGTGGAAACAAACCAATATCGCATGTTTACCAAACTTTTTAAAACTCCCGCCATACAGAGTGCGCCACTGTAATTGAATCACAGACACCAAAACCTAAAACAGAGCTTTCATGACACTATTATCTGCATGAGGTGTAATAATTATGATTCGTTATTTATATTTATTTATATAGATATTGTGACATCAATATTGTACTGTCTGCATTTTGTATGGTTTTTACAATTCGCGAACTATTGCGTCCTGACTGAAAACTTTCAACATAACCTATGACACGTAATAAGCCCTCATTGTATTTTTTGACGGTAAATTACTTCACCTTTTTTTAAAGATAACCTTTATTGTGATGTGTTTTTTCTGTTTTTCTAAGTATAAGATACGTTGGAATTTTATTTGCTTATCTTTACCATATCACACATTCCAATGGCCATGGAGACATTCATCACACTAAGTGTGATCCTCGTATTGCATCTGAAAGAAGAATTTGATGTTTAGTTGACGAGAATGATGCACGATCACTTACCAGAGTCGCAAAATAACAATACGTTATAATAAAAAGAATAATTCAGCGGAAATCCTATAAAAATTCGCTGAATATTTTTTACGTTATATCGCCGCAAAGTTTTCAGGAGTGTATTGTTTCCGCCCTATTCAGGTTAATGCAAACAGTGCGCGCGGAAAGTATGGAAACATGAGATACGCCATGAAACGGTTTGTTATTTTACTCGATCGAGTCGATTTCCAATTATTAAAATATATATATTTTTATGAAATAGTAAATTTCAGCAAGCCATTTTGTTGTTTGATCCAGTATCTGAATTTTTGTAGTGTAACACCATCAACTGCAAGTAAAATTTTGTTATTTTAAAATAAATAGCAAAAAAATAATCAAAAACCTAAATGACGAGAACAGATTAATGTTTGTAGTAGTATTTTTACAATTTTTAAGTTGTTCCTCACTAAAAAATATTTAGGTGGATGAGTACTTGGCAAAAGGTCAACGTCAGATTACCAAAACATACACAAATCAGTACGAAAACTCTTTCTTTTATCAGTTTTCAGTTTATCTCAAAATAAACACCACCGGCTGGTTTTGGTTTGTTTTTACAAGAGATAAATTAAATTAGGTACGTCTCAATCAAATACGCTATTAAAACTTGTTGACGTATTTTCCTCTCTTCAAAACATTATAATAAGTTCTCAGATACATGATGAAGTTGAACAGGCATCAGCACGGTAGAGAGAAAGTTTATAATAGGTAGGCGAATGTTGAGACGGAGTGCGAGGGCAAAAATTATATGGTAAAGTTCTGTTTGGTAAACAAGTCCGAAGTAGTAGCGGGGGGGGGGGGGGGGGGGGGGTGGCGACGTATAATGCGGTTCGTTTCTCAAATTACCGGCCAATTTGGCGACACAGGGGGAATTCGGTTCGTGTAGTCGCAGAACATTCGACTGAAGCGACACTGACGAAATTGGATTGGAGCAACTCGAGAGTCGCAATCGCTAATGGCACGAGTTATGAGGGCGTAGTTAAGATGAGAACATGTTATACGTGGACCTGGATTGACGTGAATTGCCATATTTAATTTTGTATATTGTTTATTCGTGTTTATACTAAAATTGTTCCCGGCGCATCCACCAAAATGGTAATTTCTTTAAACTTGGTTATTAAGCTTTATTCTGCGATATTTTCTTAAAATTTATTCATTTATTGTTGATAAAACTTATAAATTGACGCTGTTTTACATATGCAGTACATTTTTCGTGATATAATTTGGCAAATAAATGGCCAAAAACGTTATTTTTTATTTAATTATCGCCTGACTTTTTTCGAAAGACAGTACTAGTTTTTCATGGTTTTCAGTCATTTGTAAACTCAAGTAATACTTATGGAGAGATGTTCTTGTCGAGACCTGAAAAGTAGTTCAACTTTGTGCCAGCTTTTCAGACGAATTGTAAGAGATATTAGTGCTTTTTCTTTTGCTATGATAGTATACTTTTTCTTAATTTACTGTACTTTAATGTAAAATACCAATTTCTTTCCTAAGAATTTCAATTGCGGAAGCAGTACCTCCTGTAAAAATCACCAGAAACCAAAATTTCGAAAATATTGATGAACTTTGTAGGATGTTGAACTAACGTTCGTTTAAAAAAGTTGAAAATTGGCAACTGTGCCGTTGTTTGTATTTTGAGTTGGATTTTTTACAGCTATTTACTTTATTATACGCAGTATGATAATGATGCAAAAGACTCCAAAGGAACTGGATGTTTCTATAAGCAAGGATTTTGCAAATAAGTCGCCATTTCTGTAGTTTCGTCAAAATAGTTAAATAATAAATTAAAGTAGAGGAAATTTTGTATAATTTATGTCTAAGACATTTTTTGGTTAAATTAATTGTTTACCTGCGTGAGCAAATTATATTTGATTGAGATTGGTCGTGTCTGCATTAATATAAAACTAGTTTCCCAGAATTTGAAAGATATTTTCATTCTAATGACAGTAGGTAGTGTCTAACGCTGATGTTGTGATTATTTACTGTCAATAGAATCGATATATCTGTCAATTCCTGGCTAACTAATTTTATTTTAATGAAGTCACGACCGGTCTCGATCCAATAGAATCTCATGCAGCTAAACTATTAATTTTATATATAGTATGATAGTCATGTGTCGGGCCACCTCAGATTTTTTCTATTGACGTGTTGATAAAAGATGACATGAATGTCATTAAAACATCTTCATGGTTAAGGTGTATCAAAGAAAATATATAAGATTGTTTATCGTGTATAATGTTTTGCAAAGCTTAATTCTCTCGGTGATATTGATGAAAACAAACTTGCAAAAGATATTAACATTGAATTGTTTTATTTGTCTAGGAAGTCTCGTTGACACGTGAATTCTCTTTGGACCCTCCATGCTTTGGACCGATGAATGAGAGCGAAACAAGACAGCTAGAAAACCATGGAAACCGTGTCGTCTAGCTGGGCAAATCTGCAGTGAGTACTCTTGCTTTTTCTTTTCTCTCGCATTTTCAGTTTATTTAATTTAAGTTTATTTGTTGTCGTTTCCACAAATTTGACGAGTGGAATACACCGGTAATGTATTTCGAAATAATACGCAGTAACCCAATCGGTTTTCATCGAGTACAAAACCTCCCATCAACTATAAACCCATTAAAAGAACGGCTCTATTTCAACACGATATCCCGCTCACTGACACTAAAAACTCTTTTTTTTATCATCAACTACCAAAATCCGGATTATTCAATTAGCACGTTCTATTATGCGAAGGATTCTGGCCGGAGTTAATCCCATTCGCTCTCGCCCGTTCGCAGCGTACACACATACGAGTGGCGCCCTCTTGCTTCCGTTAATGACATAGCAATACGCCACGCAAAACTAACGCTAGCACAGCCAGATAGAGCTGGCTGTATAGCTCTACCATAGCTCTATATGGAAATGCGGCAACCGTTCTATAGGTCGGATTTGCGCCGTGGAAGATTTTTTAGGAAATTTTGGTGTTATGTTACAAAATCAAACGTTGAAGCAAGTTAAAGTTGTTTCTTAACAATTCAGTTCAGTTTCAAATCCATGTACTCAATTATATGTTTGGGGCTACATAAGTTCATATAATTGCTTAGATGGATTGAACCTGAACAAAACTGATTTAAAAAAAAGGTAACTTATTTCAAAGTTTGATTTAGTAACTTAATACCATCGTCCACTCACGGCTTCATATTTGCTAGTTGAATCTAAGAAAGTTTGATACTACATTGTATGAAAAGAAATAATTTATTGAGGTATTTGCGTATATATAAGTCCAAAATTGGCTATTTTGACCTGAAATATCCAAAATGTTCACTATGATTTATACTATCGAATAGACCTCTCGTGGATGCTTGGGCGAAATAAACAAGTGCAGGACAGTGCTTTTTGTGCTCCCTTCTGCTACGCGTTTTTACGCGTAGCGTTTCTACGTTTCTACTCACATATCAGCCGTAAACATTCGCCAACTTCGTAATTTGCACTAAAATTGTTGTTGAGGTACGCCAAAGTAATCAATATGAATATTAATATAAAAAAAGATAATTATTTATAAGAGGAAATGTAATACTATCATGTATATAATTAACCTCTATATCATACTCTATTATATCGCCATATACAGGGTTAGTCCAAATTACCGGAACACCTCAATAATATTCAAACCGTAAACAATTTAAAAAAGAAATTAAGTAAAAGTTGTTTTGCTCTAATTAATCTATCGTTTAAATATATGTTTAATATACGGACGTTTATTTTATTCTAGATATCTGTAACATTTCCTTGGCAAATAGAACAACATGTTTAATTAAAATAATAATTGTTCTAAGATACTAATACTAAGAATCTTTTGTATGATTTATTTTTATAAAAATGTTTATTTTTGATTTATGAGCAATTAATCAAAAACATCCGAAATTACCGAAATATTTAAATAATTTTACAACTAAAAGAAGCAAAAATTGTTCTGGGTTTAAGCAAACTATTGTTTATTCTGGAAATTTGGTAACTGATAGCACACCCTGTATATTTTTAATTCTAGGATTTATTGTTTTGTAGAAATCAATACACTAAAAAAATAATTTTTAAAATAATAATAAAATAATTATATAATTTATAAATTAAAAAATAAAAACTAGTCAGATATGATTGAATGCGCGAGGTACAATATAGTAAAATGCCTATGTAAAGTTCTATTAAAAAAAAGCGTACAAGTAGTAAGCACAGTTTTTGGTAGATTGCCATATTGTAAACCTATCTTTTAATTGTTGTCACTTAGTAACCTGTAGTAACCTGTAACTACAAACTCGATGACAACCGAATTATGTCGATATTTTTTCGAGAATTTTATTATTTTTACTTCATTTCTTAGCCAATCGAAATTCTTCAGCTACTGCCCTTATAGACCACCCTTCTTCCAACTTAGTAACGATTCGCGCTCTAGTTATCGATGTTATTTGTCGCGGCATAATTAAATTATAAAAAGCAATTTGCACACATTTGACATACAAAATGTCAGAAATAGGTTTCCTTGGAAACGATTAATAAATTATCCCTTTTTACAATAGCCTTCAATACGTGTACGCTTTTTTATTGAATAGAACTGTACAACATACGTATCTCGTAGTTTTACGCGGAATTGTGTCTTATTTATTAACAAAAGGAACACTTACCTGCAAATGCTGGTATGAAGGCTATTATTAATAATTTCCTAACGGGCACGGTAAAAAAGATAAACACGTTACATTTTACAAAAGATCTTTTGTATACAGTCTTCAAAGAAGTTAGCTAAGTTATTTTGATTACTATATAAGCTATTATATTTATTTAATCGACGCAAATCATCAGTACGGCTAGCCCGCCCATTGACCAAAATTATGAATGATACAAAACATTGATAATACAGAATGTTCTCTTTTATCTCCCTTGTACTTTAGTAACTACTGGATATAATTGGTAATGATATTTGGTATACACCCAAGGACGGCTCAATTACGAAAACATAAAAAAAGAACATTTTATATAGAGTGTTCAAAAAAAGTTAACTATTTTATTATCAACAACACCCATTTTTATATTTAACGCATGTGGGTAGTTTTTTGTAAATGTACCAGAAGTCGCAGTCGCTTCACAGGCGCCCGGTATTCCACGGAAATACAATTATTATGATTTTCGCAGTACTTTTTTTTATTAAAAAAATACTAAAAACAAAAAAAGATGACGTCCTATTAATACAAACTTATCTTGCTTTATTTTTACAATATAAATGGCGTCATTGTTGTACTACCAGAAAAAAATAAAGGTCTAGAACGACTTTTGTATTCAATATTGAATATAAAACTTTTTTTAAAGTTTTGCATTAAAAAGATAATAAATAATTAGTTATAAAAAAAAATTCTTGCCACGAATTGCAAAATACAGAAGAACTATAGTACGTATGCACTGCCAGAATAATACAAACCGAGTTTCTAATTTATTGCTTACTTAGCTTTTAAGAATTGCGCAAATAAGCATGACCCAAAGAGTTACACACTCGTGCATGCAATTAGTATGGATTGGCATTATTTTTTAGTCTCGTTTTGATAATCTTCCTTATTTTAGTCATGAGTAGTAACTACATAAGTTAGCCGGGACTAACGTCACTAAAGGCCCAACACTGAAAACCCAGTGAATAGATTCGTTGTGTGGCGATTACGTAGATACTAACAGAATTCCAAATCTGAGGCTATTATATATTGTAGCATCACCTTAATCCAATATCGAATTGAAATATATCACATTGACCACAGCATGCTAGAAATTATTAATAATAGCCGGAACTTGTGATAAATTCTTCAGTTTAACCTCGCCACTTGGCTATATTAATAATAACCGGTAATTATTAATACAAACCACATTTATCACTTTAACCGTAACATATACATTTGAATTGAGCATTAGTTTTTTACTGTGTAGCTCTACCATAGCTCTATTCGGAAATGAGACAACCGTTCTGTAGGTCCTATTTGCTCCGTGGAAGATATTCCGCAAATTTTGCTTCCGCACGCGTCGCTTTGCCCGTCCGTCGTTGTCGGTTGGCAGCGTCTGAACGCCCGGAATGTCGGTCCGTCAGGCGACGATCTATTATGTCACGTGCTTGAGGTGTCATTAGAGTGAGGAACTTCGTACTCCTACTGCGGCCTGAACGGAGAGCACCTCGGGTACTCTCTGAATGGCGTACCTACCGCGGAGCGCCGGCTTCGGAAGCTTTGCATTCACAGACACTAATAACGGTAATATCTCCTCCGCTATTCGCATCAAATGCATCAAGATAATAATGAAGGGTATTTAGTCTATGGTAGAGTGGTCTTATTTCCGGGGTAACTTCGTACCTACTTTTAACAATGCGATTGTTTAATTAATACATTAATAGATGCCCTTAAGAAATCTAAATAAGCTAAACGTCTACAGTTACATTTGTAATTGTAGAATTTGTATTTATTTTGCGATAACGACAACTTTCTTGTAAACAAATATTTCCTTCTGTTTTTCTTAGCAAATCTTTTTATTCTGTTCCTTTTTCGCTTTTTTTTTATCAAAATGCCTGTTGCCGCAAAGGCCACCCTGGCCACCTTCCGACCTGCAATTTTTTTGCCCTTTGGACATTATCATCTGTTCGAACTTTTGCTTTTTATGTTCGCTAATTTAATCACAATGATGGCTTTGGAAAATTTAGCACTAGTTCTTTGTTAATGCGCTCAGACAGATGTTCTATGACCAAAAAGGGGCAGGAGCTACACAACTTCAGTATAAGTCATAAGCAGTCTTTGGGGATAAGCGTAATGGAGGGTGGAAGAAATGGTGAAAATGACCGTTAAAACCATAAACACAACAATTTTTTTAAGCATCGCCTCGTTCAATTAATTAAGTGACCACCCATGCTACCTTTCCAGTTGCTAATTTTTGTTCGATCAGACGATATCTTCTGTTCGTTTTTTAGCCCTGAATGCTAGCTGCGACAATAGTATATTATAATACAAGTTTTATAAGACAAAAATTGGCGCACGAGTAGTTTTGGGCACGACGAGCGTAGCGAGGAGTGCCCAAATGGAACGAGTGCGCCAATACGTCTTATAAAACGAGTTTTATATACTATTTTTTCTACTTTGCGACATTAAATTTACATACATTTCAAAAATTGCGGTTGTCATCTTACAATCTAGAGTAGTTTCATATTCAACAGTTGGTAGTTGTACTAAAATTCACAAATACGATTGACGCGAGCCAATAGCGATTGAGATGTCGGCCAGATGTCAGCCTTATTTGACACTTGACGTCAATATCATCAGTCGTGGAAAACTAAAAGTTACCAAATGTTTGTGACCTAGTGTTTTCATAACGACACCGAAACCGGTTTCGTTATGAGTTCATAACGAACGCAAAGTAGAAAAAGTAAATATAAGACATCAGTAGATAGCCTATTAGAGACAAGTACCTAGTACCAATATGTTAAGTATGCTTATTAAAAAAGTACATTGGTATGGTAATATTTTAAGGGGTAATGCCACCCTAACGCGAGAAAAAATAGTCGCTTTTGTAGGTATATTTTTTTACAATATAGTAAATGCATTACAAAATCTCTTTAAAGCGCTCTATTGTTCATATTTTAAACATATTTTTCCAAAATGAAACGTATTGTACCTTATTTCTTAGATCGCAAGTCATCATTTAAGCAAAAAGAAAAATTCGCTTTTAAAAACATAGCATTACGCCTTAAACCGTTGTGACTTTTTAATGATTAAAAAAGATAAACGACAACTAGGTCGAGATGAAAAGGTTTACTCACTTTTAGTTACTAAATTCTTCTCACATCTTGTAATTTACAAAATCACAGATAGCATTAAATGTGAGTAGAATAGTTGCAACTAAATCAATGGGGAATTCGCATCGGACAATCGTAATAGACAAAACCGCAGATTAGTCGTTATTGAATCGGAACTAATTTACCGATAGCGATAAATCGTTCCGAGAATAAGCCGGCGATCTATTAATCTGCTTTAGCGTTAATTAAGTTTGTGCAAGACCGCCAAGAAGAGCGGGGGGAGGGAGGTGGACGGCGGAAAGCGGATAGAATTTCGTGTAGCGCCGAACGGACCGACTATTCGACATTTATACATCATGTTTCCTCCATTATTACAATCCTGAAAACGGAAGCCGCACTGACCTATCTCTTACCACCGTAGAGGGTCCGAAGTCCGCTCAAAGGATCCTCTAATTGTTGCAAATTAGTTTTCCTATTAGGTTATTGTGTTTATATTGCTGATGAGCGTTTAGAATGTGTCTAAATTTGGGACGTTTACCTTAAACGTTAAACAGTTTGAGGTTTGGTTTGATATCTTTTTGAAGTTTGTAGGGCATTGGGTTCTTAAAACCTGACGCACAGTGGTTCATTTGCAACTTTTAGCTGGAGAAAATAATATCTTTCTTTTAGATTAACTTAAAATAATAATTTGGTAACTAGAAAAATAGTGGAAAAAATCTAAACCTTAAGGGATTGTTTTAAGGGGGTTGAGAACGTTTTATATACATATATGAAGTGAGACAGATATTCTTATTATTCAATAGCATTAAAATGTAGTGCAACAATACATATTGATCAATACATATTGCATCAATATGTATTTTATATATAGATAACAAGATATTTACAAGATCAAACGAACTTACCTAAGTGAAGTTCGATCTTGATTATATGGAAGCCTCGTCGAAATAAATAATACATTGTAGTGCCTTCTATTCTTGTACTGAATCACACGTTTAGAGTAAAAAACTGAAAAAACTACCTGCTCCGCCAACTGCGGGCAATGCCTGATTCACTATTTCATTTCTTCAGAGTCTGGGAAAAAAATGTTTGCTGTTACTTAAGGGGCTATTAGGGAGTGGTGGGTGATTATTTATTTCGACGAGGCTTCCATATAATCAAGATCGAACTTCACTTAGGTAAGTTCGTTTGATCTTGTAATTATATTACAGCCTCGTCTCATAAATAATACATTGTAGATGTTTAGAGATATAAACAGCAAAATTTTATTTCTCCCACATAAGAAGGTTTGTTTCAACAAACGATAATCCAAATTATTAACTCCAAATTAGCTTCCTATGATCCTAATAAAGCTAATATTAAACTATCTTCTACGTATGTTAACATTATTAACTAATTTATTTTTAATTGTTTCCGAAAAAACCAAAAACTGCCGACTATAACCGTCTCCTTGTTAATCTTACTGTAATTAAGCGGTAAGTTCAGCAGCGGGTAATGTGGAGGCGCCTGGGTTGTAATGTGAGACGGAAATGTTTACATCTCAATCCACCTTTATTATTATCCTCTAGGAATTTTTGTAATATTTAGTTTTATTACAATACTGTCCACCAGCAGTTGCTGCACATATATTGCATTTTGATGGAAATATGGCAGTTTCAGAGTAGGCCGTCTGATTGGCCCGGATGTTATTATCCGCTTGCCATTTTTTAAGACAATGCAAGTTCATTGCTTTTATTTAACATCTCCCAACCGCTTTCGCCACTACGGGGGCATCGGCAGGCCCGAATTATCATTATTATGGCCCGCGTCTACCCTGGGACTATCTCCGATTCCCAGGTAACGTTATATTTTGACAAACTCAGTCGTAACCCAAACGCGCCTTTAATAAAAATAAATAAATCTAAAACCTTCTGCTAATCACCAAAATTTGCAATATGGCTGCTAGTCAAACATTAATTATTGCAAATTCCAAAACAAATACCGTTCGATTCTAACATTGAAACATCGAAATCTAAGACACTCCAGGTGTCCAGCTTTCTACAATGACTTGTACGACAGCTGTGAGGGCCAAAGAAGGACCACTATTCCAATTGACAAGATCATCAAACCAACAAAACTTTCCGGATATTTCAAGCACAAAATAATTCTACAATTTGTGTTCGTCCGAAATGCAAAATATCAATTTTTGGCTTTTCAAACTTAACTAACATATCCCAAAAGTAGCAGCTTAACTCCCCTTTTGTACCGTTATATCCCATCCTCGACTGAACTCTGTCTCATGTTTGTCTAAAGATGCCTGTAGTACTGATGCCTGTGAGTAAATATTTTTGCTTTGCACCATCTCCAAGTCTCCCTGGCCAACCTAACTAGATGGTAAATTACTGTCCCTACAGATGATCAAAGATAAGGGTGTCGTATTATCAACACTACATATAATATTACAGTTTGATGTGTTATTGGAAAACCTACTTAAAAATCTCTACTTAAAAAATAGAGCCAGTAATTCTAAATAAATTTCTAGAAAACTCTGTTCTAATTTTTCTGTCTCCTAATACCCCAACCGATTTTATAACGCATCTGAATAATATAAAGTTTTGTGGATTTTTTCCAATTGTTTTGGGGATATTTTGTACCCACCAGTGACGCCCTTCGAAAGATTATTAGAGATGTTTATTACAGCATTAAAGCCTCAATTTAACAAAATTCAATCGAAATGTTTCATAAAGAGTCATCATAGCGTCCAGCGGCACCGGCTGAAGTCTTTACACCTAAGAATCTTGTAAATTCACGTATTTTGAACATATTTATTTCTTGAGTGTGTTACGGTAAGACAATTTGGCAACGAAATTGCTATTGTAACGGAATAACGAATGCAACCTAAAAGTATTTCTTCCTTAGTGCATAATATACACTATGTAGTTTACGTTTATGATAGTTAATTCCATTTCTCAAATATTCTAGCAGATTAATTGTATCGTTAACCTTTTCTGACAATTCTTTGCTGTTTTATTTTATAGCAAAGAATCATTCAGGTAACTAACCGACAAAAAAAAATCTAATCTTTCACCACCGTTTCATTATTTTGATAAAATAATAGGTAACCCAAGGATAATATAAGCGGCATACAATGACATTGATAAGGTACATTGTTAAATCTAAATCTAGATATTTTTTATCCGCTTCTCTTACAGCGACTGGTGTCTAAAGTTGCCATTTAGTAATTTTTACCAATTTAATAAAAAACTGAGAATGACAGCTCAGTTTGTTAGAGCATTGCGCAGCTACGCAATAGTCCCTGAGTAATTTCCAGGTTATCGCTGTAATTTATTTAAAATCTTCATCCCTCCGGATGAATCTTTTATACATTTGAGAATAGTTAATATTAACAAATTCTACCCTTGTAGGCACAATATTTTGGACGGGACATGTTACAAAAACCAAATTTACCCAACATCCGAGCTAATTTTAGTAACGTTACATCAACTACTGTAAGAAAAGCTCAAAGTCTAGCAGTTTTTCAAACCTCTACATTTACTTAATGTTCTTCGCCCCTATCCGTTCATTGCGTTGGGTGCGACCTGTACCCTGCGTAGGTACTGGTTCTTGTGTAGAGAGTCTTTGATTGCTCACGCTGTTCGCTCTGATCTGGTCCTTTAGACTTTGTCTGAGACGGACCCCTGATATTTAACTTCTTTGACCATTCTTTTCATACTAATTTTTGGTATTCTTCGGTGAAAAAATCACGTCAAATTACCATTAATTTGTGGGGGCTTTCATTATGGCCACATTAAAACCCTTGCTTAAATTGTAAGCCGCAAGCTCACGTCTGATTTTGTTTTTGAATCGCTCAAACCCTTTATAAAACGTTGAGTGGATTCTACACCCTCTCCTTTTGCAACCTTGCTGTTAACACCCTACATATAGCTGAACAGAGCTGTCTCCACTTTGAGTCAAATTAGATTGTCATCTATTGTCTCATTTGATATGAACTCGCGAGATTCCAGCAGTAGCTACTGGATTTGGCTTTGAGCCCGCGGTAACTGACACCTGCTAGTAGGCGCCATTAGTACCTGCGACAATATTTCTCCTCCTTTGTTTGGAAAACAATTAATATAGCGGATTGTATTATTCATGCAAACAAATGCGTTCTAAAAAAAAACGTGAGTGTTTTTGTTATATGTAAATAATATCATAACATATACTCGTATAATATGAGCAAACAAGCTAATTCCCAAGTATGCTGTCACAAGCAAGCTTCTATTATAATGATAACGTATTATATTTTATTCTTAACTTTCATCAAAGATATGTTATATATTGTTGTCCCTTTTTCTATTCGGTTATATATTGTACGTAAATATATGATGAGCATTACTATCACAAGCAAGCTATTTGCAAACTATGCTGTCATAAGCATATTACGGTTACTTTATTGGAGGTCTGTGTTCACAAACACAGCCCTATACATATTATGATATATGCAAAAACAGTCCATGCTGTCACAAGCAGGTTTATAATATCTAATGATAATCTATTATTCAATATATATATGAATATTAATTATGAGCATTGATATCACAAGTAAGCTATTTGTCAACTATGCTGTCACAAGCAAGTTTATATTATTGTCTACGATAATATGTTATACAATATATATATAAATACCTATATTTTATGAGCATTGCTATCACATGCAAGCTAAGTGCACACCATGCTGTCACAAGCAGGTTTATATTATCTACGATAATATGTTGTATTATATACATATATAATATTGCTCTCCCAAGCAACCTAATTACCAACTATGCTGTCACCAGCAAGTTTTTATTATCTAATGATAATTTATTATATTATATACATACCTTATAATATTGCTATATTGGGATATTGAAAAAGACCTCTTAATCCTTTGATGGGTTTATTTATCTCAATAGGTACCGGTTTCGACTCAAGGTTGAGCCATCATCAGCCTGAATGGTCAAGTTATCGGAGTAAGCGCTTACAATCATCCAAACTGCAAACTATAAACATTTAAAATTCTTGTAAACATGTACACGAGACAAGACAGCCGGACAGAAACGACATTGAGAAACTCTTAAAACAATATATCACAATATTGCTATCACAAGCAAGGTAATTGCCAACTATGCTGTCACAAGCAAGTTCTTCTTATCTAAGGATAAGATTTTGTATTATATACCTATAATACGGGCATTGCTAACATAAGCAAGCTAATTGCAAACCATTGCAAATACTGCTGTCACAAGCAAGTTTTTCTTATCTAATGATAAGATATTGTATTATATACCTATAATACGAGCATTGCTAAAATAAGCAAGCTAATTGCAAACTATTGCAAATACTGCTGTCACAAGCAAGTTTTTCTTATCTAATGATAAGATATTGTATTATATACCTATAATACGGGCATTGCTAACATAAGCAAGCTAATTGCAAACCATTGCAAATACTGCTGTGACAAGCAAGTTTTTCTTATCTAAAGATAAGATATTGTATTATATACCTATAATACGAGCATTGCTAAAATAAGCAAGCTAATTGCAAACTATTGCAAATACTGCTGTCACAAGCAAGTTTTTCTTATCTAATGATAAGATATTGTATTATATACCTATAATACGGGCATTGCTAACATAAGCAAGCTAATTGCAAACTATTGCAAATACTGCTGTAACAAGCAGGTTTTAAAATTATCTACTGATAATTTGTATTCTATTGACGGTCTTGTGTTCACAACCAAGTCCATTCTTGCACTGACCTCTTCGCCCTCTGAGTTGGAAAATGCCGTTTCCTTTCTTTCCATTTAAATTTTGCCAGCTTCTTCTTTTCGGTCCATCGAATAGTCACTGTCACTATCTTCCTATGCCGTTTTTGAGATTGTTTAGGCATTTTTAAATACACTAGATTGTATTAAATTATATTAAATATAATTATATTAAATACGCACTGAGCGAGACGATACGTACGATTCAGCACACGAACGAAGAATGAAATAGTGAATCAGGCATTGCCCGCAGTTGGCGGAGCAGGTAGTTTTTTCAGTTTTTTACTCTAAACGTGTGATTCAGTACAAGAATAGAAGGCACTACAATGTATTATTTATGAGACGAGGCTGTAATATAATAACACTGAACATTATGCCATTTGATCTCCAACAAAAATTATAAAAAAAAATATGGTCTCCATTGTCTATAATTCCTCCATGTGGAATGTTTTTCACACTTATTACCTAAAATTGTCACCTTGGGGGGGGGGGGGGGGGGTTTGTTTATAACATGTGATCATTAATCGTCGTTTATCAGAAAAAAATTGTAATTCTGAAGAATGTTAAAAATAAAATCCCTTAATTTGTCACGCAGTGTTATCTAATAGTCTAACAAATACAGTTTCTGACATAGTTTCTTTTAATTATCGAGTATAAAAGCAAAATGCAGTCACCAACCTATGAAAAATTGTTTTCTCGTCTCAAAAAAAGGAGGCGACAAGTATCTCGTTGATTAATCTGTACCTTTTGGGGGCGTTAACGAGTTTATTCTGCTCATCCGACAATCTGTTCGAAGTAAGAGACCCCCCCCCCCTCTTAAATTATTATTTGGCAGGGTGATTAATCTGACGTCCCGACGATTAAATTTGGAGCAAAATGCTCCCTTAATGGAGATATTAACGTCTCGTTTTCGGCTTAATAACATTCGTAATCGCATCTTGTAAAATGTTGCTACTTGAGTTTGGTATAAGAGTCCCTGCTAACATACAAATCTCAGCTCGGAAAATCATTAATTACCATCAAGAGAAATTTTACATGATACTAGCAAATAACCTGTACCAGATAATGTATACATTTTGCTAGTACACTGCTTGTTCAGAATGCAACGGTGTACTGTTGGTTTTTATACGGTTTAAGTCTTTATAAGGTTTAAGTTTTTGTTGTCTATATTTATTGCTTCTAGTTTATCCACCAGCTTTTCTTTTGATATTGTATCAAATGCTATCTTAGGATCAAGAAATATAACAACCACCTTTTCTCCTTTGTGCATGTTAGTTGTTATTTCATGGATCAAGTCGTTCGCTGCTGATGTTGTGCTAGAGTTTGTCCAGTATGCGTATTGCTGTTGATTATATTGTTCCTGTCTAGGTGTTATTTTATATGCGTTTGAATGACTTTCTCTAGGATTTTGTTTAAGGCTGAGAGGGGAGCAACGGGATTATAGTTGCCTCGGGTTTCGGGATTAATTTTGGGTTTCTGACAGTTTGATCAGAAATTTCTATTCTATAGTTCGTTCTTATTGAGACATCCTCTTTACATGATGTAATTTCACGAAAGCAAATTGAAATTTATCGCTAAGATATTCAATTACTGGTTTATTCTCCGTGGGCACATGTTGCTCCAAGACAGTGCAGTGAAACAGCGCGTCGGTTCCATATTAAGAGATTTGAAATAATTAAATGCGGAAGACGTTCTAATTCGAACAACCCCTAACCGCCGCCCCAGCAGGGGGGGGGGGCTGGTAGAAACTAATTTAATTTAACTCGAACAGCGGTGAAAACTTGCTAAAAACATTAGGTCTTATATTCTAAGTACATGAATAATACATGTCTCTATCCTTCCGAAGCTGGGAAATTTTGCTATCGGGGTGAGAAGTTTGTACGGATTTGCGTAAGCTTACATGCATGGACGTATACCTGAATTCCTCTACAGATTAATTAATTACAGGACATCATACGTGTAAATATGCGATATAGTTTGATACCCTTGATACTCCGCTATGCTGCTACTTATATGAATTGTCCAAATACGTCACTACCATTAACTAATTTACCAAACGTCGAGGTTGTTCACTTGATTTTTGTGCAAACGTGGCGTCTGGAACTCACACTTTGGAAATGCGAGTATTGAGCAATTCTGGTCATTGGATTGGATCTTTTACAATGTCCTGTATGGAGATACTGTCTGGCCTTGGAGGCGGAGAAGGTTATGGTAGCCTTAGCTTGCCTCATACCAGGTGATGTTTCCCAGTAAGCTCGTTTAGCTTTATCCCAGTTTTCTACCATCTTCCTGGCTCTTTGTGATACCACAACAGGGTTCAGGTCCGTAGAAGGGAGTCTTAGAGCCTTCTCTGGCTAGGATATCGGCTTATTCGTGTTGCCTTCGATCCCTGAATGTCCTGGAACCCACATCAGTGAAACCTGACTAACCTAGCGCCTTCTAACATCTAAATTTGACCACCCTGTAGTCGATTATTGGGCTGGTCTAGGTTAATTTCCAATACAGTTAGGTTGGTAACACAGATTAATGTCAATCTCGTTCGAGATCGGTTTATTTGTTCGATGGAAACGCGACGAGCGGAGCTACGCTAAAATGGGTTGGTAAATAAAACAAAAAAAAAAGCTTTTCGGGATTGAGCGTAATCTGCATTTAAAAGCTAAAAATCAGCGATGCAGATACGGCATAAAAGGATTATGGTTTGCAGCTTTAATGCCGGCGAAGCAAAATATCAATATCGTAGTTTTTTTTTCGTAAATATTTATGGATAAATCCGTGTTGCTGTATAGGTTGGCATGGCTCGTAATTTTGCTGGCTTTTTTTAAAAATAATATATAGAATGCGAGTAGTGAAGCAAAATCCGCTTTTTTATAGAAATAAATAGATAAACTAGGTAGTACAGTTTAGTAACAATGTTATTCGTTCGAATGCAATTTGATCCAATGTTATTTTTTGTGGTTTTATTTCATCACGTTGTATAGGAAAGTACAAAAAACATTTTGTGGTTTGATGTGATAATTTGAAAGCGGGTAGTGCATTAATTTTCGTTTTTTTTTTTTTTTTTGTCAAATGTTTCATATGGGCTTATTTATTTTTCGAGTGCGTCTGACAGCCATTTGAAACATTAGGGAAAACCATATTTTAAACTTCGTATAATTTGTTTCATTTGTTAATTAATTTAATTACATTTCATTTACGTAAAGAGTACTGTTTGTAGTGTTTTATTTATATTACGTCTTTTTCATTGCTTCTGTTGATATTTTAAATTGCTGTAACTTTTGAAGGGACTGCAAAAACTTGTTTACACACAAAGGAAAATTTCTCTAAAGTAAAAAAAAATAATGTAATTATTCATATTTATTAATGTAATTAATTATAAGTACTTATTCCATCATCGTGGTCAACATGGAAACAGGTACAAGAAAATAAATTTGAAGCTAGCTTTCTTAGTTAATATTTATCATGTTTTAGGAATACTACTTAAAATAAAGTACAAAACATGTCATATAGGTCCCAATAGCAGTTAGTTAGTTGTGTATTGTGGTAGATACAGAAATAAGAAAGAAATATACCTGAACAATCTTTTATTATAAAAAAGTAACCAAAACAATTTGTTTTCCACTGATTTCCAATAATGGACTTTTTCCCCCTAATTGTCATTGGATTTTCTATTGTTTACTATTTATTCGTAGTGTGAGCCTTTTGATAGATTTAGGATGAACGTATGAGTTAAATATGAGTTTTCAGTAACAATAAAGTTAATAATTGTTTTTCTTTGGATCGAAACCCGATAATAACAATTTTCAGTTTTGTTTTATGTGGAGTGTGGTTTTCAGTGGACTTTTTCCTTTTTTTAAACTATTTTTTACCAAATTTAAAATCAATCAAAATCAGTTCGACTAAATTAGACAAACAGATTAATCATGTGCTGCATTTCTATAACTAGAAATACCATTTTTCTATGGAATACAATCATGAACGCAAAGACTCAGTGTATTGTTTGTCAAAACAAGATTTAATTTAGAATTTGGTCAACTGACTAAAATTTCTATATACTTGCAGCAGTTCTGTTCTTCTAAAGAATATAGAGTCGATACATTAATATTTTGTGTATTTTTGTATTTCCACATAAAGGATAATGAGTTTTTTCACTATTTACGCTACCAACTTGGATTGCAGAAAATGACTCAAGTGAATTAATAAAGCTTAGGGGTACCACAAGGTTCTGTTCTTGGACCAGTTTTATTTAATTTGTACATAATGTTGCTTCACAAGTTAAATCTTGTGATATGCACCTATTTGCAGACGACACACTAATATCAATTGCAGGAGATAACTTACCTGATGTAATCGCGACATTAAACTCCGAACTAGTATCGATATCAAATTGGTATAAAGAAAATAAATTATGTTTGAATGTATTGAACACAAAAGCTATGGTATTGGGAAATAGAAATTCGGTAAACCCTACACCAGACAGAGTTACTGATAACACAGTTGTTGAGATAGTGGGCAAATTTAAATATCTAGGTGTCATTTTAGATAATAGTTTGAAATTTACGAGTAATATGGAATATATAGTTAAAAAGGTGAGTCGAAAGATTAGCTACTTAGGAAGAATATCTAATAAACTTACATTAAAAGCAGAATATCTTAGTACCATACGATTATAGAACTATATTTTTACTATTGCAGCAGTATATTATTTTTGTGTACAGACAAAGACATTAAAAAGATTCAAGTACAACAAAATCGAGCATTCAGAATTTTATTACAAAGCTCCAGGTTAACCAGTATCGAGTCCATGTTGAGTAAATAAATTTTTTTGAATGTTAAACAAGGAACGGTATATCAGGCACTCACGTTGGTATATAAATGCATAAATAATAATAATACTAATTATTTATATGAGTAATTATTTAACATACAATAGTCAGCAGCATGAATACAATACTCGGCAAAAGGACCACTTCAGATTACCAAAATATACAAAAAGCAGCACACAAAATTCATTTTATTATAAAGCACTGAAGATGTTTAACAGCCTATCAAGTGATATAAAAAACAGTAGTTCGCTGTCTTTTTAAAACATCATGTCGGGTTCATGTATTGGCGAATTTTAAGTAGTTGATAAGTTTAGTACTTAGGAAACCAAATTTATTGTGATTATTAGTTTCTTTTAACTAAATAAACATTATTATTACTAAATACGCTATGAACAATAAATGAACTGAAAATATCTCAGTAACTTTTTTGTGGATACGGCTAGTTTATTTTGGGCGGTAAAGTATGGTACACTTTTCTCCACTTCAAGGAACAATATATAAAATGGGACAACAAAATTTGCTTTGAATTGAAACGTTTTGTTTTTCTGTTCTAATAACTAAAATATCTATATATTGCAAGAATTTTGAGATAAAATGAAATGTTGACAAAAATAGAATGGTTTCTATAATCAAAATTAAATTAAATGATTTAATGTGTGCCATCGTATCCCATAAAAAGTAAATAGTAAAAAATAGATGACATACTTGTAGATATTCGATTATTTAAATAATAAAAACGTGCAAAGTGATTACGTAAAACGATTTATTGTAACAACCAACGACTAAAGTTCGACTTCTGAAACTAAATTTGGGATTAACTACTGTTAAAACAGTTCTCTATGTACACAAATTCCCTGGATACTAATGTAGTATGTATAATCGTTAAGACTTGACAAATGTATTGTTTTCCATGCTTTGCTCGCGTTAACCAACCAAATTACTTTTCAAATAACACAGAACCGAGTATCGTCAGCGCGTGGCATCGTTAACTATCAAATTAGCATGAAAAAAGTCGCCCAGTTGGGGGGGGGGGGGCCGACGTCGGCCAACTATCCCGACCTGTCCGTCCATTGTACCCACTTTAACTACGTACTAATCTATTTATGCCGTGGACCTCGAAGTGCGAGAGGCCGCGTGGACGACGGGACTTACAATGTGGTCGGCCGCAAAGAGGCCCGTCTCGCGCGTTCGCTAATAATTACAACACCGGAGCACGTACCTCATTTACAAGTATAATTCGTCCGGCACACCACCGCCGAGCCAGAACTATAAAACTACAGTTGCGAATCACATAACTGCCATCCCGGACCGGCCCCGCGCGCCCCCTAGCGCCCACCTCGCGCCCGGAGCGCATAGAAACTTTTGTTAACGACGATGCTGCGGCGCCGCGCCGAGAGTCCAGCTGAAATAAAATAACAATAACACGCCGTTTGGTAGTCTCATTGTTTATCGTCTCGTTTTGTTGTGTTTTTTTTTTGTTTGTTGTGAAAACCGTGTACTGTGCGGGGTTTAAGAGGTGATTTAGGGTGGATTTATGTTTCTCATTTCAAATATAATAATTGAGGTGAAATAATTGAGAAGTGAAAGGGTTTAAGTGCACTTTTTGTGGTTCTGAGATAATAAGGTTAACATGAAAGTTGTATTTCAAAATATCAGAATTAGCTTTTGAAAATTGTATTATTATTTAAAATTTATTCATAGTCATAAAAAGATTGTCATGAATCCAGGAGTCGCTAAATTTTATTCTTTAACTAAAATAAAGTATTTTTGAAATTATAATAACTTCTTTCCAATTTGCAGTTTGTCCCAATGTCAACAATGTTCAACATGATTATTACACCACATAGTGTGTTATTTGAACCTAATTTGAAGTAAAATAAGATAGAATTCATTTACTACCACACAACTCATGCGTCAATTTGACTTTTTATAAATCTTGTATAATAATATAGTATTATTGGACGTTCCTGTGTGTTTCCCATGTGTTTTTTGTTCTTATTTGAACCCGAAGACATACTCGAAGACAATAATTATATATTGTGAGCAGAAATTGCAATCCACTACTTCTTTGTTAACGAACATGAAAGTATTGGCAATCTCAAGTAGCTATTTTGACGAAATTACAAAAATAGCCGCTCATTTGCAAATTCCTTGAAAAATGTGTTGAGTACACATCCAGTTCCTTTGGACCTTCTTGAACAAAAAGCTTTTCGGCTCTAAGTTTAGTCATGAAACTTAGAGCCGGATACGGCACACAAATACACACACACAGACACTTTAGATTTTTTTGGTCGATTACTACAGTACTTTATCATACTACGTATGATAAAGTAAGAAGAAGAATAATTTCCAAATGGAAAATAAAAACTGATTTTCACTCAGAATTTCTAGAATCAACAAACTGCAACATTAGAATTGAAATCAATACAATTGTGGCTTTTTTGGGATTAATGTCGGTCTTAATTAAGTCGTCAACTTCTGGGAAAACGACAATTGCAAATTGGGAGATTTTTTTTTGTAAAAGTAGCAATTTATTCACTAATCTTCAATCAGAAAGGAAAAACTAAAAAAAAAAATCCACATGTGCACATTAAAAATAACAATTTAATTAGTAATATTGTTGTTTAAATAGAAACTATTCATAAATATGTTCCTTATTGAGTGCTAAAATGTATTGTTTAGCATAGCAACGTTAAAATATCAACGCAATAACGTGTTTTAATTATGCAAATGACGCCATTTCCTAAAAGGGAACAGAAAAATAATAATATGATAATAATAATAAATAAAATTAAAATAATAAACACAGAATAATGTTTACTGTTTATTATGCATGTCAACAATGCGGAAATTCCCGTTGTTCTGATTTTTAAAAACGTACATACTTTTAGCGCAATAAAACCGTAAACTTTTTGCCAAAATAAACTCTATACGATATTCTAGAAGTTGTTTAAGAACATTATTCAAGGAATAACATTCCTAGCTGCAACTTTTTTGGCATATTACGATTGGGCCGTGTATTTAATTCGCTACTGCATCACAAGTGTAACAGTTAATTTAAGTTTTCAGTTTGATATCCATCACGTATACGTCTCGGCGTCATCAGACTGAACAAAGCAACCGACTGCTTGCTCCTTCTCCTTGCACAGATACAGCAATTTGTTCCCATCTCCCGTATAATGGATTACAAAAATTGTGCCATAAATCTGCGCGGAAAAAGTGGCCACGACATAGAGAATGCGTAACAAGCGACCCACTTTTTGATAACAATTTCCATCCCCACGCCTTTCGCGCGTCCCTCCCGCACAAATCACACTCGTACTAATCCATTATTTTCGAGTGGGGGTTGTTACGACCCACACCCCTCCCCACCCCATATATATATATATATATATATATATATATATATATATATATATAGGGGGCGCCACCGTTTATTCCGTCCGGCGGTTCTCTAATAGGTTTGTTTAGAAATTTAAACCTCTTCAATTTGTCAGGCAAACCGCTGGTTTTCTGGTGGGAATTTACAGTCCGTTCCGAATTTTCACACGCGTGGGGTGGGGGGGGGTTAATCGCCCCGTTAATCTTTCGGTATCGATTATTATGTCGGCGCCAAATACGTGGACATTACGTGGACAATATTGAAATTAATTAATTACGGTTGAAGTACGTGGTAGGATTATTTGCCCGGCGACTCCGCCAAAATTACCGAATTAGCGAAATTAGCTGGTCTACAAAAAAGAGGTTTATGTGTCAAGAGGTCGACTTTGAGGTTTTGTGTGATTCGAATAGAGATAAGTCCCCTCTTTCTAACGAACCCAAGCCCTGCTTGGTAGCTTTCTTGACGGCCGAGTTATTCGTATTTGAAGTTAGAGTACACACAATAAAAACACAAAATGTAAAAAAAAATATTTTAGCTATTTTTTCTTGTACGTAGTCAAATAAATTAGAGAAATAAAATTTCTTATAAAATACAAACCAAATGATAATTTACAAAATAATAAATAATCTATTCTTATAGGAAATAATATTTATATTAAATTCAACCTCTCTATCTAATTTTTCGTCTTCTTGGTGTCTTTAGCATCTACTTTTTCACTCCGCTTCTTTTTATGATATGTTTGGTCAGTTTTAGCCTGTGATGTACCTACATGAGGACTTGTTTCGCAGTTACCTTTACTTTTCTTTTTCTTAAAGTTTTTCAGCGGTTCTGGCGCTACTTAGCCCTTTTTTCTGGCATCAGTTGCTAAGTTACGAACGGTGTTGAATGTGTACCACTGCCTTTCGAGTTACAATCCAACTGGTTAGAAAATGTCTGGCATTTATTCACTCAATGTTTCAAAAATAAGAGTAACCTGCTCAAATTCTTCACTATTCGCAATTTTTTTCAGCTTCACCGTTCAATTTTCACAAATTATAAAATAGTTGTACTGCGTTATACCTTTCAAGGGCCGCTTGGCCGCTTAGCTGGAACTGATTTGTTATGGCCGTGGAAGATAGGTACTTTGTGATACATGTACAATATTATATTTTTCAGAACGTCCCAATCCTTCCAACTTTCCATACTTCTTTCGTCCAGATATTTCAGAATACCCTGTTCTAACTCATTGTTAGTGTTTTCTGCTTCTTCTAAGCTAAGAATGGCCAAGTTTTCTCTACTTTCAATAGTTCTAAAAAACCACTCTGGATCTCTTTTGTATCCCACGAGGAATTTTGGAAATACATTCCCTGGTGCAACAGAGTTTTCATCAAAGAATTGGGACACAATTTTCAAATCATTATCATCCGTATAACTTAAGCCGAAACCCACTTCTGTATCTCCAGTAGATGGTTCTGGTTCGTCTATTTTGATGTCGCTGTTCACTACTTTTGCCGAAATACGTATCGTTGACAAATTATAACGCGTCTTCTAAACATATCACTACACTTGTACTTTACGTATAACAATGAAAAGTTTCTGATGGTAGTCCTTCTCAAGTGTTATTTCCTGCAGATGCAGCAAGTGTAATGTAAGACTATGAAAGAGTATTTTTCAAATTGATGCATTTTTTTGCGCACGTTTTACAACGAATTTGTGAATTTGTTCGAGACAGCTCAGTAGAGTATACGATTGAGTTGGTCAACTATGCGTGACCTTGCTCGCACTGTATTTTGTCCAGTCTTTGTTTATCATACATAAAATTAAACATTAAATTAAAATTAAGTTCTTTCTTTTTTAAAAAAGGAAAGAAAGTTATTAATTAATAACCACCATATTACTGTTCTAATACCGAGTAATCTGCTGAATGAATTGCCTAATTACTGCCATCACAGTTTAAAACTTCTGTGGTCTGCAGCCACATATCATTTACGTTAATACACAAAATTTCTCAACATACGTTCAAATCACGAACATACCTTTCAGTTAACAATTAGTTATCGTAATTCCCGCCACACGAAACATCATTAACCCAGTTCAGTATACCGGATATAGCCACATATACATTTCCTATTACGTCGTGTCCAGATTAATCCCTATCTATCGCTGCCTAACCATCCTTCAGGATGCTACTCGCATCGTATAATATCTCCATCACGACCTCCATCCTTTAATTAAAACATACGCGAAACGGTCCACCTCGCACCGGAACCTCACTCCAACCCTTCTACCAATTGCAATCGCAAAGATCGAAGTACTGCCAACTCAACCAAACTAGACCGAACGAGTAGGTCGTTCAGTACTCGGTACAGTGTTTAGAGTTTGCCGATTGATGGTTATCCTAAGAGAGAGAGAGAGAGAGAGACAGACAGAGAGAGAGATTCCGTCTCTATGTGTGCGACTGGGGCGCGCAGTGGGCAAAAATGGAAATAAATGGGAACTAAAATTGAAAAAAGAACATTAAAATATCCCGAAGTTGTTGGAAATTAACTTGGTAGAGGATTTGAAATGTTATATATTTATTTTGATGGATATTTAAGTTAATAGTTAAGGTTAGTTTAATTTGCTGGAAATCGGTAGGTTTACGATTTGTCTATTGCATATTTAAATAGCTCGCAAAATATTGTTAATAATTAGTCGACATTTTGAAAGAAAGGACTACTGTAACTTATACTAAATGTTGTTTAAAAACTTAATTCGGAATATTTGACTTCATAAGAAAATTGAAATCAATAACTGGTGATGTAACGTATACAATGTGTTCATTTCAAAAGTATCCACCCTTAATACTCTTGACGTTATGTGATTACTGTTTTGAGTGGAAACACGTCGGAAGTTCAAAAATGGTACCTAGAGAATTTTAGGTTTCATCCATTCACCCCTCAGCCACCCCACTTTGATATTTCAAATGCCACCCCCTACCTTGTGATACATCATTTGAAAGGGCACAAAGTTCACTACTGTATTTCTTATGACTGTAATTTAATTCAACAGTGTAATCAATCCGCAATGTTTCGCTAATACTAATTGATTTCATACCTTCTATCTTCAGTGTAGTCTATCTTAACAACCAATCGATCGATTTATCATGATTGAGTGGAGAATTTTATGCCCTTTCACACGATATATCACAAGGTGCCATTTGAAATTTCGAAGTGGTGTGGCTGGCTGGTGAAGGGATGAAACCTAAAATTCTCTAGGTACCATTTTTGAACTTCCCCCCTCGATATCTAGATCGACGTGTTTCCACTCAAAGGAATAATCGCATCAGGTCAAGAGTTATTAAGGGTTGAGTTATTTCATCACTTCCATCTTCTGTGTAGTCTATCTTAACAACCAAATGGATCGATTTTATTTTTTATCATGGTTGTGTCTTAGCACCATATTTTGGTAGCGTTGAATGATGGTGATATTGCTTGGCTTAGTGCAGCCCCACAGTTGGATAGCATAGGTCCACACAGGTTTAAGTATCTGCTTGTAAAGTAGGAGTTTATTATATGTCGACGAAGACGACTTCCTACCAATAAGCCAGTACATTTGTTTGTATCTTATGCCCAATTCTACTCGTTTCTTTTTAACATGTGCTTTCCAGCGGAGCTTAGTGTCTAGCGTCATACCGAGGTATTTTGCCGTGTTCGAGTAGGGTACGGTGGTGAAATTTATTGTAACTGGAACGCATCGTATTCGCTTGTTGTTGGTAAAGTTTATGTGAACTGATTTGGTTTCGTTCAATGTAATTAGCCACCGTTGCATCCAATCACTAACATCGTTGACAGCATTCTGCAGTTTTAGTGTTGATCCTTGCACATTTGTATCTACTGCCATGATAGCAGTGTCATTAGCAAACGTGGCAACGGTAACACCATCTGATTGCGGAAGATCATGTGTATATAGAAGGTAAAGAATTGGGCCAAGTACACTACCTTGTGGTACTCCAGCTTTAATACATTTGAGGGTTGAGTACCCATTATCTTGCATTATGCGGAAGTATCAGAAAGATATGATCCTAATAGTTTGCTATACTCGAATGGTAGTAGCCGATCCAGCTTATAGAGTAGACCTTCGTGCCAAACTTTGTCGAAGGCTTTTGCCACATCCAGGAATATGGAGTAGCATACTTTTTCTTCTTCTAAAGTTCTTTCTATGATCATTGTTATTCTGTGCACCTGATCAATTGTGGAATGTTTGTTTCTGAATCCAAACTGATGAGTGGGTATGATGTTTCTTTCATCTAAGATTGGCTTCAGTCGTTTTGCAGGTAGCTTTTCAAATAGTTGTGACAATGTGGGCAGTAAAGAAATTGGCCTGCAGGAGGATGCTTCATTTGGTGGTTTTCCTAGCTTGGGAATCATCACTACCTCTGGAGTTTTCCAAACAGATGGCACATATTTAAGCCTAAATGCTGCGTTGCAGAGGTTAGTTATCTTAACTATGGCTTTTTTTGGCAATTCTTTTAAAATCTCACCTGTTATCAGATCAAAACCAGGTGCCTTTTTTGTTTTCATTTTTTTAATTTCATTTATTACTTCTTTAGGAGTAACATTTTAAAACTAAATCTATTTTTTAACCCCCTCAATACTCAAGACCCCATTGCTGCATAGATTTTTCTGTGCTGTCTTTCGTCTGTTGGGAAGTATAATATGGGGGCTTTATTTTTCCGCACAACAAATTAGGCTTTCTCACGACAAATTTATATTAGGCCGGAAAACTGTGGTTTAACAAAAAAATACACAAATAATGCAAATAATAATTCCAATAACCAGATATGATACTGAATGTAGCTTTTTTAAGCATTCTATCTACAGGAAAACGTTTACTGTGAAAATCAATTTAATGGGAATTTAGATTATTTTAAAAGAGAATGGATTCCATGGTTTCTGAAATTTGTGAATGTTCCGGACGTTTACCTTATCATTTATTGTGATATGGTTAATAGTTTTGGAGGTATCGATAAAAATATTCAGTAAAAAACAACGTTTTAACTCCGCAACACGTAAAAATACAAAATCTATTCTGTCGTGCTGATATATTTCCTCCATTATAATACCTATTCTAATTCGCAAGGTTTTATTTAGCATTTTAAACTAATTTTCTTTTTCTTGACTCCTAAAAACAACCTTAATACTTAGATTTTAAATGATTTTCACTCATTTTAGACACATCCAATGACCATCTTTAGTTTGTTCGAAGAAAATATGCACTTTTGCGCAGCTAAAAATTGCGAATCGCCCTACTGTGGGACGCCGTGAACTTTGCGCGCCCCGGCGTTAACGCTGTGACGCCGGCAAGTCGGCAGTGCCGCGTCGACCGCCGAACGGTATCGTTGACCGCGCGTGGGTCGTGCTCGTCTCGCCGTCCGTCGTACGTACGATCGTAGTTCGTTCGGGTTCCGATAGGTTCATTTTCAGAAAGTGTCGGCGATTTTTTTTTGTGATTTTACCTGAGACGTTCGGATCTTTAACGCGATCGACGCAGGTAAATATTTGCCCAAACCCTTAGCTTTTTTTTCTGCGGGTTATTCAACTTTTTGCTGTGTACCTAATTTTCAACGCATTCTTCGTCTTGTAGTAGGGGGTGTAATTGGATTTTGGCGTTTTACACCCTCTGGAGGAAGGAGGGGTGTTCCACATGACCGGATAACTTCGTTAAGTTTACGAAAATCTCTTAACTATTTGCGGCGTCTGTCCGAAAATTGTCTAGTTTTCGCCAGGAGGAGGAAATCAAAACAATTTTTGTTCTTATATAAATTGACGTACCTAATCTAATTAGGAACTTACTTAACTTAACTTAACTTAACTTAACTTACTTAACTTAACAAGTGATTACTGTCTAGTGTTTCCGCGAGTGGTTAAAAGGATTCCGATAATTCAATTATGGGTTGACGTTTGAAACCCATCTAGCAGTCGGTTGGATTCTTTTTTTCTCTTTGATTGTCATTGGCCGGCTTCTAATAGAATATCCACGTATTCATTTTTATTCCGGTTGTTTTATTGGCGCGAGCCGTGTGGCATTATTAAATTCCTGCTATCGATTTCTGTGTATCTCTGACAGCACCTAAAGGCATATCGTCGTCGTTAGTATTCGACCGGCTTCTGAATTTTATTATAAATTCGGAATATCTGAGCTATTATTAATGGCATCATACAATATTCCAGCCCCAACCAATCCTATATTTGCTAAGCAAATTTTGTGTAATATCCCTATTATACTATCATTTAAGCGAGGTTGTGAGACATAAAAGTACGTGAGAGACATTGAATGAGTTTCATCTGTTTCTTTTGTGGCTGACGTTCTATGATGACAATAAAATTGTCGAAAGCTGAGAGTATGAACAAAGGAAAGGTGTTTACTTAATAATTCTCTACACTACAGGATGGTTTCAAAACAATAAAAAAAACTGAAACAACTTAGATTTAATGGTTAATAACACCGTGTATTATGTCTTGGGAAAATTTACGTGAAATAGAAACGATTGGTTGAACCTATCGATAAAATTTTCAGGAAACTCTTTTTAAGATACTTTTTATCTATCGAATAATCAGGTAATATAATATCGACCAACATCGATTTGTTTCCTTAACAATTTTCAACAATTTTCACCGATTCATTAGATTCACTAGATGAACAAACAAAAAAAGGTTTTTATTTCGTTGCATTGGTGATAAAAATTGACGATTGATAATATGGTTTTGTTTTTAGAGTGTCATCTTGATTGAAATTGTCATAGAAATAATATAGTGTCATTTAAAATTTTAATAATGACATCATTTCCGGAAATACCGGATGTTATACTAACCTCTAGAGTCTAGAACCGCGCTTTCCAACCGTTTTACACTTGCGGAACCCTTTAAATTGGGTTGGAAACTGGAATATTACTTACTACTGTCAAATTAAAATACTTTTCCTGTAAAATTTTAAAAATGCTCTGCAAAATTACGGCGAAGCTGTTGTAGTTTCACAGGATAATGTATGTTGAATATGTGAATTCTGTAAAAACAATACAAAAGTATCGCTGGTTATTTAATACCAGTAATATTACAGTTTGTTCTTCTTTTGCGACTTTTTTGGTAGGTTATTACATTCATTTTCTGTAACATTGCAGATATTTTTCTCTCTAGGTATAAACTTATTTGTTGAGTAAAAGGACCTCTGAGTATGGACCTATTGATAACAAGTTAAAATTCTTTAAGAAGCAACTTCAAATACTGTTTTATTAATATTTTGTTCTTTTTTATGGTATTGAAAAATAATTCTGTATGAAACATTTCAGTCAGAACAATAATTACATTCTGAAAAAGAAAATGGGAATAAACACCCAACTAGGAGATATTTGTACACACTAATTTCATCTATAACAGATGATCTCTGTATTTTCTCTTAAAGCTTGTTAAATTAGAAAAACCTTGCTCATACCTACACAATGTTGAAAACTGAACTAATACAAGATAATTTATAACTAGAAGTGAAAATTTAATGCAAAAACTTACCCAATTATAAATAATAATACGTGAAGAATCTTTAAATTTGTTTCATTGTCAAAATTAGTGCTTACTTCAATTTCATTTAATTATTTTTTGTTTAATTAAATGCAGTCACGATGGATGGATTACTATTTTAAATATTGTGTTAATGAATAAGGTTCTTCTCTGAAGAATTTTGATTTGGAGGCTTTCTAACCCAAAAAAACACTGTTATTTCGATATTGCATCCAAGTGACCTTGATCAAGATACTCGGAAATTCTTTATTTAAATACTGTATATGTATCTACCTTCATAGTTTTGCAGTTTCCGTACTATACTAACAGTCTCAAACAAGATAAGCCAACTTAGCTTGTCTACTTCACCAAACTGCACACTTTGAAACTTGCAGTTTGTGCAACTTCGAATAAACTTATCAACAACTGTTTTAGTGTCCAACTCCACGCTGTGCCCATTAGCCTGTTGTAGATGGAAGTCAAAACGCGGTAACAAGAAAGGGCAACTCATAAAAAATCTTAAATTAGTAAGAGAAAGCAACCTGTATATAATTTATTTAATATTATTTAATATTACTCTCATAGATATAACATATGAACAGCGAAGTGCCGTCTAGCAAGATGGGATAATTTAACGACAGAAAATATCATAAAGCTTCGCTACGAATAGTACCTCCGTAAAAGCTTTTGGAGGAAGCGATTTTACCATAAAATTTTACGTACGTACATACAAAACGTCTTAAGAGCGACATTAGGGGACAAACAGCTGCATAAGACGCTTTGCGGCACTTTGCAAACTTCAATATTAATCGCTAATGCTAACATTCGCAAAACGTTACAGTTTTGTAGGCATTGAATTTTTGGTTATCTACAAAACTAGACGTAAAAACAAATATTCTTGAAATATTCAGTGTAGAACATATCTACGGGGCTTTGAAAAATTTATTATACCTGTCGATAAGGTAAAATGTTCGGGAGGTAAACTGTGCGAGCTCTCGCGTCAATATTTAATTGGAGAGTGAAATATGGTATAAATAGGAATTGAGAATGAACCGACGTAGTTATGGTTCTTTCAGTGCATGGCTGAATGGTACGCTGCTGAATTTTTAGCGCGAATACTGTTAAGGAATTTTAATATTGAACGTACTTCTCTTAGAAGAGTTTTACGCTGTAATTGCCGAGATGGCAAAAGTGCATGTTCATTAAAATGTTTCGTATAAAGAGCTTGTTTTTTAATACATGCCAGTGTCTGAATTTTGGTCAAAATAATTTTTTTTTTCAAATGTATTTTGAACTAATTTAATTACCAAACTAAATGAAAATCATGTATCTATTCACAGACTTTGAAACTAGCAGTTGGAGCAAGGTCTTACAAACTTATCCAGTACAGTTAAGCATGAGTACAGTTGCATAGGGGCTGCTCTCTGTATGTAAATTCAATTGCGAGAACCAAAACTACCTATCGTCTTTTGTTTTTCGAGTTATAACAACAACAAGATCAATTGCTTGATGTTTTCTGTCAAACTGTTGAATCATTTCATTCTACTTTTGTGCAGGTAGTATTTAGAGTCTCTTTTATAGATTTTTTTTAGTTGTTATGCAATAGAGGTTGTGAATAAAATTTTTGTGGCAGCAGATATCTCAGCAACGAATGTTAGCACGACAAATCTGTTAGCATGCAAAGATTGGTTATTTACTTACTTGAGTTGATTGTCAGGAGCAATTAATAATGCATTATTATACACATTTATTTTACTACTATTTCAAATCACACTATTATTTACAATTCAAATTCCCGAAATGTTTCCCTCCTATACTAAAACTTTTAAGAAAAACACAAATTGATGATTAGCAAAATATGTGGAGTACCTATGGATTTTATGCATAGAAAGGTAATAAGCATTGTCCATAGACTTCTATGCGTCGAATATGCACTAAAAGTCATAAGTTTTTAGAAAGTTTATGGGTATAAAACTACGTTAATGAGTAAAAATTTGATTTTTTTTAACGGCTGAACCTAAAGTACTCAACTTCAAAATAGCCTCAGAGAGTCACCTTTAGAATTTGTATTTATCTGGTATCTTGCAAATTAATCCACCAGCGAACGAATTTTTTGATTTTGAAATGTGACCTGGGACAAGTCGTCTGCCTGGAATTTACAGGCATTTTTTTTTAAAGTAAATGTCATTCTGAGGAAAAAGTTTTATTTAGAATGTTTTTACAACTAATTAAAACTTACTTAGTGAAAGGTCTTAATAAATTGAATAAAAGAGGACTAAGTTAGCATATCCACATGAATCTTGATTTTTGTGTTTCTTAGAATTATTCTGAATAAGAAGCTTCATCGCCACAGAGTCAGATCTCAGTGATCTAGTATTTCTTAGATAAAAGCGTTTATTCGTTCTGAGGCAGACATGATAGAAACTTGTTGGTTTGTGGTTGTCAGTAGGCTTTCTTTTATTTTTACTTTTTCGATACCCTTGATGGACCTCTTGAGTTGCCATTTTCATACCTTCCATCTTCTGTGTAGTCTATCTTAAGAACCAATCGACCGATTTAATTTTTTTTATCATGGTTGAGTAGAGAATTTTATGCCTTTTCAAATGATATATCACAAGGTAGGGGGTGCCATTTGAAATTTCAAAGTGAGGTGGCTGGGGGGTGAAGGGATAAAACCTAAAATTCTTTAGGTACCATTTTTGAACTTCCCCCTCAATATCTAAATCGACGTGTTTTCACTCAAAGCAATAATCGCACCAGGGCAAGAATTATTAAGGGTGGATACTTTTGAAATGAACACACGGTATATTATAAACCAGACGTGATAGAAACAAACGGGTTGTTTTGGTGGTACCAGTGGCCACAGACCAATAAAAATATTACCATCATAACTAAGGGGAAAAAAAACAAAAATGTCAATCTATTGAGCAATTCTCAAAAGTTTGCGACCATTGGCAATCTTCACCAACCTCTTTAAATTTTACAATCATACGTTGGCAGTACTGATTAAACTACCGTAATCAAATAGTAGGGAGAACAGCCCACAAACTAAAATACACGTGATTTGCTAGACAAGGAAACAACGCGGTTTTTGGGAAAAGCGTCTCCACCACCAAACAGACAGAGATAGAGAAACGGGGTACTCGCAGTTTGAAGCGTGGTGGGGATCGCATACCTGACCGAGCGGACGGGGAAAGCAATGTGAAAAACCTGTTTCAAAACGAATATGCGAACTAATATGTTGTAGCTGTGACGCAGTTAGTGTTAATAGCAACAAACAGCTACAAAATTAGCTTATAATTAATTTAAATCAATCGCGAAATGTTGCTGAAAGTAGGAACAATGTGATTCGTGATATTGTGTTCGGTTATTCAAGTGAATTTGCTCGTTTCTCTGGAAAATATCACGTGTGACTGTAAGGTTGTGCGGACATACGTTTGTTTTGGTTATGTGTACGGTTTTGCCGCGGACTTAGGTCGGTTTATGTTTATCAAATGTGGACAGAATCGTGGCAGAATGGAATTCAAACTAGATGACAGAGATCGAAAAAGGTCAGATTTATTTATTTATGTTTTTGGTCTAAGTTTGGGCAAGAGTACACGATTATCTGTTGATTTCTGGTTTATAATAACAACATACCACGTGTATATAGTAGTTTATTTATGTTATATGTTATTAGGTAAATCTACGAACGTAATATTCATGATTAACGAAACAAATTACCTGTGTGTACGGGGTTTGTTGTTATTTGCCTATAGCAGTAGGTACCGCGTATTTATCATGCGTTTCGAATTTGGACGTTATTCGTGCTGTTCCTCGTCGATGTTCAGTTTATTTTTATAAATAGAGCGGTAATAAATATCACATTCTGCCGATGGGCATTTCGACAAATAATTATATTATTCGCCTATCACGTAGCATCGGCCCAGTTGCAAATAATTCACGGATTTGCGTGCGCGTTATAATTATTCGTAATCAAGATTGTTTTGTAGTGTAGATACAAATTAATAATTAACGAAAGTGGAGCGGATGAATCGGGGTTCATATTTATGCGGATACAGTTCTAGCTGCAGATAGTATCGATTCATTTGGTGGATTTCGTCATCAGTGGGTTATAATTTAATTTTCAATAGGTGCCTAAAATATCACTTGGGTTTTAATTGTTGATAACACGTTGATGTAGATATTGATATTACTTTGGACAGTAAACAATTTCTGTTGGGAAAATAATTCCAGATTAGTCAAACAGTTTAAGTACGCCAGTTTTATTTTTTTGTTGATGATCCTGGACGAATAAAACTTGGAAGAGTGCTAATACACAAAACAATGCTGTTTCTCTGGGATATTTTTGTTATTAGTATGAGTTCCGGTTTTTCCGGAAACGATCTTTACGGAAATATACACTAACTCAATCTATTTTGGCCGATATTGTATTTTTGCGCCCTCTTTGCATTTTGTTAAATGTTCGGCAGAATTTAGTAGTTAATTTATTTCGCAATGTAATTATTTTATTTTATTAGTGGGAAATTGACGATAACGTTACAGGTAGCCAGTGTTTATTTGACAATTTGGATCTACATATTTTAATCATTTCTTAGTAGCATATAATAAGAAACAAAAACAGATTTTTCATTGCATTGCACGATTTTCTGTTGTAATTCTGATTATTCCCTGCTTTAAACGATATTTCTTCAGTAAGATTCAGCTAAATCCGAAGCATTGTAATGGAAAAAATGTTTTCAGTCGTATAATCAATGTATCTATGAAGTATGTAAAATGGCATCTTTATTTAAAATTGTCGCAAGACTGCCATTTGAAATGTCAATGATGGAAACGTCATTTCCGGAAAAACCGGAAGTCATACTAACCTCAAGAGTATCCCAAAAGGTGGCATATTTTGTCTATTAGCACTTCTCCAAATTGTAAATTCTCCAAATATTTTACCATTTTATAACGTATGGTAAAAATTTCCTGCATTAAGGCGGCGCAGAGACGTGTCTATTCAAATGATAATTTTCGGTAACGCTTTAAATTAGAAATGTGAAATTTGGGTACAGTACAGAGAACGTATAGATCTAGGTGCTTATGTAGATAAAATTATTATATTTCAATGAATTCATAGAGAAAAGGAGTTTTTAAAAGTATCATGTTTCTATCGCCTCATAGAATTTATTACACCGATACTACCGACACGTTTTTCTAAAAACACTTCCAAACTGGCATGCGCGATTACTTTTGAATCTTTTAACCGATCGAGTTTGTCTTTTTTTTCCTTAGAGAAAATACATTTTATTGGAGGCTGAACTTCATAATAAGTGAAACTTTTAAATAATTACATTATTTATAACGCTTTGAAACCAAAAAAAGGTTGTAAGAAATCGATCTTAAAATTCAAACAGCAGCCATTTTGTCAATTTTCTACATTTTTGGCTAAATGTTGGTTTAGCGCTTTTGAAATTTCGATTTTCGTTTATTTTTATAGGAGCTATCGTGCACGTCGTTGAGACAAGCACGCCGCACAGGACCTGATACTTCCTACAACAGTATCCACTTCTTGCATATCGTTTTTTATCACGCTATGTCCTTTGTACACTAAAGTATGTATGGTAAATTAAGAAGGCAGAAGAAAAAATATTCATATCTCTTACAATTTGGTTGAAAAACTATCTCAATGTTGAGCTACTTTTTAGGGCTCTACATGAGAACCTCCCCTTAAGTTATCTTCTATATCTATATCCTTTATTCACTGGTTCTTCATTTATGGCGAAAACTAATTAAATTAAAAGTGAATCAGCTCTATTTAGAATCTTCACCAAAACAATCGCTTTTTTAAAGCAAATAGTAATGTCATTTTCTTAACATTGTATAATCTTTTTTATGATTTATTATTGTATGACTTTTCTCTATATGTTTATTAAACACTTTTCCCTTGTTGTAAATCATCCACGGGGTCCCACGATCATCGACCAGAGTCCTTTAGCCAATATCTATGTATCTATGCTATGGTTTCCTATATTCGTAAACCTAACTTGGTTGAAAAGCTTTAAGTGTTTAATTTTGGTGGAGGCGCCGGAGATATTCGCTCAGATTCTAAACACTGTCTCAATTATTGACCTAAGTCATTTCAAAATCAACCCTCAGTAATTTTATTACATTATAATTAACATTTCCAAACAAATTTCGTCTTCAAACAAAAATATTGCATCGCATGCAAACGATTATTTATTTAACATCGAGATGAAACAGCATCGGCAAATTTACACAACGCTCTCGCCTAATGAAATATAATTTTTCTTCGCTAATTAAATTTTCCCGGTAGCGTAATTTACTTTATAAAATGGTAATTAACTGCCAACATCGTAGCGCTTCGCAATAAATCAGGTGCGGCGCGGCGCCGCTCGCGTCGCAAATAAATAAGTCACGGTTAATTAGTTTACGGCGAGTGTGTTTCGGAATAAATCACAAACCCTTACTTATATTTTCGCCAGTTTTTCGCCAAACCAGACGAACGAGGCTCAAGCAACGCCACCCCCGCCCACCCCTCAGAATCTAATTACACCCCCCTAGTCTACGCTCACGCCCTACAGTGGCCGAAAGTGCGAGCTTAGCCGTTAAAAATTATTTCAGCGTTATGGTTCAATTTAATCCAAAGTGACATGAACGTGTTTTTAGATAACCAAATGTCTTGAAAACAATCAGTTTGACACCCTGGAAAATTTAGATAACGTACAGTAACAGGTTAAAGTTAGATATAGATTTTCGTACTAATTTTTAATTTCCTCATCAATTCTCGACTGTCCTGTTGTGAACAATTTGTTATTAAGTGATTGTAAATCATGTAGGTATAAACTTTAATCTGGCCGGATTGTCTGAGGATGAGACTTGATTTTATATTAAATATTCATTCATGAAAATTTTGGAATTTAATTTTTATTACAGCTTTTTGCAAATTTTGCAAAATTTTCCTAATTGCTTACTTACTTAGTTACAAGACTTAGTTACATGGTTACTAGGTTCGTCGATATAAACATATATATATTTTTTCTTGGTTATATGACGTCATAGAGGCTCAGGAAATTAATTTGCGTTGTAACCAGACCCTAGGTCGTGTGTGGTATCATTTGATAGATATCTTAATAACAACATTTGATTGAGAACATTGTTTATAAATGCGGTTTACGGAAGATCGTGCAACAAAAGTTTTCCTCCCGGGAAATGTTAGCTAATAATGATTCTTTATGATTCCTGGACACTTTCACAAAGGCGTTTTTCTAGATTAGCTCGAATAAGCGAGATATTTGCAAATTTAATTTTGATTTTATTCATGATGTTTAGTCCAGTCAAATGGTATTTTGGTCAGGAAAAATATAGAAGTATTTTCTTTATCATTCTATATGTTTTTTGGGGAGCTGAATCGGAATTTCTACTTTGTTACTTCCCACTAATATGGCTTCACAAAAGAAATCGCAAAAAAATGTTTACTTTTCTTCTGTTTATTGCCAAAAAGTCACAAAATTATGTACTTTTTGACGTAGACCACTATATATAAAAATAAATTGCACTAATTTTGCTATAAAAGCCAGCCTCAAGTGTATTTTTTTGTTGAATGGTTTGGCCGCTATAGCGCGCTGAAAGAAGGCGAAATTTTCCTACTTTATGTGAAGTGCCTGTAATTACAAAAAAGCTAGATTCTGATAAAACAGTAAAAAAAAATACAGTAAAGTCTCTATATAAATTGCATAACTTAATCAATTATGCCAAAAATTCACCAACAATTCAGTAGAGACCTATATTATTACTATTTATTTATTAACTATATATTTGCTCTTTTCAATTAATACTTAATGTATTATGTATTTTTTCTTTTTTATAAGCATTCTGGCTCTTGACTTAGCGGCTTCGCTTAGCTTACTATGATGTAGTTTTAGCATAATTTTAGCCTTTTTAACTAAGTCAAAAACTGGGTTTTACATAAAGTGAGAAAATTTACCCTTCTTTCAGCGCGCTCTAACGGCCTAACTGTTCAACCAAAATTGCATTTCAGGAATACTCTTATAGGAAATTTAATGTTCTTTATTTTTATATGGAATGGTCTACCTCCAAAAGTGCATAGTTTTATCACATTTTCGCAAAAAACTAAAAACGGTCGAAAGTTTTTAGTTTTTTTTTGCGATTTTCGTTGAGAAGCCACTTCCGTGGGAACTAGCAAAGTTGAAATTCGGATTCAGCACCCCAAAAAACGTATAGAATGAGAAAAGAAAACATCTCTATTTTTTTCCTGGAACAGGCACCGTCGGAAACGATTTGACTGGACTATTTTGCCATTATATACAGAGTGTTTTTATTAGCTTATTCGAGCTAACCTAGAAAAACGCTTTGGGGGATCTGTTCTGGGGGCATATAGAATCATTATTAGCTAAAATTTCCCGGGAGGAAGAAAGTTGGTGATTATAAGCCCTTTAAATCAGTTTTGGACAGTCCATTGTCAAAAAATATTTTTTTGATAATCCTTTATCATATGGTATTTCATAAACCATATGCTTGAGTAAGATATCTTTCCGACGAAAGATGTGAAATTTTTAAATATCCGTCCAATGATACCACACACGACCTAGGTTTTGTTTTCAGATTATGAAACTGAGTGCAGTTATGACTACTTCCGATACATTCCGGAAATGAAAATTGTCATAATTAAAATCTTCAGGATGGCGTATTTTATGATAATTTGATTCCGAATCCTTGTGACGTCATATAACCAGGAAATAAGCCTTGGATTTGTAACATTATACGATCCCATTGGTGTTTAGATTTTTTTTAAAATATTTATTATGTATTTGCAGGTGTAATATTATTATATGCACATATATTCACAGGCGCACCCTCAAAACCACCCTCAAAACCCACCCCATAAGTGCTAGATATTTTGTACGATTTTTCCTGTATTTGATGTGTCCTATATATCAGAATGTTCACGCCAAATATGTCTCAACACCCAAAACATCCCCTATATTCGAAGTTCGTTTAAAAAAATTATTTTGATCAGCTGAAAATGCAGATTGTACCACTGTGAGCGCGGTCTTCTCGAAATACACAACGTAATTATGGCGGAGCACTTGCTGATTTATTTTTACGTAACAATAAATATGGTCAAATGAAGAATAAAGGGGGAGTGTAGAAGGCGAGACTCGACGGGAAAATTTAGTGCTCGAAACCCGATCTAGGCGGCCGAGGCCGTTCGTCTTATGCGAATTTGAGCATGGCCCGCTTCCTATTGTCTTCTGCGATTTGCCCCCGAAACATACCACCACCGACTGCACCCTTGGGATTAATAAAACAAAGAAACGAGTGGCAATTTGGCACAATAACTTCAACAAAAGTGGTCGTTATCCGTGCGGGATTTTTTTTTGTCTGCCACCGGTATGTCGTTTACATTAAAACGATAAAATCTGAGTCGGATTTTGGTTACATATATCTCTTTGATTTATTGTCCTGAGTTATGAATTTTAATTTAACATACATGGTATCATTTTGAATTCCACATAAACTAAATTAATTGTTTCCACATAAACTAAATTAATTGTATGCTGATTTAATTTTGCTGTTGCGAAAGTTCTAACATTCGTGGAGAAATAAGTGTAATCTATCGCAAAAACCCCTATCGTAAAATGATGTAATGCCTGAAATCATTATTGTACCTGTATCTTATAAGATGCTATAATTATTCAATAATTAATCCACACGCTCATTGTGCAGGTTTGAGAACACTGTGCTAGTCAAAGAAATGAACAAGCCGACGTCCGAGCTAGTAAAGTCAATTGGGGTACGCTGAATTCAGTGGCAAAACTAGTATTTTTAGGTTAGGTCATTTAATCGAGTCACATTAAATTCCCAAAATTTTATTTACTATTAGACCTCTATACTAGGGTGACCAACTTTTTCAATTGCCAAATCGGGACGCTTGGGGATCGGGGTTGGGTTGGGTTAGTGGAAAACATTAAACAAACCGTGCTGAACTATAAACAAATGGTACCATTGGGTAAATTGCCAACAGCAAATGTTTACTATGACCTATAATATACGTTTTCAATAAAAGAAAAGAAGCTTAAGAAAAAACAATATAAATAAAACAAACATTCTTTAACTTTCACTAGTTAAAACAAAAAAAAGAAACAACACAACATAAATCAAACACAATTCTACAATTTTTACAAATTGTACCACAAGAACCTAACTTAAAACAATATTTTTATTATGATAGTATTTTTAGACTAAAAATAATCATTAAATAAACTGTATGCAAATATTGAAATATACCTATATCAGAATAAATATAAAATAAAACAAAATATAATAAAATTTAATAAAGTTTCTTTAACTTTTACAAATTGCACTATTACTTGACTCTATTCTTCCCGTCTAGACGATCTCTTATTTTTTTAAAAACATTGTTCTCTCCTCTTCGTTCTGTACCGCCAAGATTGGCATTTGTACTGTCTGCTGCAATGAATCCATAATTTTATTGGACAATTCTTCAGCCGTCTCGCGAATATTTTCGTGAACATTTAAAATATTTATTTGAATACATTTTTGGACATCAAAGTATCTAACCAGGAGAGGGAGTATTTTTATGTCTCTGGCTAGATGTGTCAGGAAATATTGTCACGAAATTGCATTTCCTCACATTTCTTCTCAACTCTTTCTTTACTAGAGGATAAAATACATTTGTTATACTTGCTTCTGTGTTAGTTCGTACGAGACACATCTTCTTTTCAAACATTTACATTAGAAGTTTTGACGTGCTGTCTATTGATCGAAAATTGTGGTTGTGATACAGACAGTGGTATGCATACGTGCCTTGTTTGCAAGCTAAAATCTTTTCTGGTTCCCCTATTGTTACGGCTCTAAAACGAGTACTAAATTTCGATGTACTTGCTACATCATGCATTGCTTCTGTTTATTCGATGTATGTTTTGCAATATCGTTTCGGCGACCTCCGCCGATGTAAAACTGCATTTTAGTTCTGATTGGGAATTAGGCCTAGTAATTAAAAAAAAAACTTTATTGTTTTTGCAAGTTGTCATTGAACGTGCATTTGCGTTTTCTGTCTTTGTGTTCCATATTTTTGAAAGAAATTAATCTAGATAGAAGAAATCCCAAGAACAGAATAAAATAAATCGGTAACATATATTTTTCTCTTTCATTCCAAATTATTAGGATCAACATATCTGTGATTTGCTATGGCGCATTTTATGAATACCAACAAATGTGTAAAATAGAAATCTGATAATAACAAAAATATGTTTTGTATTGAGTGGACTGATTCAATTTGAAAATCAAAAAAATAAAAATGATCCAACGCGACCCTTAAATCTGGCCCTTAAATCTTACCCCGCCCAAACAATTCCACAAAAGACTAACATGCATTTTTATTTAAGTCAGACTAGTTTTTTATTATAAGCAATATGCACAAGGACTAGATTGTCACCCACCAATCGGCTATTCACTACGCGTGTTCACATAATTATTATGGTCGCTAAGGTTGCGCTTAAAATTCGTTATAGATAGTCAACCCTTCTTTCAGATAATAACTGGGAATCTAATTTATGTTCATGGATATCTTGGAAATTCGAATTGTATTACAAAATCCTGGACATAAGGATAAAATTTTCAAAAATCGGGACAAAATTCGGGACGCTTTACAAGTCGGGACGAGTTGTTAAAATTCGGGACTGTCCCGCCCAAATCGGGACGGTTGGTCACCCTACTCTATACTCAACACAGCAGAATAAATATCTTAAAATCTGAAACATTTCTACTATCACTCTTTGCTTACTTATCTTTCTACCATACCACCAAAACACCCTGTACATTCTCCAACAACGCTCGACGCCGACGATAAGGTTCATCCGACAGCGCATAACCAACACACGCACACGAACGTAGGCTTAGCTAGCTAGCTATTATCGAATTGGAAATCATTACAGCCGTTAATATTACAGGCCCAGGGATCCTCGTCTCGGTTCGAGTGTTTTACGTAGTATATTGATTGATTGTGTACGCCGAAATGCCGACTGCCGAGTGGGTCGACCGGGTTTTGGTGCGGTACGTGATCAAAACGCGGGTCCCGCGCGTGTCTATCCGTCTTTAGTTTCCTGTTGAGCGTTTACGGGAGTATTGTTGTTCGGTTTCGGGAATTGTCTGTCGCGACCGCTCATTATGCGGTTAGTTCGTCAATTGTTCCGCTATTGCGTTATTCCGGCTTTCGGAGCGACGCCGACGCTTCGCGAACAAACAATTCGAACGTTCAAGTTTAGCCGAGATGAGATGAGATTAATGAGTAGGGAAAGCCATCGTACCGAGTTCGGTGTATGCTGTGGTATAGAGTCTCTAGTAGATTACGAAAGATTGATTTTTGAAGATGGATGAGTTAGTTAGTAGTAAAAGAAAGTTGCAAGAGGTGTGAAAATATTGAGATCTGATGGTAAAAAAAGATGGATTAATAGTGATTTATGTACAAAGAGTATTAAACGGATACTTATGCCCCGAGGGTAACATCGGGTTTATCGGGTTTTTAGGCGCCCGGGGTATATCTCAAAGCAGAAATGGTGAATTTTTTCTTAGATAATCACCAGGGCAAGGTTCAGATTTACAAAAGAAAATAATTTATTTTTGTATGATTATATTTACTGATTTTTTAATACAAAATTAATTTATTCATTGGAAAAATTATTATTAGAAAAAATCTGATGTTGCCAGGCACATGACTTTATCATACAATATATAAAATTAATAGTTTAGCTGCATGAGAATCTATTCTATTGAGATAAATCGTAGGTATTGTCAAAGCATCAGCATTTGACACTACCTACACTACGTCATTAGAATAATAGTTATTTATGTCACAAATGCCGAAAGTACGGAATAGCGCGACGAGCGGTGATGCGGCGCGTCACCGAAGGCGGAGTGTCGCCGTCGCATGTGAGCGAGTCGCGCTATCTAGTTTTTGGCAGGAGCGACATCAACGTTTATTGTGTTGCTTTTTAAGAAATACGTATTTTAAAAAAATAAATAAATGATTTCTGTATAGTAAATGCTAGGTTGCTACCACTTTGACGAAACGTCAAGTTTAAAGGTGCGTTCCAATTGGTAGGTAATGGTAGCTAATGGCGGTGGTAGAATACGAAATTATAGTATTTCTTACATATCGTGATAATGACACATATTAGTTTGCATGTACATAAACATGTGTCACTAGCAATTTTCTATTGGAAATACTATAACGGCGTCTGCAACACTGCCATTATCACTAATGAAAACGCACCTTAAAAAGGTAATTCAAATTCTGACAGATTTATATTTGTTCATGACACATCCCTACCAACATACTAAAATAAAACTACACTCATCGCTATACTTTATTTATAATTTTTTTATCGTTTTTAGAATTAGATATAAAGACGGATTGATATTTCTTATCAACAAACAATCAAATTGGTGATCTTATTTTATTTGAAATTTGCATTTTATAATTTGCCGCACTACAGCGGCAACGTTCCATAGTGGTTCTCCAACCTCTGATGAGATCAGCTGTTTTCGAATGTGACAACACAAAAAAATATTTGTCAAAATCCTGGCTACTATGTAATTTCATATCAATGCAGATGCGACCGATCTCGATCAAATAGAATTTCCTCTTGAAGCTAAACTATTAATTTTACCAAAAAATGTCATAGGCATAAATTATTCAAAATTTTCTCTACATTAATTTATTAATTAACTATTTTGTCGAAATTACAGAAATGGCGGCTCATTTGCAAAATCCTTCAAAAAGGCTTAGAATAAACTACCAGTTCCTTTGGACCCTTTTGAACCAAAAGCTTTTCAGCTCTAAGTTTGGTCTTAAAACTTCTAAATATGAACTTGCGTCCCGATACCTTTAGTAGTTTCTCCGGAATCGTCGCCACAAAAATCGTTTACACACACACAGACATACATACACACACACACACACACAGACATTTTTTTGTACCTTGGTCAAAAATGTTCAGGGGACCCATAAAGACCTATTTCCGCTAAAATCTCAAATTTTTTTTTCGGCACGATTACAATACTTCATCATACTGCGTATGATAAAGTAAAAAGAATAGCAAAACAGTTTTTCTACCGTGGACACAAATGGAGAATATTTTTATTATTAACTTTAACAAAAATGTTATTTAAATAAACTGTTTAGAGAGTAATTAGAGGGCATCAAATACGAAATTATAATCTCCTTCGTCGGTGCATGAACACCTGGTATATGGAACGTCTATGGTGACTATAATTTCATATTTAATGCGTTTTATCTACGACTCACATGTAATAAGTTCATTGCATACGTATCTATGACTATATAATCCCCATCATTATACCTGCCAATGATTATAATGACACTAGCATTGTATAATATTGACAGTTCGTTCAAATAATGACCTCATTATTTAAACAAACTGTCATCATTATATAACGCTAGTGTCAAAGTCTGTCAAAATCGATCTGGATGATAGTTTAAACAGTTCGCTTCGTCATCATTGACAAATACATTTAAAATATTTTGCATAAAATGGAATTTATGAGTCGTAGATAAAACGTTGTATTTGACTCGCACATAACGGATATAAATTGCTCGCATGATTACACGCTCGCCTACGGCTCGCGTGTAAACTTCATGCTCGCGATTTATATCCTTAATTATGTGCTCGTCAAATAATATACTATTATCTACGGCACGTTTATAATAAAGTCATTGGATACATATCCATGACTATATAATGGCCATCATGATCCAAGCCAATGATTATAATTTGACACTAGCGTTATATAATAATGACAGTGCGTTCAAGTAATGAGGTCATTAATGTCAATAATGTCAATAATGTCGTCATTATACAACGCCATTATTGACAAATACAATTAAAATATTTGATATAATATGGAATTTAAAACTTCATGCTCGCGATTTTTCATCCTTAGTTATGTGCTCGTCAAATAATTTACTATTAACATTTCTAAATACTTTCAAATAATTTTTGTGCATAGCTTTAAAGATGACGGTAGTTTACTCCGATATCATTTTCATCTTTTTACAAACACACGGTATAAGTATGCAACGGAGAAGGTGATTATAATCGCGTATTTAAAGAACTGTAATATTTCGAAATATTTTTCTCAAATAACATTTTGGCATAGCTTTGATCGTAAAGGTACTTTGGTCTTCAGGAAAGTTCCGTAGTTTTGGTAACATTCGGCAACACATTAAAACACAATTGACACGAAATGTTATCAAATTTATTTATTCCTGTTCAATATTTCGCAATACCTTCAAGAACCTTCCTCAAGAACTAAAACAATATAAGTAAGTTCACAACACAATGCGGGCTCGGTTGCAGAGACATAACCTACAAGGTTACCTTAGAATAGTGGTCAAACAATACTAAGGTAACCTTGTAGCTTATGTCTCTGCAACCGAGCCTTCATTGTGTTTAGTGCTTATATTGCTTTAGTTCTTGAAGAAGCAAGAAATGGTTTTGCGAAATATTGAACAGAATTAAAACGACGAAAAAAATTTAAGAAAAAAATTTTCATTAGGTTACGCTTATACTCAATATCCTTTACATTATTCAGTTATTACGAAGGGCAAGAATTCACCACAGTAGTGTTAATAATAATGTTGATTTACTATAATACCATATAAAGTATTCACATAATTTTTTGTCTGAGCAAACTAAACCAAATTCAGAATAACTTTTCATTATGTGATATTGCAATTGAAAAACTCACACATTATTCAGCAACTTCAACAATTTCCTATTACACAAACGTTCTATCGTCAAATCAGACACCCTGTATACGTCTGTATAGTAAGTGCTCCGTGAAACGGAAGGGCCGATACTATAGACTGCTGTAATGATTCGCATTCAATAATATCCACAGCCTACGCTTCTGTATACACCGGTCGTGTGCCATTGCACGAATCTTATCGGCTTCAAGCGTTGCTCGGCACCGCCGGCGCCGACCGGGGCGATATATAGTAAGTGCTCCCTGAAATGGAACGGTCGTCACGTAGGTCGTACCTGCCAACCGGAGCCCAGAGGCTGTCAGTTTAAATCACGATTCCATAGATTTCAATGTATTTCGCGCGCCGTTAGCCAAACACAGAGTTAACACCTTCGCAAGCGGCCTATATTTTCCACTATGCACACACACATCGACAGCGGCGCGAAATAGCGACAGCATTTTGATAACGCGCGACCCGAAGCACAACGGGTGACCCACTTTCTCAAATATCGCGTTCCGTTTGTAGATTTGCTTAATATTGAATCGCGTATCTATTCAATGTGGAACTATAAATTGGGGTCGTATTGATCTCAACCGTGATCAATATCATGTTATTTACCATTACCTATAAATGAGTTGTTATAAATTATAAACTACTACACTTGATAGACATCCCTAAATTTATGATTGGCAAATCGCAGTTTTTATAGACTTGAAAACAGACTTCAAGACTACTTTTCTTCAAAAATTATTTCAAAGAGTGGTAACTTTCTTCATCTGAGGAACGCAATTGAAATGGTTTTAAACTATTTAGAAAACAAGAGCCAAAAGGTTAGGGTCGAAGAGAATGATTCAAGTAAATGACTGTACCGCAAGGTTCTGTTTTGGGACCTATTTTATTTAATTTCTACATAAACTAATAACAATAAAATTGAGCAATAGAAATAGGCGCATAATCGATAACAGATTTGTCGATATAATGGACAAATCTAAATACCTAGCTGTCATATTAGACAACATGTTCAAAGATGCTAGTAATACAAATTATACAGGATGTTTCTAAATAACATGCGAATATTTAAGGAGGTTATTCTTGGGTGTATCTTGAGAAAAATCTTTGTATGAATATATGTCCTAAAGGGCGTAAATTTTCAACTACAGGGTGCTAAAGTTTTAAGAAAAAATAGCTTTTTTATGATATCTTTGATTAGACTTTGTCAGATTAGACAGATTTTCTTAGTGTTTTGTTACTGTTTTGACAGTTGTCTACCTATTCTAGTTGTCATGTACTTAAGACATCGAAATTAATAAAAATAAAACACATTGTTTTATGAAAACTTTAGCTGCCTGTAGTTCAAAAGTTAAGACCTTTAGTACATATGTTCATATGATTTTGTTTCTCGAAATGAACCCAAATGGACCTTCTTTAATATTAGCATGCATTAAGAAACAGCCTGTATAGTTAAAAAGGTGGTTCGAAAGATAACTATGTATTTAGAAATAATATCAAATAAACTAACATTGAAAACTAGAATAAATTTATTCCATACCATAATAGAACCATATTAATGAATTACTGCAGCAGTATTTTATTTTTGGATACAGACAAAGACATTAAAGGTTCAACAAATTCGAGGGCTCAGAATTATATTATAATGCTCAAGGTTAACTTGTAATGAGACAATGAGACAACAATTACACTGGCAACATAGCATGAAAACGTGGTGAACACATTCGGAGCGAACCGAAATATTTCGGTACATAATTTGTTTCAGACAAAGTTAGTTTTGCAAAGCCAAAATTGTTGGCCAAACTACAGTACACCCTATATTATAATCGTCTCAATCCCATCAACTTTCTTCCATAATGCCACATAAAGCCTTCTCGTTCGGGGACACTCAGGACGACCTTTGTCCCCTGCCGCTGTCCTGAATATTTCTCAGCGGGAATTAGGCAGAATCTAATGAAAGGGAGGGAGGGGGCAATTGTATTCTACCGCGCCGCGCCAGCCGTCCAACCCTGTTGCTTTTAGCTCGCTCTTTTACAGTTGCGAATACGCCTAATCCTGGGCACCTGTGCGATTCCCTTTGTATCTTATTCCATTCCAACTTTCGAAAGAAAGTTAAGTTTTTCTAGCTAAGTTTTTCCATTCTTAAAGGACGATACTTTACCTAATTCAGAACTTTCCAGTTTAATTATTATTTAGCAATAAATCGCGAGACGGCGGAGATATATCAGCTTAATGTGAGTTTTCGAGTAGGGTCCATGCATCTTGAGGCATTAAACGCTGCCTTAGTTCCCGGCGCATCCGCCCAAAATCGCTATGATATTTTATGCATACCTGCGCGCTTAAAGACGCAGTCTCGTCCGCCGTGATACACGGCGGCAGATATAAATCGGTGTGCGCTCGCGCTACGTTTGGAAGTGGAATACTAATTTGCGAATATATTGTGCGGTAATAACCGGTTGTAAATATGGTCGTAAATATATAATCCGTACCGAATTCCGGATACGTAACGCAGCGGAGGTGGTACGCATCAGACGTATTAATTTGCGCGTCAAAATTAATTACAATAACGTCGGATAAGCTGTATTCGGCGGTAACTGACGCCTCCCCAGCGCCTATACGCGGAGATGCGGCAATTACCGGTTATAGTACGTATATGTGTATCGATATTATTAGCGAGCGAAGGTACGATTAGTATGATGAAAGGGATGGATAGCGTCCGATAATAATTGCTTGTGCGGAATTGGTAATTGTTTGAAACTCGATCAGATCGATACAAAGGTGGTCCGATAAGCACTGCTAAGCATTGTTGAAGTACGGAAACAGTACGATCAACAACTGATCACTTTCATATCGTAAGTACTATCATCGTGGCCATATATTATGGCCCCTCTTTTGACGTCGATTTTCTCGCAAATCTAAGGACGAAAAAATTTGAAAAAGTTCTAATGCTGTCCTTGTTTAATATGCTACAACACATAAAAGTTAGATAGCTGTATATGTTGGCGTTTTCCCGATTTTTCCAAATTAGTAATTAATTTTAGCAATTAATTACTCCAGAAATAATCTATAGATTTCAACGAATTAAAAAATAAATTCACCTGCGGAATGCTAGTTTTCAATGTGCATTTTTGTAAAATCATTAGATTAGTGGTTGACCCACAAAAAGATATATTATGCTATAATAATGAAATATAGACTATAGGCTACCCAATAATTCATAGGTTTAAAGTTTATTACATAATCATTCTTTATCTTGCATTTTTCATACAAAAGATCGTGCTGATATATCTTAATTTGGAAAAATCGGGAAAACGCCAACATATACAGCTTTCTAATTTTTATGAGTTGTAGCATATTAATCAAGGACAGCATCAGAATTTTTGAAAATTTGTGTGTACTATCGAAAAATGCATCTATAACTTCTCCATGTGGAGTGTTTTTCACACTTATTACCTAAAATTGTCACCTCGGAGGGTTTGTTTATAACATGTGACCATTAATTAATCGATTCTTAGAAATGACCTTTGTCCACCTAGATTACTATAGACGATTCACTGTGCATCGTGCTAAGTTTTCTTTCTCTTTTTAACTCAATCCGGGAACATACTGTAGAAAAGAATAGTACACAGTATAGTACCGTTTCAGTCGATCGTATAGGTATTTCATCGTCTGTTTAGTGAATACAAATGAGATAATTAACTTTACAACTTCTACAACATTATAGCTATTGTAAAATTATACTTGACTCTTGCTTAACTGCTATAGTAGCGTACAAAAGTCGGCTTGTTGAAGAAGTCCTTTAGAAATAAAGGACTTGCTCCTTAGAAATAAAGGACGATGTTCTCTCGTTCTTGCAAGTTTTCTTTCGTCATTTAAAAGTTGTCAGAAGTTTGGACGGACGGGGTTCTTTCCAGCATAATGCGGGAAAAAAATGAAAACATTCAATTGCTACGTTAGAACGACGTCGCTTATAGGTCCCCGGGGGTCAGAGAATAAAAGGAAAAACTTTTAACTGAATGGATTATTTCAACCGACAGTATTCGGCGTTTTTCACGCAGCGGTGCTTGTCAAGAAATTTTTTCTGACGAATCTCTTTCTTGAGTTATGAATAAATAAATATTCGTGCTTCCATATGTTAATAAAAATATTTTATTGCAATGTTCCTATCAGCGTATACGAGCAAACCAAGGTTAACGGTATTCCCTTTATTGTTCTATGTCGCGGGACAGAAATAACGTAATTCCGAAACCAAAGTGCTGGCATAAAAAAGCTAAAAAAGCAAAAAAAAAAAAAAAAAAACAGAGACGCGTACCGTGCTTAAATTAACCGGCATGTAATTTTATTTGACGGCGTAATTACATTTTTCGTATTCGACGTACCTAAGGTTATACCTGAAATTTTAATAAGTACAGCGGTTCGGTCCGTTGTTGAAATGGATTCCGGTCGGATTCCAATTTGGCGGCTTAAAGTAACGACCTACCGTTGGAACAGTTTACATATTCCTTGAATAAAAATAACGAATTTTCCGTACGGTTAAAAAGCCGAACGTAACGTAAAATTGGCTTAAATAAAGAACAATGTGGGGTTTATTCTGGAAACATGAATAATATCAGCGCTTAATTTTTGGATTTATCATGTTACTGTGTATTATACACTTTTCCCATGCGTTGAATAATAGGTATTTATTATCCAAGGGAAAAAAAGTATTAGATTTTAGCTCGAGGTTGTGTTGTCTCCCGTCGCAAAGTAGAGGGAGATAAAAAACCGGAAAAACTAACCGTTCTAAATTAAAAAAACATAATACTACAATATATAAAAGTCGATCGATATGACATTTGAATTTTTAAACTGAATTTTGAATAACTTTCTTCCTCCCGGGATATTTTATTTTAGCTAATAATGGTTCTATATGATCCCCTGAACACATCCCCCACGGCGTTTTTCAAGGTTAGCTCGAATAAGCGGATAAGAAAGCACTCTGTATATAATGGCAAAACAGTGCAGTCAAATCGTTTCCGAGAGTGCCTGTTCCAGGAAAAAAATATACAACTTTTTCTCTCAATCTATATGTTTTTTGGGGTGCTGAATCCGAATTTCAACTTCCAACGGATGTGGCTTCCCAATGAAAATCGTAAAAACACTAAAAATTTTCGACCGTTTTTGTTTTTTTTTACGAAATAGTTATAAAACTATGCACTTTTCGAGGTAGACCATTCCATACAACAATAAATTTCCAATAAGTAGGCTTACCATACATCCCGGTTTGACCGGGACGGTTTGGGACATCGGTCCCAGCGTCCCGGCCGGTTTGGTATTATGTCCCGGCTAACATTGTTTACTGGAATTTCTTTCAGTAACAAATTACTCACATCAAAAGATTGATTGATTATTGTCAAACTAGTGACTTATTTTTGATCGGTAGAACACATCTAGCTTTGAAACTTGCAAATGGTAGAATTGTGGAAATCTAAAAAGGCCGCAAGTCATATGTTCTTTGCCACTTTCGACCCACTTTTCGATACCAACAAAATAAACAAAATAATAATGATTTAGGGGTAACAACTCCGCTGCTAACTAGCAACAGAGCGACTAGCCGATTAGTATTGTAACAATATTAAGTATCGACAGCCAAAGAAACACAAAGTTGATTGCTGAAAATTGTTTATAACGTTTTAAAAATTACTGGACGACGATATTCCATGCGTCAAAATGTAGACTACCTATCTCAATTAGTTAGTCACTATTTCCCGTTCAGTAGCAAACAACCTTTAAGACAGAAGAATTTGCATATACTTTCTATGCAAGCTTTCAGATATACTACCAAGAACGCTACAGAAAAATTGTTATAACTTTCACAAAAATTAAGTGTATAGGAAATGGAAAAAAATTGTTACATACATATCTTTGCTTCATATGACACATTCATAGGTAATTAATCATTGTATTTACTCATTTACGCTGAGAAATTTTCTTTGTGGCATACAACCCCTAAATTACAGTAATTTTGTATACTACTTATTTGAGTATTGCGGCACAAATTCCATATCTTTACAACAGAAAAATGTTTACAACTTGAAAAGTCGAAAGTTTTTTTGCGATTTCCGTTGTAATGCCATATTTGTGGGAAGTAGCAAAGTAGAAATCCGATTCAGCGTCCCAAAAGCATATGGCTTATTAGAGAAAATACTTCTATATTTTTTTCCTTGCCAAAACACCATTTGACTAGACTAAAATTATGAATAAAATTAAAAATAAATGTTGCTAATATCTCGGTTATTCGAGCTAACCTAGAAAAACGCCATTGTGGAAGTGTTCAGGGGGTCATAAAGAATCATTATTAGCTAAAATTTCCCGGGAGGAATTTTTTGTCTCACAGTGTTATGAGACCGTGTTGCATTCGGTGTTGTTGAATACTTTAATTTTTTGGGATTCTACAATAACACAGGGATTGAAACACAATTAATGTGCGACTATATTCTATACTTTCTTGTAGTAGACTAACTAGGACTACGCATGCACTCTTCGTAGATTGATTGATTGTTCGTATCAGCCAATCATATTCTCTTCTAATTTGTGTTACCTCACATGGCCATCTGCAACTAAGCAAACAAGTTGGTATACTTGAAATCATGTGAAATCATTTCACAACACTCGTATTTAAAATTTTATTTCGATCATTTTTACGTCCAGTAGAAGTTTTTCTTTTTGTTGGAACGGATACGCCTGAATGCTGTAATTCAGATAATTCGAGATAGAAAATTCGTCCGGTCGTATCAGCGAAAGGTATGTACCGCTGAAAGGTATGTTCGGCTGAAAGGAAACGGAAAACGGTCCGGAAGCGCCCCTTATTTTTAATTAAAACCTTCTCGGCGGCCGCGGCGCGGCCGTCGGGGTCGTTTGTTCAATTAAAACTAAACTATTTTCTGCCCCCCTGGTCCCAACGGGCTACCTAATGAACCGGGCTCCAGTGCCGGGAGTGGAGCAAAATAATTTCAACTGTCCCCGACTCGTTAAAAAATTTACTAGTACACGGACGGTACCAACAACCTTTCCGTCTCTCAATTAACTCCACGGGGAAGCCGAGGGTTGATTACTCGACCGCGATTTTGTTCCTCCTTAGGGCGAGAGGTTCGAAATTAAAAGCTTGTTTACCGTAATTAATTGTTGAATGGAATTCGGCCATTTCGTTTCAAAACTATTAAAGGTTATTCAGGACAAGTTGTTATGTTGTTATGTGGGTTGCTTGGCTTTCCTGGTTTTTGAATTACGTCAAGCAGTCTTCAAAAGTTAACAAAAATGTCAATAGATATATTAGCGGTTAAATTGAAATTATTTTTATGTTAAACGTATTTAATAAACTATACCACGAGTGGGTGCGTAACATCTTACTAGGGTAATAAAAGTAAACGAGTATATACACTGTGGGTAAAAGAAGAACGGTACCAATTTTCTGTTACTCATACTTGGAAAGATATTAAGTAAATTCAGGGATTTCTTTAAAAAACTAATTGTTTATATTGCGAAGATTGAAAAGATACCATATTCGCAATAATTGAACGCTTCAATTAAATGTTATGTCGTTTTATGTATGGTTATGCAACATTTTGTCGATCCAGTTTAATGTCTAACGAAAGGTGTATTAAAATTATGAACTGTTTTTACTCAAAAAGGCATTGGAGTTTCGCGTTTGCAAGGACAAAATTGCATAGGCACGACAAATCCTTAGTTTTTCTATGATTTTGAATTTTTTAAAAGGATTTTTCCACCTGTTTTATATATTGTGCTACACTTATAGGGCAGTAGACTTTTTGCAAACTTTTACGTTTTTGTTTTTGCACTGTTTTGGAACTAAAATCAACATTATCTTGGATTGAACTAAAATTTTGTCAGTTGGCTTTCACTTGTCTAACGGTCAGGTGTTTGCTGTTCGTTTATTACGTAAATATTATCTTCAAATCAAAAATGTCGAAATAAAAAAGAAAAGCAACATAATGTATTCAAGATTCAGGCTGATACTGGAAGTGCTCTTTCTTAAAACATGACAAAAAATGAAAAAGAAGACTTGATTTCAAGTGATGTGACAAACTGAAAAAACGTTGATTCCAGTTCAATCTTTCGTCTATAATTTACAGTTAAAGAACAAGTGTGATACATCATAATTGTAACTGACCAAACTTAGAGCTGAAATTTTTGGTTCAAAAGGGTCCAAAGGAACTGGATGTTTCCTCGAAGTAAGCATTTTTAAAGGATATTGCAAATGAGCTGCCATTTCTGTAATTTTGTCAAAATCGTTAAATAATAAATTAAAGTAGAGAAAATTTTGTGTAATTTATGCCTACGATATGTTTTGGTAAAATTAATAGTTTAGCTGTATGAGCAAATTCCATTTGGTCGAGATCGTGTCTGCATTAAACCCAGTTAGCCAAGATTTGACAATTATTTTCAATCTAATGACATGACGGTAGGTAGTGTCAAACGCCGATTTTTGACAATACTTACTGTCAATATTATCAAAATATCTGTCAAATCCTGGCTAACTTGTTTTAGTTAATGCAGACACGATCGATCTCGATCAAATAGAATCTCATGCAGTTAAACTATTAATTTTATATATTGTATGATAAAAAAATATTATAGGAAATATGAGTAACTAAAAATTTGTATGTTTTTTTCCCACAGTGTATTTAATTCATTTTCATTGATAAAAATCTCTCAATACATTCATATCTCACATAGCAGGTACTACTATCGACCATATATTTCAACCTTTTTGACTTTTCTGTGTTTGCTTAGCGGAGAGTTTTTTTATGTTGCTTAATAAAACAAACACTAAGAATGTACATATATATATAGTTTACTAAAATAATTCATATTTAATATCAATAATTCATCAATATCATGATCGTCAATCGCACTAAAAAGTACGTCAATATGGCTAACAGTATTTCGTTTTAAAATTGTATCCTCCATTATATCTAACGTAGTTTCTCCAATTATTAACAATTTTTCCGATATGTGCTGCTCGTTACTTTTTGGTTGGCTTCTAATAAAAGAGATTGTAAAAAGAACTGCTTTGGATTTGCATGTGACTGATTTAATAACCCTTAGGGCTCCTTGGCTGTCTGAGCAGATGCACACCCTGTATGATTTGACTACTGCTAAATAATACCTGAATAATGCTAAATAATATTTGGACAACCACCAAGCGTACTTTCACGTTTCCTTTAAATAAATAAACATACAGAATTGTAAAATATTTATTCCACACGTTGGGGCAAATCCAGAAATAATTCCATAGTGGCAACAACAAAGCGCGGCGACAATATGCGACTCCTAGTGTCCTGCATAAGCTATTGCCAGAATTTATTATCGCATTAGGACAAAGCACTCCAAATGTGTTATTTCTTTTTTCTCCGTTTTTTCGGTCGCACTAGACGGCACACTCTATGTGTGTGTGTGTCCCACCGAAGAGTAATATAATACCGTGGAGGACACTGTTTCTCATAGGCAACTGCGACTTCCCACTGCACCCTTTTTCACCCCCATCCCCCCACCCCCCGTTCTGTAGCGTACAAAGGAGAGATCCTCGTCTACTATAGCCGAAAAATAAAACATCTGAAAGACGTAATTTAAACCGTTGACGCTGCCAACTTTAATTTCATTGTTTTATTGCGCTTACGGACAGATACACAAATCTTCCGGCGTTCGTGCGATACTACCGCTCCACCCTCACCCTCCGGAAACTACCCCTTCGGCCGTAAAGTTTGGGTGCGACTCGCAATTTTCTCTCCGGCGGCCGTCTGAGCGTGCGAAAAGTTATAACGTTCTATCGTTGAGATATTTTGCAGAATTCCTGACGTTTGTAAAAGTATATTTACCGCTTTTGAACGTGCGATTATGATTGGACTATGCTATCCGACGGTCCATTTTTCTTGTAATTTATGTAAATTTTGATTTGGTTAATCGGTGTCATTACAAGAATATTATTTTATTTAGTATTCGAGAAATTGCTACTGAATTAAGTGTAGAAACCGAAAGAAGTTGCATGTAGCTTGATAAGTACTGTCAAAGTTTAGACTTCATAGGTAGTGCCTAATTTCATACTTCTGTCCACGTTTTGCTTTATTTTACGTAGTACGACAATATATTGTAATCACGTAGAACAAAGAAAAACTGTAAATTTTTGCGGAAATATATCTGACCAAGGTACAAAACATGTCTGTGTATGTGTGTATATGTGTGTGTACCTTTTTTTGTGGCGACGATTCCGGAGAAACTACTACTAGTCTCAAGACTAAACTTAGAGCTGAAAGAAGTTTTGTTCAATATGGTCCAAATGCATGTTTCAACAATTTCTGGAATATAATAATAAGCCATTTCTGTAATGCCGTAAAATTTATGTCAACGACATTTTTGGGTAAAATTAATAGTTTAGCTGCATGAGCAAATTCTATTTGGTCGAGATCGGTCGTGTCTGCACTAATATAAAACTAGTTACCCAGGATATGAATATTTACATTCCAATAGGTGTCAAACGCTGATGTTTTGACAATATCTACTGTCAATAGTATTAAAATATCTGTCAAATCCTGGTTACCTAGTTCTATTTTAATGCAGATACGATCGATCTCGATCAAATAGAATTTCATGCAGCTAAATTATTAATTTTATATATAGTATGATAAAGTCATGTGCCTGGTCACATCAGATTTTGACTTTATCATACACACATTTTTTTTTAATTTGATCGAAAATGTTCAGGGGACCCAAAAGAACACATTTCCGCCAAAATCCCATCTAATAAAATGTTTCTGCTATTTACCACAATTATTACAAATAAAATTTCTTTGTAAAAATGTGGTAAAAGTCAAAATAGTTACTGAATATGCGACAATTAGCCACGATTTGAGCTACCAGCAATAGTTTTGACAAAGGAAATTCTGCAGGAAGACTAGAAAAAGGAGTTTCAACTATGGTGGAGGCGCCGGAAAATTGTATGAATAGGACGAAGAATCTTTCTAATTCATTCAATAATACAAAATTAAGTATGTTAGTACGAACAACTAATATATCTTTAGTCAACAAACCACATTCTGAAATATTTCCTCTTCAAATTTAAGGAAGGAAGGCGTGAGAACTAACGCACATAAATCTCACTCAAATTCAATATTTAATTCTTTAATGGGCAATAAAGTTCGTGCGCACACATCTTAAATATCGAGTAAATATATCTTAGCGTAGTTAGCTTAGTTTTATGCGGGGGTGTCGCGGGCGTGCTAGATTCGAGCCGCCCGGATCTCGCAGGCAAGACCAGGCAAGACTGTATGCAAACACGGTGCGGCCGGCGCGGCGGAGGAAGTAACGAACCCTTGCTGCTCTCGTAGCCGGTTAATGGACGAGAGGATCGGGAAGTTGTTTGCGGGCAGAAGCGATCCATTCTGTAACACCTACTGATCTTGAATAATACATGTTATAATCTCTGCAGAGTGTGCCATGCATTATGCAGATCGACCTAAAATATTCACGCGGTCACCGGCGTGTTCAATCCCGTCGTGCCCGCGCGAGATTAGATTTTGCACGTTGTATCGGACAGATTTTACTAGTGTTTACTGCTAGTATTAACTTTTTACGACCGTAGATCGTCGAAGATTTTTCTCATTTTGAATCTGTCAAGATGCTATACGAAAATTCAGTGAGTGAGATACATTAAGAACCCAAAAACTATTAACCTAATTATAAGTTCTACAAGTTTCGTTTTTAATATTGCTATGACTGGTGATAATCTTGACGAATTCTTTTACAATATGTTGACGAAATAATTTGAGCATTTGAGTCGATCAATCAAAATAATTATTAACCTTTTTATTTAGGAAATGCTTATTTTTATTACGCGAAATTGTTGTTTGATTTAAATAGCGATATTTTAAGGTTGCAATTAATGATTCTTTGATTAAAGATATTAATGTGGAGCTTTCGAAAAACTAATTTGATTTTTAAATTGGTTTCCTATGAAACCTCACACAACGTTTATTCGCTAAGTTATTTCTATCGTTTAAATATATTTTCAATTACTCATTTTGTTATAGAAATTTGACAACCTCTCCTTTCTAAGAATTCTTTATAGGAATAATTTTTGTAGATGATGATGTTTTATTTTTTAATTATAAGGTATTAACCAACTAATAACACGTAAATAATTGTACAGCTGCAAATAAATATCAAATAAAAGATTTTTGGGTTTAAACAACCCCTCGTTTAAATATAGTTTTAGTATACAGTGTGTTCATTTTATTATGTAAATTTGCAAACCTCTCCATTTGTTCACCTTTTTGTAGAATTTGTTAATGCATTGTTTTTGAGTTATGGGCTATTAATCAAAACTCAAAACAAAGTAAAAGTTAAAGAGTTTTGATTAAAATCTTAACACTTGGATTTTTTATGTTTTACCCATTTGGTTAAAGTAAAAGTTAAAGAGTTTTGATTAAAATCTTAACATTAAAAAATGTAAAATATCTAGTGTGTTCTGTTAGAAAAAGGAAAGGTTTGCCAGTTTCTATAATAAAATAAACAGCCTGCATATTAAAAATATATTTGAACGAAAAATTGTTTATACCCAAATAACTTATATTTATTTTTTTTTACAATTGTTGAGTTGTTTAGGTGTCCCGGTCATTTTCACTGTTTTTGGTTATTAGCTTACATCTCAAAAATAATGAATTTTAGATAAAATGATTTCTATAAAAATTGTTAGGATAGATCTTAGAATTAAAAAATTAATAATATATGGGATGTTCTATTTAAAGGGTAGCTTGTTTAAAGCCATATAATTGCTGTTTGACAATTTTTTGAAATTTCTTACAGTTTGACAATTATTTAGGTGTTCCGGTAAGTTTGGCTCACACTGTATGCACCATGTCAATTACATATCCGTACTGACTTTGACTCGGATAGTTAAAATATAAAATTTGCTTAAACAATAATAAAAACTCAACTAAAAGACCAAAACGTCTATATAAGTAGAAGGACTACAGCTCCATCAAACACAGTTACATGAAATATTTTATCTTAACTTTAATTTCAATCAAACTTTATTTTTATTTATTTGACATAAGTAAACGTATTTGTAAACAAAAACAAAAATAGTTCATAGGGAAGACACATTTTGTTGGATGTGGAAATATACTTATTTGAATCAAAGTGGATTTCTTTGTCGAAAAGAAACTTATTTTTAAATAAGTAACAGCAAAAATATTACATAAAGGAACGCATTTTTTCTTGTGTCATACTATATTTATTTCACTAAAGTATTAAATACTTCAAATCAATTATTCTTTTCATTATTATGCTGTGTAACTGTTCATATCTCATTGTGAACAAAAAAATGAACTAAAACCGATAAAAACATTAATTTGGCATAGGTAATTAAGTAATTTTGGAGATATACCCTTTTAAACTTTTGTTTTGGTTATAATCACTATACTCAATCACTCAAAGAAAAACACTTTAATGTCAATTTTGTTACAAAATAAATTAGTACTGTCAGTTATACTCGAAGTTGCTGATCTTTTTTTGTTACAAAATGTTCACTTAAGTAATTGTGAAAAGCTCCTACTTTAACATAGAGAAAATTTAATATTATCTTCTTTTCAACCGTTCCTTATGTTATATCAAAACTGCCGCTATGGCAATTTTATTCCAAGAATTTGGCAATACAAATACCATCTGGAGGCCTATAATAATGGACCTACATTTCCTATTAAAATTCTTTGGGTACTTTTAGTAACATCGCAAAAAAATGAATAAGTGATTATTTTTCTCTTTGGCTGTAGGTAAAGTAAAAAAAGTAAGGTAATTAAGAAAATTCTAATAATATTTATTTAGGCTGACTAAAAATGTTTTATATTCTCTATAATAATACGGCGTACTACTCTTTTAACCACTATTATTTACAAATTTAGCGGTGTCGGAATTAGATACATGTAAATATAGCACGTCCTTAAATCAGACATGTGTGTCGGAATTGTGTACATAGTATTACTATTATACAGATACAAATGTAACAAAAGTTCTTAAATCTGTCTGAATTTGGGGCGTTTACCTTATAATTAAATTAATTAACCCATAGCATTGTTAATAATGTCATTTGACCGACTAATTTATTTCAATTACATATATTATCGATATCTGAAAATCGAGTGGGACTCGCACCAGACCGGAACTGAACATGTAACATGCGTTTAGCACTGAATTGAACTACCAAATCAATTTGTACTGTCACAATTTGCTAGTACAATCACTCGTACATTTCATTTTGCTTCTGTAATTACAAAATTTGTTCGAAGGTACGCATACACGTACACACACACACACACACGTACACACACAGAAACACACACAGAAACACACACGCACGCAAACACGCGCAGAGTTTCGGGTAAATAACAATTGCGTTTCGTCAAAATTTATTGTACCGGTCCGCCACAATAAAATCCATCACATTTACATTACAAACGGACATTATATTCGCTTCCATTATAATCACAGCGGGGCTATAATTTTTCACTAACGGCATTTTACAAATCGCAGGTAAAAAATTGTGTTGAAAATATCGTATATCCGGCTGTAAACTCTATATTGAATTCGTGCGTAACACGGCGTAAACGTGACACGTATTATATCCGGAACGATTGTTTTTGATTTAATTAAATGCGTGGTTATGTGTTTAATTATGAACGTATCATATAGATGCGTGTCATATCAACAAAATTCAGCACGTAATTATTATTTTATGTTGGCGTGCGAATTTAAAATACGTCGAAATATAAATACCTAACCTATTAGTTAAAAACGTTTTTCGAGAGGTTTTTAAAATTATATGTAGAATATGTTGTCCTATAATACTGTTGGTAAAAATTCACCTACAATTGTTATAATACCACAATATGACAAAGAGATTTTTGACATTTCTTGATGTCATTTGAAGAATACAAAAGGAGTATTTATAAAAAAATAGCAACCAGTATAAAACTGAAAACGACCAAACCTCCGGTGATAGCACAGATAATTTTTGGCTAAATTGAAAAAGGGATAGAAGAAATTTATCAACAAAGTTGCTTTCTTTAATATTCTTATACCTATGCACTATACAGGGTCTCCCACGACGAGCTGTCATTAGAAGTATATGGAGAACCAAATGAAATGAGAGATTGCAAATTTATGGACTTATATTCTTGGACACGACCGCCACAACAAAATTTTTTTGATTTTTCGGTTACTTCCGGTTATACCGGAAATGATGTCAACTTTTATATTTCAAACGGAACAGCATGTATTTTATCGCATTTTTGAAATCTTCATTAAATTTTCCTTTTTATGTGAGTGAATACTACGTGGTCTCAATATACATGTTTGTGCTCAATTCCCAAAAATCGTTAATAACAATTCAACAAATTTTGAACAAATATGCAGATCAAATTGAATGAAGAAACTTAAAATTTCCTAAATTCATTATTCTTAAGTTAATTTAATTGTTTTTTTTTGTTTCTGAAACATTGACAATATTTTGGAGACTGTGGCGAACTTAATAATAAAATTATAAACCCCTAACCACAACAAGTATTTTAGAAACCTAAATACGTATTTCAGCAACTATGTTGCCATCTTCAGTAGAACCTAAAAAGAGGAAAAGAGAGATTAGCACTTCATAGTATCTGTACTAGATATTGTCCAAGCAAATCACTAGTGGAAGTGACGTCCATGTAAAAAATTATTCTATATATACTCATTTGTTGGTCACACCTCAGTGAATTTTGAACATTGAAGCGTAAAAAACAAGTTTTAATTAAAGCAGGTCAAACAATGGCGAACTAGGTATAGGACCCCTGTCTGAATTTATTAATTTATCTCTATTCAAGTGAATAAAGATACTTTTCAAGCTGTTTAGTTCCCTATTATTTGACACAGCTTTTACAAGTTTTAAGTCATCTACAACTACTTTATGACCTGTGTCTAAAATATGTTGAGCCACACTAGATTTTTCAAAACGATTATATTTAAAATGAGCTACATGTTCTTTGAACCTAGTTAAAATTGTTCTTCTAGTCTGGCCAACGTATTCTTTTTCACAGTCATGACATTTGATACAATATATACGAGATTTATCAAGTACATCTACCTTATCCTTTGGGTTTCCAAGAAGGTTTTTTATGCTATTATGAGTCGAATATGCTAAACAGAGATTTTGTGATGTAAAAATACTTCTCAAACCCCTTGTATATGCATAATCGAACGGTATTTTAACATATTTCTTCTTTTCTACAGACAAAGTATTTAAAGTAGATATTTGATTTACATACATTTTTTGATTCTGCTACTTAATCATTCTATCAACTATTTTCTCAGGGTACCCATTATGTATGACAACATTCTTAATAAACAATAATTCTTGCTGATATGGACAATGGAAATTTCAATAACCTACATATTTACTAAACAACTAATGAAAGACAATTTTAGTTGAAAAGGATGCTGCGAATCATTAGGGATAAACCTGATTGTGTTAGTATCTTTCCGATACACGTCAATTTCTATTATATTTTTGCTATTCCTGACTATCAGAGTATCTAAAAATGGAAGTTGGCCGTTAACTTCTTGTTCTACAGTAAAGTTAATGGTGTTGAATTTAGAATTCAAAACGAGAAGAAAATCTTGAATACTGCACTTCTTGGTGTCAAAAATGGCAGAAATATCGTTGACATACCTAACCCTTATATAATACTTGTTGTGGTTAGGGGTTTATAATTTTATTATTCTGAAACATTGTTATAATAAAAATATATACTGTTTCCATCGTGCAGTCGAATTTGTATTATTGCCTTCTGAAATTCATTCAATAGCGGCATTTTTATTTCTTACGTTAAAGTTCAAGATGACTTTAATCTGACATGATAAACGTACCGACATGACATTACGAATCCCAGTTTAACTAGCGCAAATTTGAGCGTCCCCGCTTTTTATGCTCACGATAGTACATCTAGCCGCGTACAGACAATTGTTTCAACTATTAAGTTGGTCCGTATAATATTTGGGATAAAATGTTTCTAAACTCGTCTGCCTCGAAAGTTTTCATAACTTCCTGTGTAAGTTCACCGTACCGTGTTGTAAACCGTAAACCTAGCCCAGAAGTACCTACTAGAATTACAAATTGCATTCAAAAAGTAAGAAGCGCTTCCTCCTGGCGGACACTTAAGCGTCCCGCGCTTCACAGTTAAAAACACCGTTAGCACACATTTATGATAAAACATGTCCGCTATTCCGCGACAGGTTAAGGAATTTTTATTACATTTGTAACTGTAGAATTTATATTTATGTAGTGTTAACGACTATGACAACGTTTTTTAAACAAATATTTCCTTTTACAGATATCTTGCTATTCATTTTTAACGAAAATTGATAATAGTTATGTAATTTATATCATTTTTCATAAGTTTATAGCTCTCAGGCTGGGGGGCGTGAGTTCGAATCTCACGCCCTGCTTTCAGAGTAAAGGTTTTTCTGTGGTTTTCCTTTACTCCACGGCGAATGCTGGACAGACGCGGGCCATAATAATGATAATTCGGGCCTGCCGATGCCCCCGTAGTGGCGAAAGCTGTTGGGGATGTTAATGCGTGGATTATTATTATTATTATTTATTGAAAATCTCTGATACATCTCATTAAATATTGGAACCCTAGATAATATAATTTAGATACAACATATAAATACTAAAATTACACTAATAATTTTGAAAAGTAATAAAGAGGTGCAGGGTAAATTGGTAGTACCGAGCTTCGCTGAAGCCTAGGGTACTCCCTTTGCGGGTATCACTGCAGGCAGCTCTACCCAATTTAGAAAAACACAAGGCCATTTATGCTTTGCAAAGAAAAATTTCATTTTTCTATGCAAAGCAAAGGAAAACTGCAGAAAACCCTTGCAGCCTTTGCAAAGGTCATTAAAAACACACACTCACACACATTTATTAATAGACAATATACATTAAAAGAAGGTAAAGATGAAATATTAAGCAGCAAATTTAGGGTTCTTTATGATAAAACTCTCCTCAAAATATTCGCGCTTCCCAAAACCGCAATTTCTTGAATTTCCCAAGGCAAAATTTTGCACGGCAACTCTTTAACATGTTTACTATAATTTAGACTAACTGCTCCCAATGAACCTACAATCACCGGAACAATGTTCACTTTCATTCCCCACATACGTCCAACTTCTATTGCGAGATCCTTATATTTAAGTTGTTTTTCAAGCTCCTTCCTTACAACATTCGCATCAGCAGGTACCGAGATTTCTATGAACGTGCACACCTTTCTCTGGAAATCCTTTACCACGATATCTGGCTTATTAGCATCAAGCATTCTATCAGCGACAACAGGCATGTTCCATAATATGGTAATATGATCATTACTCACAACAGGAGATGGGATGTGGTCATACCACCGAGACACATCCATTGCTAAACCTAGTTGGGAACATAAATTATAATGTATATATGTTCCCACCCTATCATGCCTAGCAATGTAATGCGACTCAGCTAAGACTGGACAAGCCGCCAATAAGTGGTAGACATGTTCCGGAGCCTGATGACACAGTTACAACTCCATCATGAGCAATTTTCATAATCTTCTGTTCATGATATCTGGTACGAATTGCCTGATCTTGCGCCGCAACAATAGAGAATTCCGTTTCAGCCTTAATGTTCCCATGACAAAGCCAAGATAAAGACCCAGACTTTGAAACACCATTACCCTCCACAATTCTTAAAAATTTACCATGCATTGGCTTACTAACATAATACTCTCTCATTTTCCGATTCATTATTAACTTAATCTCCCGCTTTAAACTCGCCACCGAAGTTTTATTTCCGTAATTTTCTAGTTCTTCGACCTGAAATTTTTCTAAAATTAGTTTATGTTTACTAATTATTGACTTACCAGAAGTATCCCTAATTAATTGTTTAATAACTTTATCCTACTTATTGGCCTTTATAAAATTTCCTAAATTTAACATTTCCAAATCATAAATATTTTCTAATTGCTGCAAACCACGACCTCTATCTAAACGATGCAGGTATAGCCTGCAGACATCGGACCTAGGGTGAAACATAAAATTTAATGTTAACTGTTTTCTAGTTTTAATGTCCAAATCGCGTATTTCCTTCTTCGTCCAGTATTATTATTATTATTATTATTATTATGTCACCTTATAAATTCGACTCTTTGTTCATATGTCAGGTATTTCTTTGTTGTTAATGAGATGCTTCCTCAATTTGTTGTTATTTCTGAAGGATGTAGATATATTTAGAGAGTGTGTTTTGTATTTTTTGGGTTAAACTTCTTCATTATATTATTGTTATGAATGTAGTTGTATATACGTTGCATATTTTCCAAAGTATAACTATAGTGTTGTGGCCTATTTTTAAAATGTTTTTCTTTCTTTTTCATATTTTTCTATATCAATAGGAATTTTTGTAATAATAACATATACCTATGTTATTTTCCTGTATAAAGATAAAAATACAGTCAAATGTATTACTTCTAACCATGTACACAATTCCGACACACATGTCTGACTTAGGGACGTGCTATATTTACATGTACCTAATTCCGACTTCTAAATTAGTAACTAATAGTGATTAAAAAGTAGTACACCTTATTATTATGAAAATATAAAGAATTTTGAGTCAGCCCAAATAGATATTATTAGAATTTTCTTAATTACTGTCGGAATTTAGGACAGTTCTGAATTTTGGACGTTTATCTTACCTAAGGTGAAATCTTCGCAACCAGAGGAAGAAATATATACTGTCACAGCGAAAACATTTATTGCATATTTAAACGTGATAACGGCATCCGCGTAGCGCGCATTTCTCACGTCTGTCAGATGATGTTACTATCTGTTGATGCCACTTCAGCGTAGCCTTCATCCGACTCTTTAAATTACCTCCTTAGTCCCGGCACGGGGGGATACGTAGGGAACGCTGATGCGGTAACGTTGTAGAGCGATCTCATTTCGCATGCAGGCACATAAGGCCCGTAAGGAACTCGGTCGAACGATTTATCTTCTCTGTTTTTGTTTGAATCCCCACATACTACCTCCGAATCGTACTCTGGTGCGATTTACTACTGTAGCGGTTATCGACAACATCCAACATCTTGAATGGGATGGAGAAAATTAAAGGTCCCGGTAGGCGGAATTGTCCGTCATTATGTTGAGTTTGACGCATGTCTGACCGTCAGAATTTCTAAGCGTGGAGAATTGGAAGCATAAATTATTTTTTACTATAGGATTCTCGAAGAGTAAGATTACCTTTATTAATATCCATCAAATGACAATAGTAAGGTAAATGTCCCAAATTCAGACAAGATAAGACAAGATAAGCGTTATCTAATGCTAGGACAGCATCTTTATTAAATGATTCAGGATACAATTTATTATAATGATTTGTGTTCAGTAGATTTAGAGTTAAGTGCCTTCAAACACAGGAATCAATACTATCATAACATTCTACCATCTAAAAGCAAGTAAAATGTAAGTTTCAAAAATCCTCCTGAACAAACTAAAATAGATAGAGGACTGTACTTTTTAGAATTAATTACCCAATGTATCTGATCTATAAACGTGTATAATAATAATTTGTATCCCAACTACTTTGCTCGTAATCGCACATGAAGCGAAATAATAACTTTCAACCACCGATAAACAACGTAAAATCTAAGTTTCAAAAATCCTCCTGAACAAACTAAAATAGATAGAGGGCTGTACTTTTTAGAATTAATTACCCAATGTATCTGATCTATAAACGTGTATAATAATAATTTGTATCCCAACTACTTAACTCGTAATCGCACATGAAGCGAAATAATAACATTCAACCACCGATAAACAACGTAAAATCTAAGTTTCAAAAATCTCCTGAACAAACTAAAATAGATAGAGGGCTGTACTTTTTAGAATTAATTACCCAATGTATCTGATCTATAAACGTGTATAATAATAATTTGTGTCCCATCTACTTTGCTCGTAATCGCACATGAAGCGCAATAATAACATTCAACCACCGATAAACAACGTAAAATCTAAGTTTCAAAAATCCTCCTGAACAAACTAAAATAGATAGAGGGCTGTACTTTTTAGAATTAATTACCCAATGTATCTGATCTATAAACGTGTATAATAATAATTTGTATCCCAACTACTTTGCTCCTAATCGCACATGAAGCGAAATAATAACTTTCAACCACCGATAAACAACGTAAAATCTAAGTTTCAAAAATCTCCTGAACAAACTAAAATAGATCGAGGGCTGTACTTTTTAGAATTAATTACCCAATATATCTGATCTATAAACGTGTATAATAATAATTTGTATCCCAACTACTTTGCTCGTAATCGCACATGAAGCGAAATAATAACATTCAACCACCGATAAACAACGTAAAATCTAAGTTTCAAAAATCTCCTGAACAAACTAAAATAGATCGAGGGCTGTACTTTTTAGAATTAATTACCCAATGTATCTGATCCATAAACGTGTATAATAATAATTTGTATCCCAACTACTTTGCTCGTAATCGCACATGAAGCGAAATAATAACATTCAACCACCGATAAACAACGTAAAATCTAAGTTTCAAAAATCCTCCTGAACAAACTAAAATAGATAGAGGGCTGTACTTTTTAGAATTAATTACCCAATGTATCTGACCCATAAACGTGTATAATAATAATTTGTATCCCAACTACTTTGCTCGTAATCGCACATGAAGCGCAATAATAACATTCAACCACCGATAAACAACGTAAAATCTAAGTTTCAAAAATCCTCCTGAACAAACTAAAATAGATAGAGGGCTGTACTTTTTAGAATTAATTACCCAATGTATCTGATCTATAAACGTGTATAATAATAATTTGTATCCCAACTACTTTGCTCGTAATCGCACATGAAGCGAAATAATAACATTCAACCACCGATAAACAACGTAAAATCTAAGTTTCAAAAATCTCCTGAACAAACTAAAATAGATCGAGGGCTGTACTTTTTAGAATTAATTACCCAATGTATCTGATCCATAAACGTGTATAATAATAATTTGTATCCCAACTACTTTGCTCGTAATCGCACATGAAGCGAAATAATAACATTCAACCACCGATAAACAACGTAAAATCTAAGTTTCAAAAATCCTCCTGAACAAACTAAAATAGATAGAGGGCTGTACTTTTTAGAATTAATTACCCAATGTATCTGACCCATAAACGTGTATAATAATAATTTGTATCCCAACTACTTTGCTCGTAATCGCACATGAAGCGCAATAATAACATTCAACCACCGATAAACAACGTAAAATCTAAGTTTCAAAAATCCTCCTGAACAAACTAAAATAGATAGAGGGCTGTACTTTTTAGAATTAATTACCCAATGTATCTGATCTATAAACGAGTATAATAATAATTTGTATCCCAACTACTTTGCTCCTAATCGCACATGAAGCGAAATAATAACATTCAACCACCGATAAACAACGTAAAATCTAAGTTTCAAAAATCCTCCTGAACAAACTAAAATAGATAGAGGGCTGTACTTTTTAGAATTAATTACCCAATGTATCTGACCCATAAACGTGTATAATAATAATTTGTATCCCAACTACTTTGCTCGTAATCGCACATGAAGCGCAATAATAACATTCAACCACCGATAAACAACGTAAAATCTAAGTTTCAAAAATCCTCCTGAACAAACTAAAATAGATAGAGGGCTGTACTTTTTAGAATTAATTACCCAATGTATCTGATCTATAAACGTGTATAATAATAATTTGTATCCCAACTACTTTGCTCCTAATCGCACATGAAGCGAAATAATAACATTCAACCACCGATAAACAACGTAAAATCTAAGTTTCAAAAATCCTCCTGAACAAACTAAAATAGATAGAGGGCTGTACTTTTTACTATCAAAATAAAATATGACAGTATCATTGAACATTAAGACTAAAATTGCAACAACAAGAAAACATTTACAGTAGTAGACGGGCTATGCTGTTAGTTTTTGTACAAAATCTCGACGATTTCCTTGTTTTGCTACAATAAACATCTATTACCTCGGGGTTGCTACACAGACAACACTAAAAGGAAACGACCCTTTGAGAACTTTGCCAATCCTGTATATTTATAATAAAGCAATGAATAATGAATATTAATTAAGAGTAGTAATAATTAAAAAGGTTAGTTAAAAAAAGTCTCATTTACGAATAATTATAAAACCAACTGAGATTCAAGCAGGTTTCTTTTAACTCTGGTGCATTTTGTCCGTATCTTCCGATGCGGTGTAAACATAAAACGAAATCAAAGTAAGCGAATGGATACCGCGGAATTTAATTTAACAAATGCAAGCTGATTATTATGCGGCTTTCGCAAAGTGAGTGGTTTTCTCTATTTCAGGCAATGGTACGGGAGAGTGGTACACAATAAAATAGTTTTTATTATTCATTGTTTAAGGTAAGCGCTCCAAATTCAGATAGGTAGGTTAAGGAATTTTTTCTTCTAAATAATTCCTCCTAAAGATATCTAGCTAATCATTTTTAAAGAAAATTGATAATAGGTATGCAATTTATATTATATTTTATAAGATTAACAATTTTTCATTATCAAATATTCTCTGAAAGCATTAGATAATAATGTTATAGAAGAACAGTTTCCTTTTACTGAATTTAGGTGGGGCAAAACTCTGAACGTCATAGAGATATTAGGTCTCTAAATTATGTACAATTTGAGGAATGATAGAAATGTATGCAAACATTTTTGCAGAAGTTATAAAGATTTTTCTGTGGAAACTGATTGAAATACGTTAGCTATAGGAACGAACAGTATCGCGATTTAAGGTGGGCAAAACTCGGAACGTCATAGGGATATTAGGTCCCTTAATTATCTACAATTTGAGGTATGATAGAAATTTATGCAAACATTTTTGCAGAAGTTATAAACTTTTTTCTGTGGAAACTGATTGAAATACGTTAGCTATAGGAACGAACAGTATCGCGATTTAAGGCGGGCAAAACTCGGAACGTCATAGGGATATTAGGTCTCTTAATTACCTACAGTTTGAGGTATGATAGAAATTTATGCAAACATTTTTGCAGAAGTTATAAAGATTTTTCTGTGGAAACTGATTGAAATACGTTAGCTATAGGAACGAACACTATCGCGATTTAAGTTGGGCAAAACTCGGAACGTCATAGGGATATTAGGTCTCTTAATTACCTACAATTTGAAGTATGACAGAAATTTACGCAATCATTTTTGCAGAAGTTATAAACATTTTTCTGTGGAAACTGATTGAAATACGTTAGCTATAGGAACGAACACTATCGCGATTTAAGGTGGGGCAAAACTCTGAACGTCATAGGGATATTAAGTCTCTTAATTACCTACAATTTGAGCTATGATATTTTTCTGTGGAAACTGATTGAAATAAATTAAAGTAGAGGAAGTTTTGTATAATTTATGTCTATGACATTCTTTGGTAAAATTAATAGTTTAGCTGTATGAGCAAATTCTTTTTGATCGAGATCGTGTCTGCATTACAACTTACTTAGCCAGGATTTACAATTATTTTCATTCTGAAAGTAGGTAGTGTCAAACGCTGGTTTTTTGACAATACCTACTGTCAATATTATCAAAATATCTGACCAATCCTGGCTAATTTGTTTCAAGTTAATGCAGACACGATCGATCTCGATCAAATAGAATCTCATGCAGCTAAAGCATTAATTTTATATGTTGTATGATAAAGTCATGTGCTTTGCCACATTAGATTTTTTAAATACTGTTAGCCTGTAGGGATATAAATAGAAGTCGAATTGCAGTTACCTTATGAATTTCAGCATAACACTGAATTATCTAGATCCATAAAACTTTCAGGTTTTATTCTGTTCAATAAACCGGATGTCCCAAAATAAAGTTCAACGTCTCTTTTTTCAAAATTGCGTCTAGCACGTTAAAAATTAAACACCAAAGAAGTATTACCATTCAAAACTAGCAAACATCGAACTGCTTTCCTAACTTTGATAATAAATCATCGCAAGTTACGCTTGACAGGGCGGAATAATTCCATTCATTAACTATGAGAGAGAGCGCGCTAAGTAGTATTACCGAGTAAAACTTCGTACGGCGATGGCACATTTGCAATTTCCACCGACCCGACATATAAACCGTAAACAGTTCGTCGACTCGCAGCAAACAAATAAAAATTCAATATTAATATAGAGCGGAGACGGTAGCACAACAGAGAAACTGGGACATAATATCGCCGCACTCGAAGTAGAGACGACTTCTCCAAACTCTGATCAGCACAAAGTTTTCTGAGCCGGGTGCGACATAATATGACCTATATAAGAAGTAATTGAAGTTTTAAGGAACGGATTCTTTGGTGTTCTATAAGATGGGTGTAACCACCACCTTATTTAATTTTTAATTAAAGTTTTAAATGTCGCAAAATATTATTAAGCGAAGGGTTTGATGTCTAGTCAATAAAGGAGTAACCGCGGTTATCTATATTGAAGCGAGCCTTCCGTTACAAAGCCATCGGATAACAAGATTGGGTTCGCCCGGACAATTTGCGATAAATCGCTTCCATTGATGGTATCAATTGTATTATCTGGCATCAAACGGCTATAATTCAGCTGCATTTTGTGCAGCGTAGCCATCGAATGGTTTAAGATTTATTTCATATCAAATTGATAGATAAATTTATTGGAAAGGCACTTTGAATTTAAGTGCTATATTGATTCGGTGACTGTAATCGTTCAAATTGAAAATACATTTGCTGTCAAACGTTTAATACGTGTAATGGTATATTTTATTATAATCTGTTAATGCCTTTGTGTTACAATGCACACAGATTTATTAATTAATGAAATATGATCCATTATAATTTGGCGTTAATTATATGAACAATTTCGATAGTAACTATTTGTTTGATAATTGGATCGCGTCGACTAAATTTGTGTTCCAAAATAGATGTCGAATAAATATATCAACTAATTAAAGCAAATGGCAAAGTTTTATTTGTTATTTTAAAATATATATTGACCTTTTTGCTTTTAAATACAAATTCGACAAATTCGATTTTGAGGTTTTGGGTGATTCGAATAGAGAAAAGTCCCCTCTTTCTAACGAACCCAAGCCCAGCTTGGTAGCTTTCTTAACGGCCGAGTTATTCGTATTTGAAGTTAGAGTACACACAATAAAAACACAAAATGTAAAAAAATTATTTTAGCTATTTTTTCTTATACGTAGTAAAATAAATTAGAGAAGTTAAATTTCTTATAAAATACAAACGAAATGATAATTTACAAAATAATAAATAATCTATTCTTATAGGAAATAATATCTATATTAAACGCAACCTCTCTAATTTTTCGTCTTCTTGGTGTCTTTAGCATCTACTTTTTCACTCCGGTCCTTTTTATGATTTGTTTGGTCAGTTTTAGCCTGTGATGTACCTACATGAGGACTCATTTCGCAGTTACCTTCACTTTTCTTTTTCTTCAACTTTTTCAGCGGTTCTGGCGCTACTTAGCCCTTTTTTCTTGCATCAGTTGCTAAGTTACGAGCGGTGTTGAATGTGTACCACTGCCTTTCGAGTTACAATCCAACTGGTTAGAAAATGTCGGGCCTCAATGTTTCAAAATTAAGAGTAACCTGCTCAAATTCTTCACTATTCGCATTTTTTTTTTCATCTTCACCATTCAATTTCCACAGATTATAAAATAGTTGTATTGCGTTATACCTTTCAAGGGCCGCTTGGCCGCTTAGCCGGAACCGGTTGGTTATGGCCGTGGAAGATAGGTACCTTGTGATACATGTACAATATTATATTTTTCAAAACGTCACAATCCTTCCAACTTCCATACTTCTTTCGTCCAGATAACTCAGAATACCCTGTTCTAACTCATTGTTAGTGTTTCCTGCTTCTTCTAAGCTAAGAATGACCAAGTTTTCTCTACTTTCAATAGTTCTAAAAAATCTATTCTGGATATCTCTTGTATTCCACGAGGAATTTTGGAATACATTCCCGGATGCAACAGAGTTTTCATCAAAGAATTGGTACACAATTTTCAAATCATTATCATCCGTATAACTTAAGCCGAAACCCACTTCTGTATCTCCAGTAGATGGTTCTGGTTTCTATTTTGATGTCGTTATTCATTACATTCATCAACATTCGTCACCCAAAGTGACAACAACACAGCTGATCACCAAGTGTGTAGATTTGTGGAAGAAAACGAGCGCACCGTTGTTCAAAACTTTACCAGCGCTTATCTCGATTCTTTTTTAGTAGACCTTAGTACTTTAGTTATTAATTTCTTTAATACTGTTTTCTTTTATACTCAAACACGTTTTCTTTTTCAGGTCCTACGCGATTATATCCAATCATCACGCAATCCCACACAGACAGACCACAACGAATATAGCGCTTCCAAGATCTGCACCCTGCCCCACCCAAAACAAAAACCATCGCAGCAGCTACTTCCGCGGCGGAATAACGAATCGTGCAAATAGTGTCGCCTGATGACAGTCAATATTGGACAAAGCGATCCTCCAACCCTAAACTAACGTTTACCTAGCAGTGGTACGGCCAGCCCACTTTAATTATCCGAAACTGAAGGGCCGCTGATAGCTTACCGCGCTCTACCGGCGAAATCTACAAACCGCGCGACGCGCGTCATTCAAGTCGGACCTCTCTGTGCTCGCGCCCGTCTCTCGCCCTGTTTGCGGCTCGCGTGCTGTGTTTGTGCGCGCGCTATGATGGCACCGTGAAGTCGTGACGTGCATGTGCTATGACCGGCACGTGACATCCTAATTTGCTGTCCATTAAGATCGAAATGGCTCTGTTCCTCTGTTCGCTATTGTGCTTCTGGTTCGCCGTCGGATCTACGGCCCTCCCACCTGTTATCAGAATAGGTAAGTGAGCGTGTGTGTATGTTATGGATGTGTGGTCGCGTGCTTACGGCATGTTTCCGTTTGGGCAATTGTGTGCACTTTGTGATGATGGGATGCGCTCTCAGTGTCGAGTGGGTGGTATTGCGCCGTGCTGAGAGATGGCAATTAAGGATTATTGTCTGACAAACATGTAGAAATTGATTTCGAATTAATTGGTACTTAAAATAAGGGGACGTTTATTTACTTTTGACCCTTTATTTTAGCGCCCCAATTTGTTTTTTAGTTTCGTAAAAACTGAGGATGTATTCGTTCTTATAAGAGACGATTTAAATGAAATTTCCTCAGATCTTTATTCACTGCTCAAAAAAAAAAAAGAATAGGGAACACTTGTTTCGAAAGTTGTAATTTTTTAAATAATTGTTGTAGGCAAATCAAATTTGGTATACTTCAACGGCATATATTTAACTAAAGAAAATTACATAAACAATGTTACAAGGAGGATCCTGAGGATCTTTCAACGGCACTTACAAATTTATTTACATTTAGAATTATGTTCCCAGGTGTTTTTCTTATATATTTCGTCACTGTACATCATTTAAACACAAAAGGTAACAACATTGTCATTGATTAAGTTGTTCCCGTCAGCTTGACTTTACCCATTGGCCCAAGTTGTTTTAGTCTGACAGTTTTTACCACCCAAGTAGACGGCGGTTGTTTTCACTTACACTTGTTTTCACTTTTCACGTACTGTGAGTACACCACGGGTGCTCTGCTTTTAATCACTCCCGCACTAGTTCGAATGGTTTAGTTCTTTTCAGCCGACGCACTAGCGCACTGTTGTCTAGCAGCTGGATGGCTTCAAAGTTGTCGTGGTGGAGTACACGATCCTCGTGCTTCTTAGCAAATTTTGATATTTCGCTAGTTACCATCTCCATGCGAAGGTCCCGATGAAGATTGGTGTTTTTGATGTACCATGGTGCACCAACAATGGCCCTTAGAACTTTATTTTGGAACCTCTGAATGAGGTTGATATTGGACTGCTTAGTGCATCCCCATAACTGTATTCCATACACCCATACTGGCTTTAATAATTGCTTGTATAGTAGGAGCTTATTTTGCACTGACAGGGCTGACCTCCGTCCCATTAGCCAATACATTTTGCGGAATTTTAGGTCGTGTTTTTTCTTGACATGTACTTTCCATCTAAGCTTGGCATCCAGTGTCATGGCAAGGTATTTCGCTGTATCCGCGTATGGAATATCGTCCCCATTAATGGTTACTGGGATATAGTTAACTCTCTTATTGGTGTAGTTTACATGCGTGGATGTTCCTTCATTTAGTTTGATGCGCCATTTCTTTGTCCAAAGGTTGATTTTGTTTGCAGCTATCTGTAATTTTTCAGTTGCTTCTTCGACACTGTCACTAATCGCCAAAATAGCCGTGTCGTCTGCAAATGTTGCCACTGTGCTTTCTCCCGGAACAGGAATATCATAAGTATACAGTAGGTACAAAAGTGGTCCCAATACACTTCCTTGTGGTACTCCGGCATTGATATTGCGTAGCGAGGAGTATTCGTCATCCTGTTTCACCCTGAAGTGGCGATCATTCAAATATGATATTAATAGTTCTGTATATTCACTAGGAAGCTGCTGTTCCCGTTTCTCAAAGAGTCCATTATGCCACACCTCATCGAAAGCCTGAGCCACGTCTAGAAATATTGCTGAGCAAATTTTCTTTTCCTCAAGAGACTTTGGGGTCGTCCATTAATCACGTGAGGTTTTTAAGCCCCCTTTTTACACCCCCCCTCCCCCCTGGTGATATTTGGTGAGGTTCTAAGGTACCCCCCCTCCCCCTATCTAACATCACGTGTATTTTTTTGTTGAAAAATCTAAATTATTTTCCGAATATTTTTATTGAAAAATATAATAATATTTATATACACGTGATATGTCACAACAACCCCCCCTCCCCCATTGTGATCAATAGTGATGTAATCCAAAGCCCCCCCTCCCCTATTTGGACCTCACGTGATTAATGGACGACCCCTTTTCTATAACATCGGTAATTCGGTGTACCTGATTGATTGTTGAATGTCGAGCTCGAAAGCCGAATTGATGTGATGGAATAGTTTGATTTTTCTCAAGAATAGGGTATATTCTCTGGATAAGTAATTTGTCAAACAGTTTTGAAATGGTTGGTAACAAAGATATAGGTCTGTAGGAGGCTACATTATTGGGCGGTTTACCGGGTTTGGGTATCATGATGACCTCAGCCACTTTCCAGAATTAGGGCACATATCTTAACCTAAGTGCAGCGTTGAACAAATTTAACAACTTTATCACGGCTTTTCTCAGTAGCTGCTTCAGCAGGGCTCCTGATATCAGGTCAAATCCCGGTGCTTTTTTCGAGCTGCGGTTGGTTTTGATTTCGGTCATTAGTTCTTTTGGTGAAATATGGGGTATAGGCTTTGACCATAATATAGAAAACTTGTTAATTGACAATACTTTTGATTTTGAGAAAAAAAAATCATTTAAATATAGGTCTTAGAGGTCTTAACTTTTGAACTACAGGGTGCTAAAGCTTAAAGAAGAAAAAAACGAGTTAAAATTTGCCATTTTTTTTGATGCAATAACATTTCTTCAATTAAAGTTTCCTAACTAGTCTACAGGGTGTCTCGAACTTAAACCACCGGAATATCATGTGGTTCACGCTGTATAATAAGCTTTAACTGTTTCCTCTCTCAAAATTCTAAAGGCATGGTACTTGATTTTGATGAAGTTCTTTACTACGTGCTGAAATAATCATTAAAATCGAGGAAAGATTAGTTACTGAAAGATAAATTGGCAAGTTACAAACCATCAAAATTATTGCGAGTATCCAAAAATGGTTTTATCCGTTTGTGTGCGTTAAATTGCGAATTGCGCCCATGAATGTTGAAAATATCTGAATTGCGAGTGCTAGTTTAATGGTTTATCGTCGGTTTCAGTATCAATTGGCCTGATTACAGGTGTATATTTATGGAATTCAATTTCGAAAATATCACGACCGAACTGACAAATACCCGAAATTATTAGTACAGTACACAACACATCACAGCATCCGTGGATTATAACATCCATACATACATAAAATATAAATCGTATTTTATTTGCCTACGATTGATTTTTTTTATTTGGTTTTGGGATAGCGTTTTATAAACGCACGACGCCAATCAGCCGAAAAGGGCGGGTTAGAAACGCATAATCGTCAAAGGAAAGTTGAACGCACGGAAGACATAAACGAACTGAACAATTTAAAGAACTTGGGAAAGGCTTTTCCGCCGTTTTCACTTAATGTGACCGACTGATCAACTGGGTACAAAGACAGAGATAAAAATCTATTACACCAGTATAATGTTTTCGAAAAATTTAAGAATGGTCGAATAATGTTTCTGGTATCAATCAGGATAATTCCGTTTTCATTCTGGAGTTGTTTTCACCAAAAATAATGCCTGAGCTATGCACAGATAGAAGATTTCTTGTTTATAAGAGATATATTCTTTTGCATTTATTGTTTTGGGTCAAAACATATTTCTTTGACGCAAACAATATTCACTTCATTTATGGCAGATTACACCTGCAAAAGTTATAGAAGATAACAATCGATATTATATTTTCAGATATCAATTTATCTTAGGTTAAAGTTGCAGATAGTTTAGTAGATGCTTTATTTACAAAATATACAGGCTAGTTCAGCTGTCAACAGGACGTTGGTTTATAGGTTAGGTGATATGAAAGAGCTTTATAAGCAATTTAAGTTACCATTTGATCTCTTATAAAACTTAATTTAGTTGAAATCAACTATCAATTCTTTAATGGCTCAGGTCATACATAATAAATAAACGTAAAACAAGTTTAATAAGAAACAAAATTGATTGCTTGCAAAAATATTATAAATAAGTAATACTTATACGTTTATTTATTATATTTATTATTTTCTAATCAATTCCACTAATCGTGCAAGAATGATGGCGAGCCGCAGACCCAAATACAGACTGTTTAAAATTATTTATACAGTGTGTGTCAACAGTGCGATCTCGCAAGATTGTATATTTCGGCACAATATTGAATTCCTCGCAAAATTTGCCGACAATGAAAAATAACTTTACCTACCCTAAACTTTATACTTTTTGATTTATTGTCAGTTTTATGGAAAAACAGTCTGTAGGCTATGAAATGTCCTGTAGATTATGAAAAACTGTGCTAAACAAGTTATTATGATATCTGTCAGTGGTGGTTATATTGTTAGGGTTGTTAAGTTAGATTTGCATAATTTTGGGAAATATGGCGAACTTTTCCCAGGAGGAACTAATTGACATGGTGTGGGTTTTTGGCGAATGCAACAAAATGCTTTATTGGCAAGTAGAGTTAACAGATACCACTGACAGATACCTTAATAACTTCTTTAGCACAGTTTTTCACAGCCTAGAAGGTATAAGTAAAATTTTATTTCAAATAATAATATATGTGATCAACTGTTATATCAAATCAATTACTCTTGTGATATTTTAATGCAGACACGATCGATCTCGATCAAATAGATTCTCACGCAGCCAAACTATTAATTTTATATATTGTATGATAAGGTAATGTACCTGGCCACACCAGATTTTTAATTATATCAACGATCTCTCGTATTAAATACCTTAGAGAAGTTGAATAAAAAGGTAACCGGTATTTACCGGTCCGCTAGACAGGCGAAAGAGCAGCTTCCCTTTCATCGTCCTGATCATTAAAATTAACAAGTGCCGGGCCGGTGTAAACAGGCGGGACCTGCACATTTTTTTTCTAATATTATGAGGAAACAGGACCGCGGGCGTTAATTACGGAAAAGTCCTGCGCGGAAAACTCGCTCGTCCGACTCAAATAAATTTAATTGCTGATGTCAAAAGATTTTAAGCGCGCGGATTTCCAAACTAATTGCTTTTTATTATAGCCGAGATATAGCGAATATGGACGACGTTGATTTTGTGATTTTCGTTTAGAGTTTTCCAGTATTCGAAGTTTCCCACAAATATATATACTTAGGTATATAATATACAGAGTGTTTTAATGGACCTAAATTTGAACTACTCGAGTTGTTTTACTAAGTTGTTTTTATTTTGTTTTTGTAAAGATATTTAGATCCTCTGAGTATTAGGCAATTTATAAGGAGAAACCATGCGAAGAAAAATTAAATCCCATCTTCCATAGTGCAACCATCATATTGAACTTTGAATTTTTAAAAATTCAACGTTAGCAAACCTGAGACCCCTGAGCAGTAGTAACTAAAATACTTAGCAATTAACACTTCTTTTGTCTATAGTTTCAAGTTACATTAATTCCTGACAAACATCTCTATATCCAATTTTCCGGATTTAAAACTTCACAATAAAACTTCAAATCTACGTAGGATTACCTACACAATAAACTACTTCACACGTACATATAACACAACAAATGTATAACAAGAGCCACTCATACCCCTAACTTGACAAGCGCGACCTCATTCCGAGTCCTCTAGTCCTGGCAGTTTGAAGCAGCAGTACCAGAGCATTTTTTTTCTGTTTATTTGCCACCCGAGGGTACACTAGAGACGCGAGATTTCTTATATGTTTACACTTGTCTCGCCAGTGCAAACTATGGGGATGAGGCCCGGCATCTACATATCCCCATGGGGTGTATATCACGCATATCATTCTAGCCGGTCTCTCTCATCCCTTACAAACTTTCAGGCAGTGTTCGACGTTTTTCTTCTTATATCGCCGTGCCCTATTTCTCTCTACCGCTGTGTTATTGAAAGGAAATCTGTAATATGGAAAGAACAAAGCCGGAGACAAAACAGCGTTTTGACTTAAATTGTTTTCTTGGGCTCGCTGGCTATTGTTATTTCTTAGGGAGAGGGACGAAATATGGAATATTGAAATGTTTTCTATGGGAGTTTATATATTTTAGGGTGTTTAAGATACTGTCCAGGCAAAATGTAAATTTTGTTGAAGAAATTCTGAATCCGCATTATATTTCTGGATTATGTACGAACTAATCTCTCTAATTCTCAATTGGTTAATGTTTACACGGACGCTTGCAACCGTATTCGGGTCATTACCGATTTTTTTTCAGCGGAAAAATTGTTGATGGCCCATTTTTTGTAAATATTATCTGTTTTCACTTCAAATTTGACATCGAACTAAGTTGTATTTGATGGTTCGATGTTAAAAATGTAAACCAAGAACAGAACTGTACGATTACAGTAAAAAAATATTATATTTTCCCATATTTCGTTAAGTATCAATTTTGGTGGAGTCGCCGGGAACTCCTGTTAGAAATTGCAATTTTCGGTAGTAAAACCGCCAATTTCGGTAGTAAGATTATCCGCCGATACTATTATTTACTGTAAGCTGACGGTACGGCCGAAAAACAAGTGAAAAAAGTCGCGTATCCGGCGATATTTAAACCGGGCTTCCGAACGAAGTAAGCCGTTGATTTACAGAGTGTCCGACGTTGCAGTTCGCACGCCGTTTGATAGAATTCCTTGCGAAGGGCGGAGCGCCCCCTGGCGTCGAGGCGCGTCCGGTGTCATTTTATGGTCTTCCGCTAGCGACGCGACCTTCCCCGATTTTTACGAGGCACTAAGGTCCCACGTCCCGGAAAATTTATCGCTTTCCTTCCTCCTGCCCGGTCGTCACAATTAAACATTCATGGATTTTCACGACCGACGCCGAGATGAGCGAAGTTTTTACCTGCGCGAAGACAACCGCTCGTTGTGATGGCAACGTATGAGGGAATAATATAAAGTCTTTAGAATTCCTATTTACCTCTAAGTTACACTTAAAACTGTAAATTGGTAACGCAAAACAAGATGCAAATGACTGTCATAGTATCGAAGACAGTCGGGTTTTCTGTGGATTGGTTTAGGTTTAGGACCCTTGCGAACACGTCGTTCAAGCTGATCCCACACGTGTTCAATAGGATTCAGGACTTTTCCATTTTGTTGTGCGGTATTAATTTACATTTTTAAGGGTTACTTACAAGTAACTAAGACTTGTAACATTGTTACATTTAGTTATATGTACAATATGTACACTTTTAAACATTTTTAACGCTCTATATGGGCTGGTGTAGTCGCTATATCATCTTGTTACAGTTCTGAAACTTCTGTCTCGTCGACGGCGATTGGGAAAAATTGTGTGAAAAGTAGATAACTACAAATGTCGACTTTAACGAGTTTTAACTTTTTAATGAGGGTACCATCGAGGGACTTTATGTAGCACTTTTTGGTCACGTGATGTGCTGACAGTTATTTTTATTTTCTATCAAAGAGATGACTGTTTGTATTATTGAATTCGCCTCCGAAATGCTATTAAAAACATAAACGTCTGTCTATTTAGTTTCCCATCACAGAAAGGAGTTATCAATATCTCCTTAATTTTCTTAAAAATCGACCTACGTATTTAATTATAAAACTATTTTTTTTATTCATTTAATTGATATTTATGCACTTCCTTATATTCTGAATAGTCCAGATATATGAGGGCGTTTCTTTCCTAATGCAGAAGGTCTTTTAGATCGTAGTAAATTGTGGTCTTGAGCATGGCAGAGGCAATTTAACGTAAAAATGGATAACCGTCGCCGGTATAGACGGGATAAACTTCGTCTGGAACGGACCGGGGTCATTTTTCTGTAGAGAGAAATCCGACCCCTTTTGAAAGATTTGATCGTTAAGAGGCTGTATACATGTCCTGTATATACCGTACACCGGAATCCTCGTGTTATTTATCCATGATATAATGTTGTGCCGGGAGCAGCGCATTTTATATTTTTAAGATTTCCGCATATCTACACCATTTATTTAAAATTTGAGCTCGTCAGTTATGGTGAATTCAAGCTTACGCAAATTTCTTGTTTTGTCAGTATTTCAAACGGCAGTAAACTTCTTAAGAAAATGAAAAAGAAAATAGAAACTAAAATATATATTTTTTTGGGTTTTTTCTTACCTTGACAAGTTACCAACCATTAAATTTTTTAAAAAGGAAACTGTATTTTAAACAGCTACATCTTCTGTAGAAACTGAGAGATTCAATAAATCGACATGAAACTTTTTACTCGCATGAAACACGAAACTTTGAGCTTCCGCGAGCTTCCCCTCACTTTATATCCAACTTCTACTAAATAAATAAAGTAACATCTAAGTAATTTGATGAACTAGTTTTTAATAGTGCTCTCTGTTTTATTTACTTGTTTGTTTTTCAATACTGACTTTTATTAATAACGTAATAACATTTATTATAAACAATCTGAATCTAGAATAGTCGACTTAGTTTTTGTGAACAGCCTATGTAGGGGAGTGGAACACGTCGAATTACTTGGAAAATAACAAGAAAATGTATAGTTTCCTGGGCAATAAAGTGTTCATGTGTTATAAGATTGCTATTAATGTGCCTATATGGACAAAGTAAAAGATAAATTACAAAGAATTCAAATAAAATAAATTAATAATTAATAATAAAAACAAAAATTTAAAGTATTTATTTATCACAAGTGAAGGGTGAACTGACAATATGACCGGTGATATTTAACTGTCGGTCAAACCGGAAGGGCTTCTAGTTCCATTCGATAGTTGATAATATCACTATCAATATTTTCTCCGAGAACCAAAAAAAGTTCTAGTTAGTTTAAAATTTTAAATGCAATTTAAAGTTACTCTATTTAAAATAATATAGTAAAGTATTTATTGTTATTTTGTGTTTATTTTCTGAAAGGCTGAAAGCCGCAACTAATTCTTCTGAATTTGGTAAGCTAATATGCTTACCTCTCACCTAAACTTGGATCTTTTTCATTTCAAAATTGAAGTATCTAAAATTATATCGTATTTCAACCAGATAAACGTTACTTTTAAGCGAATTAAACCGAAATAATTTTGCATACTCTCAGTAGTCGAATAAATGTCTTAAGTATATAAATGTATAAATTATGAACTGCCAAATTATATGAGTAATTATTTAACATACAATAGTCAGCAGCGTCAATACAATACTCAGAATAAGCACCACTTCAGATTACCGAAATAGACAAAAATCAGTAGGGGACTCTGGGGCACATTGGGACGGTTTTTGACATCCGCATATAGTTGCCTTATTTTTCACAATAATTTTTTGGTAATGGCAATACTCCTTAATATATACATTTATCCAGGTATATACACTGGCAATTTTAAGTTAAATAAAGTATTTTTGGAATTATAATAACTTATTTTCAATTTGCAATTTGTTCCACTGTGCACCGGCCCGGGGCACATTGAGACAGTGTGAATATCTTGGTTATTATTGAAGATACCAATTTGACGTTTAGTGAGTACAAAGTATCCACATAGGCAAACAAAATGCCGGTAAGTTCATTATTATATCTTATACAGGCTGTTCAAAATTTCTAACATAAATATCACATTTTCACACTTAAAAAAGTCGTGTCAAATCATGCCCTCTGTCATTCCAGATTATACCTGATAAATATACTTAAAATTTAGTTTTTATATTATCATACAGACTGTGTTGTTCCACGTCTGGAATATTGGAGGGGTAATAGAGCGTCTTATTTTGTGAACAAAAACATCTATGAAGAACATATAGCCTAACGGTGACCTGATTGTATGGTGTGACCTTGCGAAGGTACTTGTTGAGGAATTTCTTCAAAACCAGCATAACAATATTTTAAAATTTTGTTTCAAATATTTGGCCGATAAGTAAAAGAGCCGACTTTGAACTCAAATATATTTCACCGAGGGGCAAATGGCTTAATTTTTTTGGTACAGGTTGGCATTTACACTTAGGCTACTGACATGTTAACAAGGGTATGTTCGGACAGTGTTGTTTGTGCGAAAGATGACTAAAACCAAAGAGTATGGAAAAGGCATTTATTACAAGATTATTTATGAAACATATTAAATTTTACTACACCTGTATTTGAAATTTTAGAATATACTGACATTGGACCTCAGAATACTCTCCAGTTGACTGACCTACCGATCTAATGGGAACAAATATCACCTTTGTTATTTGAAATAAAATGATGTGTTTTTGTATTAACGTTTGGTTTCCAAGTATCAAAATACAGCAGGTTTCCCTATCGGTACCTACCTACATATCATAATATCTGAGTTATTGCGATTTTCTTACTTTTTCATGATTTAACTTAATTTTAAACATACTGTATTATAATGACGAAGTAAACATCATATTGTTAGTCATGTTAACGTATGCGCAAAATTAAAATAAAAAACAAATCTGATATCGACTTCCGGTAGACGGAAATGCAGTCGATTTGAGTATTATAGTTTCAAAGTTTGACTCGAGTAGATCCTGATTCCAAACACTATAATATATAGAAATATATAGAAATAGTGGAACATAAAACTTCCCCTTATTTCCCTGTCCCAAACTGCCCCAGTTGAAATGTCCCAAAGTGCCCCAACATGAGTTTTATGAATTGAAAAATTCTAGAAAATTGAAGGTTATGATTTGGTAGCCGCCAGTAGCGGTAATGTATGAAGAATATATGTATAATTGTATGAATATACATAATATTATACAATATAACAAATTGTCTCATTAAGGCGGTGAATTTAAAGTCTCCCAATGTACCCAGTGTCCCAATCTGGTCCGGTCTCCCCTACGCAAAATTCATTTTATTACAAATCATTTTAAGTAGATATTCGTTTCATTGGATTATTTGCATAAATAACTGAATACTGTACATTATTCAGATAGCTCTGCGGAACTGAGCAACATGATTCGCTAAACGTGAGCAACTACGGATTATATGAAAGCCTTCGAACTGATTTAAACTAATTTTCATTCATATTTGTATCAATACGATATCCAAACATTCTAAATTAAAAGTAATAAAAATACTGTAGACTTTCTAAAATCCACATCGTCAGTACCTCAAATACAAGCACAAGTTTTTTTTGCTCATTAATGCGCATAAAAGTTGAAACTCGGCTTTTCCGGCACAGCGATGGAGTTATCTAATAGTAATTAGCAGGGAGCAATGAAATCACCCCAAAAATGGGTCGGCCGGGAGGCGGTAGGGGGCGGGTAGGCGATGAAAGCCTGCGAATAAGTTGATTAAACTTTGAATCCAGGCAAATTACGACTTTCGGAATAATCAATTGGGGCGGGCGATCCTGTGCCCAGGACGAAACGAACAGTGTCGTCGGCGAATCTCGCAACGAAAGGAGCAATTACATTTACTGCGGCATTAAAAGTGCTGCGACGAGGCCGATAAAATTGGGCCCGAATGATTTGGCGGGCCGTTCGGCGGGGGGATAGTCGGTCGCCAAATTTGCCATCGTGTCAATTGGTCGGGCGCTTAAGATAATGTCTTTTGCGACGTGGTGGAAGTGGCCGTTTGGCACGTTTCGTTTGAATCGTTTTTTTTAGGATTGTTATTAGGTGTTATTGGTGGTAAGCGAATACGATTGTGGAGGAATGTAATAAGTCTTATGATATTTTTGTGGCGATTATTTTCTAATAGGCGATAGCAATTTATTGGGACTTTGGAGAAAGTCATATTTTTGTTACCTCTTGTTTTTTAATGTATAAAATACGTGCTTTTGGTTGAGTAACTGGTAAGATTCTATAAAACCAATTAAATATCGTATTCAACCAAGACATAAATATATTGAAAGTTGATGGTGATGTTTTTAGAACGAATGTATTGATATTCACATCGACTATATTGCAGTTCAAGTAAATATTACCATTTAATCAAATTTAATGAAAGCGTTTAATTAATCAATATGATTGTAAAAATTGGTTAAAATGATCAGATCAAATATTCAAAATGAAATTGTTATTTTATCTGAACAACTTTACTCCCACCTTGGTTCTAGTAAATTATTTATTTGTTTCAAAAAGAGGTGTTATGTCACAAAATCAAATTTTTTTTTCAAACCATGTTTAACAGGTCAGTTAGACAGATCTTGGTGTATCCGAAGAGAAAATATGAGACTATACAATTAAAAAAATCTGATGTGGCCAGGCACATGACTTTATCATACCAAATATAAAATTAATAGGTTAGCTGCATGAGAATCTATTTGATTGAGATAAATTGTGTCTGCTTGGTAGCTTTCTTAACGGCCGAGTTATTCGTATTTGAAGTTAGAGTACACACAATAAAAATACAAAGTGTAAAAAATTATATTAGCTATTTTTTTCTTGTACGTAGTAAAATAAATTAGAGAAATGAAATTTCTTATAAAATACAAACCAAATGATTAATTTACAAAATAATAAATAATCTATTCTTATAAGAAATAATATTTATATTAAATTCAACCTCTCTAATTTTTCGTCTTCTTGGTGTCTTTAGCATCTACTTGTTCACTCCGCTCCTTTTTATGATTTGTTTGGTCAGTTTTAGCCTGTGATGTACCTACATGAGGACTTATTTCGCAGTTACCTTTACTTTTCTTTTTCTTCAACTTTTTCAGCGGTTCTGGCGCTACTTAGCCCTTTTTTCTGGCATCAGTTGCTAAGTTACGAACAGTGTTAAATGTGTACCACTGCCTTTCGAGTTACAATCCAACTGGTTAGAAAAAGTCTGGCATTTATTCACTCGATGTTCCAAAAATAAGAGTAACCTGCTCAAATACTGCACTATTCGAAATTTTTTCATCTTCGCCATTCAATTTTCACAAATTATAAAATAGTTGTATTGCGTTATACCTTTCAAGGGCCGCTGGGCCGCTTAGCCGGAACTGGTTTGTTATGGCCGTGGAAGATAGGTACCTTGTGATACATGTACAATATTATATTTTTCAAAACGTCACAATGCTTCCAACTTCCATACTTTTTTCGTCCAGATAATTCGGAATACCGTGTTCTAACTCATTGTTAGAGTTTCCTGCTTCTTCTAAGCTAAGAATGACCAAGTTTTCTCTATTTTCAATAGTTCTAAAAAATCCATTCTGGATATCTCTTGTATCCCACGAGGAATTTTGGAAATACATTCCCGGTGCAACAGAGTTTTCATCAAAGAATTGGGAAACAATTTTCAGATCATTATCATCCGTATAACTTAAGCCGAAACCCACTTCTGTATCTCCAGTAGATGGTTCTGGTTCGTCTATTTCTATGTCGCTGTGCATTACTTTTGCAATTTTGTTCTTTTTCAATCCATCTAATCAATTATATGTTTGGGGTAAATAAGTTCATAATATTGCTGAACAAAATTGACTAAAAAATCTAATTTATAGAATTTTGATACTTACCATATGCAACAATAGGTTAATTATACAATACATTGTTTGAAAGGAAATAATTTATTGAGGTAATTACATACATATAAATATATCTTAGAATACAGTACAGTCGCTTTGTACACAAATACCACAATATACTAAATAACAATACCAACTATGTAAATAAAATATGCAAATGATATTGATAATAAAATTCGTGGAAGAAATAGTCAAATAACATTTATATTTAACGTTTGTTTATCAAATTAATAATTTTCGCTATGTAGAGAATATTACATTTAGTTTTACAACCCTGCATATCTTCAATCGGTTTAAATTCAATAAAAAATTATTGATGCTCTTAGTTGCAATATCCACTAAAGCACTACAACCGCTTTAAACTCAACCTTCCGCACGTAACATTTCCCATCGAATCAAGTAGTAATACATCGAATCGCCAATAAACAGTCGCAATAAACCCACTTGCACCTTTTTTTAGTTAACTAGCCGCGTACCTTCAACATCGTTGCGCGGCGTAACCCTTTGTAGATTCGAGTCACAAAAGCGTTTCCCGGCGACTCCGCCAAATCCGCTCTGTTTCAATTCCGGCGCTCTCCGCTGCGCTCGCTCGCTCGCTATTTTCACGAGTTCCAGATCCGACCGACGGGCTTGTAGCCAACTTCACCGGTTTGTCTGCGGCGCTCGGCGAAATTTATTGCGGTTTCGGTTATCCCGACGTCCTGATCTCGTTCTACGTTTCCTTCGTCGTTGCCGGTCGTCGTCGTCTTTGTTTGTCCTATGAACTTTGACCTCCCTTAGCGCCTTATGTCGTATTTATATTTCCTACCGCTGCTGCCCACCCCTAACCCTCTAGACCTCCAGGTCTAGCTCTAGTCGATCGCTTTCCGGATCTCTGGTCGCTGTTCAGGTTGAGAGAAGCTTTTAGTTAATTACTGGGGTTCCGTGTGGGAGATACATAATCCAATCGAATATATCTCGGTGTCATTTACTGGAGTGTCTAGGGTGGGATAATTTCAATGTAAGACTTGGGGATCTTAATAATTTTAGTAAAACACACCTCATGTTCGTACATCGCCAGAGCTGATATTACATGTAATGTGATTTTGTAATGTACTCAGTTCTACAAAAGTGACGCTCTTAATTTTTGCCCTAAGGTTTCTATTAGTATACGATCCCATTCTTCCACTAATGTATAGCCCTTTCTGTGAGACATTTTTGATGGCTCTCGCGCAGGGTGGCCAGATTAGTCGACAAGATTACAAAAAAATATTGTTTTAAAGTAAAAATATTAAAATAATTGATGTAGGGTCAACTTGATTCTATAATTAAAAAAGTCAGGCCGTTTCACCTCGCATGTGCCAAACCCAATCAGGTCTAAAACTCAACTTTTCGATTTCGGCAAAGAATAGATCATAATCGCCTATGCAGTTTCCATTTCCAAAAGCCACGTTCTACAGGATTACAGATATTTTGCGCTTTTTAATTTTGTTTCTTTTTCATTTTTCTTATACGGCTAAGAAAAGAACGTCTTTGAATACCTCGATTTTTACTATAAAAACACACATTTTGATGTAATGGCAATCCCATATTTGAAAGTTATTTTAATATAACATTTAATTGTCTTAATGGTAGCGGAAGAAAATTTATGGCTTAAAGACCATAATTGAAATTGCAAATATTGATAACTTTTAGTAGCATGGAGGTTGTAAATAGGATAAAAAATGTACTCTGGAACATTATTTGCCCTGAATACGAATGCGAACTCAAAATTACGTAAGACATCCGGAAAAGTGAGGTCAAATGTCAAAATTGTAATTTTATCAACATTAGTAAATGTATGCCATTTGAATTCAATCTCTCAGAAACCTCAAAATCTGTATAAAATACACAATGTAACACAAATGTTCAACTATCTTTTTCTAGAAAATTTTCCTATGTCTATCAGTCATCGTACTATTATATGCTGTTGCCCAATGGTGTCATTTAAAAAATATGTCGATTCCGTCCTAATTCAAAAACCATTGAAGGTCCGAAATTTAGTTTACGATAAATATGTGTACATATTTTGATAATTCAAAACCGTTTTTTTTTTTAAATAACAGGCCGATTTAGAGATTTTGTCATGTTCCAATACTTTGTGTTCTCACTGTATAATAGCGGTTTTACACTATTGTTAACAGCACTATACGCAATTTTGTATTGTTTAAAAAGTTGTAGAACATTTTGCGTGATAAATTGCGTAGTGTAAAATAATTTGAAGAACATTGAGTATGTAAAATTCAACAACGACACGTCTCTGTCTGCATATCGTCTGGTTAAAACTAAAAGTTAATAACTAACATTTTAAATAATTACAAAAACCTGACTACAATAGAATACCAATAAATATAATGACATTTTCCAGAGAATTAATGGATTTTATGAATGTATTGAAGTTATTTTAATAACACTTATTGATCGTATTTTCGTTTAGATACGCATCTATCAGCATTTGGCCACAATTAGTTCGTGCTTCAATAAAATATAACAAATTGTTAGTTAGTGACTTTTACCATTTTACCTTTAAGCCGACGATATATTATTTACAATAATGTAAAATATTTCCTTCATGTTTGATTTTGCCGGAGATGCTTGAATGCCTGCCGGAGACCCGAGGTGAGCTTCAAATGCTGCAGATTTCGGCGCAATGCCGGAGACCTGGCAACCCTGGCTGAGTGAAAAGCTACACAATGACAAAAAAAATTTACAGCCAATAATTTAGGAGTTTTTGTAGGTCAACAACGTCAACAAAACGAATTTGTTTCTAAACGTTTTTAAAAATTTCTATTAGTTTATTTCATTAGAAAACTGTTTCTCGATAAATCCGGAGAGTTGGTAATATGCAAGGGGTCAAAGACAGTAAATTCGGACAATTTTAGAAACCACTTTTTTTTCTTGAGGGCCAAAGGAATTGCCTTCCAACAAATAAACAAAAAATAAAAATCGGCCTGCTGGTTTAAATAACACAATGATAACGGTAGGTCAAAAATCAAGTGTATAATTTTTTTTGGAACTGAGTGTAGTTAAGTTTTCATTCATCTAGATGAATGATAGATTACACAGAGTCAGCTAGTAGTAGCCGATATAGCATATAATATATGAAAAAGTGAATTTTTTTTTGTGGACTATTAACACTTGAAGGAAGAAAATTGTTCGTCAAATAATCTAATAATCTAAACAATTGGAAGCGTTTTCTAAAAACTACGGAAATACTAAATTTTTGCAGATTATATGCTTCAAATTTTATCAGATAATAAGGCTAAAACCTCACCGGTTTGACAACTTTTGAGAAGGGATTCGTATTCAGTATGCATGGTCAAACTGCCTGTCCAAGCTCTATACAAAAATATAGATATATTTTTTTAAAAATATATCATATGGCAGGTGAATTAATGAGTGGCAAGGATATTTGATAATTAGAAGGGAATGAAATAATTAAAAACACATACAGATCAAAAATGACAATTGTGGGTTGATAAGTGTAATGTGAACTCAACAAACCGGACGTCCTAAAATAAAGTTCAATGTTGTACATTTCTTATTTTATTCAACTAAACAGAAATGTCGGAATTTAGGACAGTGTCTGAATTTGGAACGTTTACCTTAGTTGACCAACCCTGTATGCTACACTATATTACATACAAACAATATTTATAAACACTGAATACTAAATAAACAAAACAAGCGACTCCACAGTCCAAGCTTTTTTTCTTTATATGCAATGGTGCGTTATGAGTCTAAACTCTAGAGCATTTATACAGAGAAGGGAAATTTTACCATATATTTTGCCATGTCAAAAAGTAAAATTTATGTAGCTTTATTCCACTGAACCTCCACATACACAGTTGCAAATAACAAAAACAACAAAAAAAGGTTATCTGCGTGCGCTAGAAGTTTTACATTTCAAATTTTACATTTTTATCTCAACGGACTCAACACAGTGGGCGAACAAATGATAATTTTATATTTTTTTAGAAACGATAATACGATAAAAAAACATTTCATGTTTTCCCAGCTATACCATACGAATACTTTTCAGGATTTATCTTACTTTCTCTCTCCTAACAAATTTAAGTTAAATCTGAATTTTGCAATCATCCCACCAGGCGACGGGGACTGAAGGGACGTTAAAACATTTTCAGTTAGCTTCCCTTGATCCGGCTTGCGCGGGAGGGTGTAGTTAATTAAATCCGCTGTAACTGGGTTACTAACCTAGTACGTGATTCATGTTATATTTTCTTAGCCCGGAAGATAAGTACTTTACTCTACGCTGAAAAATAAACGTACCTGAGGAAGTTCCTTGCACGGAACGAAACGTTTCATTACGGACGTTTATCTAACGACACCCATTTATTGCCGGAAATAATTCTTGTTTCTAAGCAGAATACTAGTTTAAGGTTACTTATTGTAGTGAAGAATTGGTTGTTTAATTTATCAGGATAATTAGTGGTCCTGTGAACTGCAGAAACAGACCGACCGCATAAATGGCTAGGATAGCAAAGTCAGTATCGTTTAAAGTAAGAACATTATTTATGATTCAACAGCTTGATTTTTATGTTAGTTAGAACTGAAAATTAATTGAAATATGAGTTCTGTTATAGGTTCATGGGTACATTGTTCACAGTCATTTGTATGTATTATTTTAGTATTGGATTGTTATTTTAAATATTGGATTAATAAAGAAGGTCAATCCATGAACAATTTTGGTTTTTGGAGCCCTTCTAACACAATAAATCACTGTTATTTCGAGATTACATCCAACGGGTAAAATTCTAGACTATTCATTAACTTCAATTCACAATATTACTTACAATTATCTGTTACATAAAAACAAAAAGTCAAATTTCTAATTTCCTGACTGCATTTAGTTAAACAAAAAATAATTAACTTAAATTGAAGTAAGTACTAATTTTGACAAAAAAAAAATTCAAAGTTCTTCACATATTCTATTTATAATTTGGTATTTGTACATTTAATGTTGACCTCGACTTATAAATTACCTTGTGTTAGTGCAGTTTACAACATTGTGTATGTATGAGCAAGGTTTCTCTTATTTAACAAACTTTAAGAGAAAATATTGAAATTATCTGTTTAGATGAAATTAGTGTGTACAAATATCTTCTAGTTGGGTGTTTATTCTCACACTTTTTCTCAGAACGTAATTATTGTTCTGACTAAAATGTTTCACAAGGACTTATCTATTTTTTCAATAGCTGAATAAATAATAAAATATTTATAAAACAGTATTGTAAATGGCTCTATCTTCTAGGAATATTATCTTCTTACAAAGAGGTCCATATGAAACTTTTTAATTAAAATAAATGTTTCTTAATTTTTGTATTTTGATATTTTTAAAATTTTTAATAAGTTTATATATTTAATTATTGGTAAAAGGTACTGTTTAAATTCTTCGTTTTTGCACTGCTTGATTTGTATTTTCTTTGACCTTCCTTTGGGAATACTTGAAATGGCTGTAACTTTTGAAGGAACGGAAAAGAACAAATAAGTTTACACCTAGAGAGATGTTACAGAAAATGAATGTAATGAACTACCAAACAAGCTGTAAAAGAAGAATTAACTGTAACATCGCTGGTTATTGGATACCAGCTAGCTGTATGTCTGTATTGTTTTACAGAATTCACTTATTCTACATTCATTTTCCTGTAAAATTACTACAGTTCCACCGTAATATTACACTGCTTTTTTTAAATTTCACGTGAAAATTACTTTAAGTACTGTTTTTAAGTACTTTAATTTCACAGTAGTAAGTAATTTTCAATCATTGAACTGCTCTTCTTTATAAACTTGTATCTGGTTACTTCAAAAATACTTTACACGTTTTTCACTTTGCAAAATAATACTCGAAATGACAATGGAATAGTTTTTTGATCACTTACAAATAAATAATTATTTCTTACTTACATACTGTCTTATTATACAGGGTTAGCCAAAATTACCGGAACACCCAAATAATTCCAAAAGGGTAAAAAATTTTTAAAAAAATTCAAACAAACGTTTTCTTATCTTAAACAATCCATCGTCAAACATATTGTTAATACTATTATATCATTTTATAATATAAATTGCGTAAACTTTTTTTTTCAAATGGCACAGCCCGTATTTTTTACATTTTGTAATTGTAGAACTAATTCTAAACATTTTTCATTAATGTACTGTTTATAAAATGCATCATTTTTGAGTTTTTAACAATTATTTAAAATCAGTCATAATTATCAGAACACTCAACATAACACTCCAACCGTAAAAAAATCAAAAAACATTTAAAACAAACGTTTTTTGACATTAAACAAGCTATCATTAAAATATATTTTTAATATACATGATGTTCATTTTATTATGAAAATTTAGGTGTTCCGGTAATTTTGGCTAACCCTGTATAAATAAACGTATAAAATATTTAACTTAATTATTTGATCCTATTATAATTTGATTTATACGTGATATCTATGGTCCAATTTTTACACAAAAACTGTAATTATAAATTATCTTTCATATTCAGAGTAAAAATTTTGTGCGGTATCAGCACAAGCTGACGTATGTCAGAAAAAAATCTAATAGAAAGTTTTTCTCTTTGTAACTCGCTTTGTAACTCGCCGAAAACATACTGCCAGAATCAAAGGAGGAAGAACCAACATTAAAACGTACCGTTCTTCAATTCTTTGTTACCCCATGTATGTAAGAATCATTAAATTTGTGGTACTTACATACATTTCATAACAAATTCTTTCAGTTTATTTCGCAACCGCGTACACCAACCTAAACCATGTAGATATATTAAGTTCCTTTTGTCATTGTAATTACTGTTTTCAGCGCGGTGATTATGCGCGCCGGGGAATTTATTAAGCCAATAAAAGCGACGTAAAAACACCCCCTTGCTTTTGCGGCGGTGTATTATACCTATTGTCCGGCATGTTGTACGTTGCCCGCCGGTGGTTTAGGGTTTTATTTCGCTAATATTTTTGTGTCGTGTGTGTCCACACTGTCGACAGTTGTTGCCGGTCAGCGACGTGTTACCGAATTGCCCGTAATTTGTATTGTTATCTGCGTCGCTTTCGCTCGCTACTAGGGTGGAATAATAGGGAGTTAATGTATGTGGCGGTCATCAAACTGCTGAAGTTCGTTGGTTTTTATACCGACGAGATGTGTTGGGTTAAATGTAATATGTAGGAGGGCATATGGTTATAATGAGGAACTGTAATTTTTTGTCATAACGTTGGACCACTTTTGTTGTAGAGTTATTTTTTTTTTTAATTAACAGCTCCCCACAGGTACTTCTGTATAACACCTAGTGTGATGACTATCTAGCTATATTAATCTAACCTAAATTGCTACCTATAAAAAGTGTTCGATATTAAGTGTTCCCCATTGGTGTAACTTAAATTTAGTTTGAATGTGACACTTTAAACTTCACACACTGCACGTTGCTTTGTTCACCTATCAGCTATCACTCAGATAACACTGCTCGGCTTTTCTAACTTCACTTCACCAACTCAAAAGGTTTGGTTCTTTTGAGTCTGCGCACACAGTCAGAATTGTCTAGAAACTGGATTGCCTCGACATTCGTGTGCTGGAGAAGTCTGTTCTGATGATTCTCTGCAAACTTTCCAATTTCGTTCTCTACTAATTCCATTTCAAGATCCCTGTGGAGACTTCTGTTTCTTATATACCACGGTGCACCCACGTTGTTTGTTAGCACCTTATTTTGGAAGCGTTGAACGATGGTGATGTTGCTTGGCTTAGAGCAGCCCCACAGTTGGATACCATAGTTCCACACAGGCTTAAGTATCTGCTTGTAAAGTCGGAGTTTATTATATGTCGACAAAGACGACTTCCTACCAATAAGCCAGTACATTTTTTTTGTATCTTATGCCCAATTCTTCTCGTTTCTTTTTAACATGTGCTTTCCAGCGGAGCTTGGTGTCTAGCGTCATACCGAGGTAGTTTGCCGTGTTCGAGTAGGGTACGGTGGTGATATTTATTGTAACTGGAACGTATCGTATTCGCTTGTTGGTAAAGTTTATGGTGAACGGATTTGGTTTCGTTCAATGTAATTAGCCATCGTTGCATCCAATGACTAATATTGTTTTCAGCATTCTGCAGTTTTAGCGTTGCTCCTTCAACATTTGTGTCTACTGCCATGACAGAAGCGTCATCAGCAAACGTGGCAACGGTAACACGATCTGGTTGCGGAAGATCATGTGTAGATAGAAGGTAAAGAATTGGGCCAAGTACACTACCTGGTGGTACTCCAGCTTTAATACATTTCAGGGTTGAGTACTCATTATCTTGCTTTATGCTGAAGTATCTGTCAGAAAGATATGATTCTAATAGTTTGCTATACTCGAAGGGTAGTAGCCGATCCAGCGTATAGAGTAGACCTTCGTGCCAAACTTTGTCGAAGGCTTTTGCCACATCCAGGAATACGGAGGAGCATACTTTTTTTTCTTCTAAAGTTCTTTCTATGATCATTGTTATTCTGTGCACCTGATCAATTGTGGAATGTTTGTTTCTGAATCCATATTGATGAGTGGGTATGATGTTTCTTTCATCTAAGATTGGCTTCAGTCGTTTTGCAAGTAGCTTTTCAAACAGTTTTGCCAATGTGGGCAGTAAAGAAATTGGCCTGTAGGAGGATGCTTCTTTTGGTGGTTTTCCTAGCTTGGATATCATCACTACCTCCGCAGTTTTCCAAACAGATGGCACATATTTAAGCCCAAATGCTGCGTTGCAGAGGTTAGTTATCTTTACTATGGCTTTTCAGGGCAATTCTTTTAAAATCTCACCTGTTATCAGATCAAAACCAGGTGCCTTTTTTGTTTTCATTTTTTTAAATTACATTTATTACCTCTTTAGGAGAAACGGGATATATTCGATTTCCTTGGATTATTATAGAATTACTAATTTCTTCTAAAGTTCTGTCTTCATTTGGAGTAAAGGATTGTTCCAAGTAGTCGACAAAGACTATGGCTGTGTCTTTGTCATTTCTAGCCCAGGTTCCATCCGGTTTCTTTATAGGTGGAATTTGGGTGAGTGGTTTCTTAAGTCCTTTAGTCGCCTTCCAGAGAGAATAATCTGTGCTTACGTCACTTGTCATTTCTCGTAGGCTTTTGTTTATTGACTGTTGCTTAGTCTCTTGAATCGTTCTACGTAATTCCTGAGTTAACCAATTTAATTTAGTTTTGATTGCTGGGTCCCTGGTTACCTGCCAACGTTTTCTTGTTTTAATTTTTTTAGAATAATCTGAGTAGAAAAAAAATAGTATATCACAGTCGGTTTATAAGATAATGCTTGGGTGGCTGCACCACCCATGTGCAAATTTGACATCTAATTAGTATCTTGGTTAAAATGTATTAACGTAAACATACTAATTACTACCATCTGTCTTTTCGATAGTATTGACATCTGTGTTTGAAGGCAGATGACATCTGTGTTTGAAGGCAGATGTCTTCAGTTTTTCTGTAATCTGTAGTCGTAAGAGACTCTAGTTGCAACCGGAACAAAAACAGAAATTTTTGTGGTGAGTGGATTAAAAGAATTAAAACTTTGAAAGAGCGTTAATTTAAAACTGTAAAAGAAAATCATTTTTTTTTCTGTTCAGTACTTATAGAGTCATGAGCCTTTACACACAGGAGTCAATATTATCCAAACGACAGATGGCACGGCGATTCTTTCGTGCGGGGTCACATATATCGTTTCGATTTCTCATCTAATCATAGGAGGGGCGTCACAATCTGTCGTTACAGCTTCGCACGTTATAACAAATTTTTCGAAACTGCGTTGATAACAGCGGATATTCCACGAACGACGTGGAACCGTTTTGCTGCTAACCCTTTGGCTGGGGCATCTCTATACGCTTCTCTCGCTATACAGCATCGTTCAGCGCCCTCTGCCTTGTACATGTTTAAGGCAGACTTCCGCATGGAATGGTATAGCCGCTTGTTTTGCGCTCGGATATTAAAATTTATGACCGCAGGATGGCAGCCGTCCGACTCGGTGCCCTGTGAAGAGCGGGGCGTGCTCCGGCTGGCCTCTCCAGACCCCCCCGTATTGAGGGCTACCTTATTTACGTTGAATGGTGAACGCCGTGAACGCGAAATGGATATTTGAAAGTTTCAAAGATCTCCGGGCGGGACTGTATTATAGCCGGTCGATGAGTTATAAGGTCGAAGGTCGGGGAGGTATCAGTTTTGCGATACATGAGGAATGGATCCCGAAAGAGTCTATTACTTTGTGTTTTATGTGCTTCTGTGGATTTTGTTTTTGAGTCGAGTGAAGTTCTATATAGAAATATACGGTTTGTTCGATTCAAAAGTTCGTAGGGAATGTCTCCACGCTAATGGTTTGCCTTTGATATTTTATTTTAGCCAGTATCGTATACGGTTTACTCGTAAGAACAACTGTGGCGAATAGAAGAAAAAAGTTACTTAGTTAATGACGTTTAATAATTTAAAAAACTGTAAAATAGTTTGCTATAACTTTGGTGAATATTGGTTTTCATTTTTAAGTCTGAGCGTTTGTGTGACTTTATCTAGTGAAAGTCAAACAAATGTATACAAGAAGAGATTTACTTCCTTTTAAGTAACATTTGTGCGTTTATAAGACCCAAATAGAGGATTTTTTAACTGCCAGGCTCCTCCACCAAAACTGAAACTACCTGAAAACTCGCGCATTGAGCTTTATTTCGCGTCCTACGTACAACGTATTAAGTTTATTACTCCTACTGGAACTTCTAGCAGAAGCAACTATCATAAAATTACAAATAGAGCTCTCAAAAATAACCCAATATCGTTTCATGTCGTTTTCGGAATACATCATAAATATGTTCCTTGTAATATAAAAAATTTTCTTTCTATCAAACAAATATTTCTGTATAAAATACCTCGTATGTATACTTAGTTTTCAGACAGTATGCAAATGTCGTTCGATGTGATATGAAAAATACAATATCTTGAAACAATATTCGTCGTTTACGGAATGTTTTACACAAATGTTAACATTAATAAATGTAAAATTAAATATAGTATAAGATCATTTCAAAAGGTTCTCAAATCGCTGTTCAGGTATTAAAAAATTAAAAACAAAGCACAATTTTTACTCCCATGATTATCAAGTTATAAATTTATCGTTTAAATGTTGGGAAAGACATAGTAGCTAAAATATGTAGTTATTTAAATATCTTATAACCCATTATAACCTTAATACTCTAGTCATTCAAGATTGTGCATATTTTAAAAATCAATTGCAGTCGACAAAACTGATATGAATCGATAGTGTGTGGTACTCGTAGTGCGTCATATCTAATATCAACCGACAATCATCAAATGGCAAACGATGCCATTAAAAATGTTCGTTGTATAGTCAAACAATCGGTTGACATCAAATCGTCAAAAATTACTGGAAACAATTATACTAAATTAACCGGTTTATTTTCTGACAGGCACAATATTAAAGTAGTTAATATGTTTAGTACTAAAGACACCAGATATATTGTAATTATTAGTTTTATTTATACATACCACCAGTATATCACTATTATGCATTTGAATAATATTTTATTAAACAATGGAAATTATCCTAGAATATAAATAATGGCATTTGACAATAACAGTTGACCAGACCGATCTAAATAAATGAATGTTAGGAGAATTGCAAAAAAATTTTTTTTAAACAAATGGAATTTGTTTAAGCAAATATGGGTTCATTAGCTAGTAACATAGGCAAGATACCACGAACATGAAATTTATAAGTTAATTTCACAAAAAATGCTGAATTCTACCATAATTAGAACAATAGTTGAAAATTAATAATCATTAATTGTTTTAATAATCATTGATTGCTTAAACAATAGGAAGGATTTGTTTAATGAATAATGTCATTCTAAGATAATAAACTGGCTTTTCGAACTCAAAAAAACAGATGTCCGACGGAGTTTCGTAAAAAACGAATTATTTAAACAAATGGAATTTGTTTAAATAAATGGAAATTACCTGACAAATGTTTATAAACATTCAACTAGACTTAGGGCCGATATATTCACCTATCGTCAAAGTTGTCGTTAGCCAACGAACAGATTACGCTAACGTTCGCGTTAAAAATGATTCTGTCTTTTCACCGATCTGTAACTTGTCGTCAGGTAACGAGGACGTAAACATCGCTAACGAATGTTTTTTGGCAGTATAGTATCAAAAGTCGGTAAAAAAGGTGTACTAAATCAATACTTGGACCATAACTTGGACTAATTGCCGCTAGATGCAGCGCCGTAAATGACAATGACAAAACGTAACCCAAAATTCATTCGAACACGTTTTCTAACCGCATCAATTAAAAAGACCCAAACCAAAAATAAAAAAGAAATAGTATTGAAGGAAAAAAGAAAGGACCGCCAGTTTTGCCTCAAAGCCAGAAGTATAATAGGTCAAATTCTTCATTGGAAAGTCCTCTACAAGTCCTATAACTTTAAACTTAAGTTTTCCCAAACGAATTGATACAAAATAAGCTCACTATCGATACTTGTTTTGTAGGACGTACTAACTTGTAATGATTGCTCTTTACTACTAAAGCACAACCCTAAACAAACTATAATCTGTTTATTATTAAGTTTGAAGGGACTGTCTGGCGTCCCTTTTACGGCCTCATTTCCTCTATTGATTTACACTCTCCTTCCTTACTTTCTTCGTTTCCCCGTTGTTTTTTTTTCTTTTTATTGTGAACATAAAGCCTTCGGAAACTCCATCGGACCGGACCCTTCCTCCCTTAGACTTCTCTCCCTCCCGACGACCCCGTTCCCGATTAATGTTGCAGAAATTATCGAAGGCTATCTGGACGGGCGCAAACAGACCCCTTCGCAATAAAACCGGATTGAGTCGGATTCAGTCCGGAGGACTTCTGTTATCTGTTTAATTAGTCCACTCGGTCGGGTGTCAGAGAAAGATCACCTCACTTTAAAGATCAAATGGATCGACAGCATAAATAACAAAGAGAAGGATAAAACGTGAACTTATATGGAGAGTTTAGAGATAAGACAAACACTAAGCGAACTATATAGTGTCTTTTTTTAATGTGATATGCTGCTGACTATTGTGTGTTAAATTATAATTCGTCATTAGGGTAGTTCAAATATGTATTGCAAAAAATTTTGTGATGATAGAAAGCAACGATCCCTCCAAATCGTTTCCAAATCCAAAAAAGGTGGACACGTATTTGCCTTTTCTTCGAAATTTTGATTTTTAATGGTGCCTATCGTTGCATCAAATTTACATAAGAAAATGCACCGGAAAAAGACTTTTTTTCCCGCCCCCAACCTACTCCCACAGTGTCCTGCAACAAAATCCATTTGTTTAAACAATTTTTTTGCAATTCTCCTAACATTCATTTTTTTAGATCGGTCTGGTCAACTGTTATTGTCAAGTGACGTCATTTATATTTTGGGGTAATTTCCTTCTTTAAATAATCAAATATTATTCAAATGCATAAGGGTGACGTAAATTTTAAAATGAATTAAAAATTACAGCCCCAACCTGGATTTGAACCAGGAACCTGAGACCTGATCAAATCATTATTAAGTAAAATATTATTCGTTTTCAATATCATTTATTCGAAAAAATTGAATTCATTTAAAATTCTTTTTTGGGAAATTGGAGAGTTACATTTCTTTTAAAAATATTAAATTTCCTTAGTCAACCAAATTTATTAATCAGATTTCTTTCTGCATTTCTTATTCTTATTTCCTGCCACTGTGTGTGTCGCAAGATAAGTTTGATTTGTTGCTGTCTGGAAACCTGTTCCCTGTACTCTCTAGCAACTTGCAATAAGGATTGTTTTTAAATAATAGAAATTATCCCAACATATAAATGATGTCACTTGAAAACAACGTTGGCCTGAATAACGGTCTAAAAATTAATTTTAGGTGAATTGCAAAATATGTGGTATTAGTTGATAATATAGGCAAGATATCTCGAACATGAAATTTATAAGTTAATTCATAAAAAACGCTGAATTTTCTACCATAACTAGAAAAAAATTTAAAATGAATAGTAATTTATTGTTAAACAACAGGAGGAATTTTTTAATGAATAATGTCACTCTAAGATAATAAACAGCCATTTTGAACTCAGAAAACTTAAAATTTCTTTAAACAAATTAAAATTAACTGACAAATGTTTATTACAAATGAAGAGACAAAATTTTTTCATTTAAGGGTAGTTTTCAGGGCACTGTGGGGGTGGGTTGGAGGCATCAAATCCACATGTATGATAGGTCAAATTCTTCCTTGGAAAGTCCTCTACAACTCCTATAACTTCAGTCTTAAGTTCCCAATCCCGAAAAATTATGTCGAAAAATGCCAAAAAATGCCACAAATATCAAAACATAATACGTGACCACTTTTTTTGGATTTGGAAACGATTTGGGGGGATCGTTGCTTTCTAAATACAAATAGCCAATTTGAATCACCCTATTGGTCATATAATAATATAAAAAATAAAATAAAATTCAAATCTTGTGCTGTTATTGAGACACCCTTTAGTAATAGGACAATCCATATTTATTGTCTGCCATACCCATTACTTTATCACGTGTGAAATGGGGTAGCAATTACGGTGGGAAATTACAAATAGCTTCTATATATGTATCTACGTGAGCAATTGTAATGAGAATTAATATGTATGCGGTGTAGCTTAATTCCGCTTCCCTCACGTACGCTGCATTACTCACAATTTGCGTGTATTTTCTTTCGAGTATACACCGATGTAGCACTTAATGGTGATGTTATGTATGCTAGAATACTGTCATGTATATATTTGAGGTGTCTTACTTATTGGGTATTTCAGTTAGACGATTGATTTGATGATTATAATTCTGTACCTTGAAGCAAGAACAACCAATATCTTTTTTGTTAGTGTGTAGTTTTGAAGTTTTGAAGGTGTGTAAATATTGGAACGTATCCACCGGTATGTTTCTCATCTACTAAAACAGATGCTTCTCAACACTACTAACAATAATGCTATTCCACATTTGGTTGGATCAACTTATGATATTATTATCTAAAGGCATAACCAAGTATGATCGAGTTTTTAAGCCTTACCAAAACCCTATCTAAAATCCTATCTAAAATGAGTCTCGAACTTACATCATCATTAGTATCATCTACAGTCTCTCTACTAAAGATAACAGTTTGCTTGTAACAATCGATGTCGAAGAGTTTACAACACCTGCCTCATTCGTGGACAATTTCGCCGTCTACCCGTCTACAGCGTGTTTGAACTTTCCAGATAAACTGGATTATAGAGCTGTCGATGTGCAATTGTTTCGCCATAGAGACTATAGAACAGAAACCAGGCTAAACCGGGCGCCGCGACGTATAATGAAGTCGTCAAACAAAAGCAGATGTCGATGATGGCCTATCGGGGTTTATTTCGGGCACCCCATTTTCCCCAGGGTTTAGAATAGAGGTTATGTCCATCATGTTTTAATATTCGACAACCGCAAATTAATGAATGGTATATAAGTTACCAAAGAAATAAACAAATTTCTCAGGATTAATTGTATATTAGTACATTATCGTTGCAATTTCTAATAAGCAACCAAAAATGGCTTAGTTCATACAAATGCATACTAGTAGAACGACAATAAATGAAAGGAAATCATTCGTTCAAATGAGTCGTGAAGGTATTTCTCGTCGATCACATGTGCGACTAATAAAAGTCGTTTTGCGCAGATGTCAGCAAATTTCGCAACGGACATTTCCACGGCCCCGTTCAGACCGTATATCTGATGACCGGAGTAACGACGAAATATCGGTAATTGCACGTCATTACTGTTGACTCGCCGAGACGTATTATCGACAGACGACGATCGTTAGGGTGGAGGCACTATGACAGCAATATCAATCACCCTCCACATGTATACAATGCTAAATCGATTCGGTTTAAATCGGTCTTACGACTATGTAATGCGTCACGGTTGACATAAGACGCCACAACGGCGTTAAGCCGACAAAATTTCATTGCCATCTCTATCGAAAATGTTATTTCTAAATTACAAGGTTAATTATTAAGGTTAAAGCGGGATAATTCTATGTCAAATTAACACAGTTTTATTCATCATCACCTTGAATTTTAATTAAATGTTGTACAATTATTGTCCAAATTATTTTAGAGAGATGGTATAGGTGCCACTTTATAGCTTTTTCCGAGAGCTTTCTCCTCATATACAACACAATACCAATTGTGGGGGAATTTTGTTTTCTCAATTAAAAATTTTCCTTATAACTTTTGAAAAAAAAAAAGTCAGATAATTAATAGCTTACATTGTTTTTAGGTAATTCGCATTAGAAGAAGTCAACTATATCATCAAATAATATTGAAACTGAACAGTTATTTATACAACAGTACTACTTATATTATTTATTATTAGTCTCTTTTTTCTCATAGAAATCATTACTATAAGTTTAGTGGAATGTTTATAAACATTTGTCAGTTAATTTCCATTTGTTTAAACAAATTCTATTTGTTTAAGTAATTCGTTTTTCTCGAAATTCCGTCTGAATTCGAAACGGCAATTTATTATCTTAGTGTGACACTGACACTATTTGTTATAAAATTTCTTCAAATTGTTTAAACAATTAATTATAACTCATTTTCATCATTCTTTCTAATTGTCGTAAGAGTCCAGATATCATGCCTATATTATCCAATAAACCAACATTTGTTTAAAAAAATGCCATACAAATGAAATTTTGCAATTCGACTAAAATTATTGTTTTTGGTCTGGCCAACTGTTATTCTCAAGTGATATTATTTATATTTTGGGATGTTTCCTTTGTATAAATAATAAAATTGTATCTGTTTTCAATAGTTCATCAAATTAGAGTACATGCAACAGTTTCCAGACAGCAACAAATCAACATTATCTTGCGACACACAGTGGCAGGAAATCAGAATAAGAAATGGAGAAACAAAATGTGATTAATAAAATTGGTTGACTTTAGGTAATTTAATATTTTTAAAAGGATTGTAACTCCCCAATTTTCCCAAAAAATTTAGATAACTTCAATTTTTTTCGATTATGTATATGATAATGCAAACGAATAATATTTTATTATTTAAACAATGGATATCATCTCAATATATAAGTATCACTTGAGAATAACAGTGGCCAGACTAATCTAAACAAAAATGAATTGCAAAAATAATTGTTTAAACAAATGGAATTTGTTTAAAAAATGTGGGTGTATTAGATAATATAGACAAGATAAGTTAATTTCACAAAAAGGCTGAAATTGCTACCATAATTAGGAAAAAAGTTGAAAATGAATAATAATTGTTTATTTAAACAACAGCAAGAATTTTTTTAATTGATAATGTCTCTCTAAGATAATAATTTGCAATTTCGAACTCAAAAAACACAATTCGGATGGATTTTCGAGAAAACAAATTAATTAAACAATTAGAATTTATTTAAACAAACGGAAATTAACTGACAAATGTTTATAAATATTCCACTAGATTTATAGCAATAATTTCTATGAGAATTTTTTCATTTGAGGGTAGTTTTCAGGGCACTGTGGGGGTGGCTTCGGGGCGTCAAATACATATGTATAATAGGTCAAATTCTACTTTGGAAAGTCCTCTATAAGTCCTATAACTTTAATGTTAAGTTTTCCCAAACCCCGAACAATTATACGAAAAATAGCAAAAATATTTTTCCCGTGCATTTTCCCATGTTATTTTAATCCTGGATAAACTACGTAATAAACATAACAAAACGCAAGGGGGCAGGTGCCCGCGTTGCCCCTTGCCCCTGTCCCCCACCTGGATACGCCTATGCATACGTAGTACGTAGTGGTAAACAACGTCACTATGTTGAACGCGTACCTCTACTCCCCACCAAAGCCCCGAGCGCGTCGAGTGTGCAGAAAAACTGGTCCCAACCAAGTCAAGACGCACAGTTTTCTAGCATATGCACCTCAACGTTTTGTCACGTACCTACGCCGGGCCGTATTAGATCGGTCCGCTTTTCCTTCTTAATTTACCGGTAATTATCGCTATTTTAACTATCATACGGTAATCGGTGTTCGTGTTTCGCGTAACGTGACCCATTCGGTCCGGAAACTGTTCATAATTTTGCGGGATACAGTGCCGATGAGTGTTTGTGCGCGACCACGATAATATTTCCATTGTTGCTCTCAAAATATTGCGTCCAATTCGTACCTGGTCCTGGTTCGACAGTACAAAACGGGTTGCCGACTTCTTCCTACACGGATATGCTAACGGATTAACCCTTCCTGGGCATGGACCTAAGACGGACTTACAACCTCCGCTTCCATGAGACGCCGAAAGGAAAGCGGTAAAAAGTAGTATTAGCCGTCGTGCTTGCGGATGGGTGAGCGGAACAGGGGAAAGAGTTACCAGCTAGCTAGCAACCAGCTAGCTAGCTTTGTTATCAAAGAGCGACCTATGACCCCGCGATACCTTCCAAACGGTATATTTTGTTCAATTACTTATCAAATTTTGATAGCATAATCTGCGGAAATATTATCTGGTGCCAACGTGTGTCAACGGGACTATCCATAAGGCTGACAAAGAAAAGTAGAGGGACAACACCAAGGTAATTAATTCTTTTAGTATTGTGGTATACAGGTGTCTCACGGAACTGGTACATTTGAAGTTTCTCATGTTCTACTATTCCTGCAAACTTGAAATTTTGGAACTTGGAGTTACTCGATCTGAGCTCTTCAGCGAAACTGTCAAGTCCGGTCACCGGAAGTCTGTATCAAGTTTATTATTTTAAATGGAGTGATATAATTTTTATTTCATTTTTGGTTTGTACGTAACAAAATACATCATTTTTGATTATATTTCCCTATACCTAAATATCACAATTTTTGAGTTCTTTGATTTTACTAATTTTTTGGTGATTTTCGCAATTACGTTTAAAATTCAATATCTCGGTTATTATTGAAACTAGAGGTTTCATGAGTGGTGATCCAAAACTAGAAACATAACCAAATAAGACTGTGTTTAGTTCATCCTGATATACAGGGTGTTCAAATTTTACAACACAAAATTGAATTTTCAAACGTAGAAAACAAATTTTTTTCAAATGAAAGACCCTGTATACCGATACGCCATTCGATAAGAAATCTTATTCCCTATCAATCAATATTAGGGTTCCCTATATCTATCTTTAATAGTTTTTGAGATATTGTTGATTTGTTACTGACTGGAAAATCATCCCAACAAATAAATGATGTCACTTGAGAACAACGTTGGCCAGAATAACGGTCTAAAACAATAATTTTAGGTGAATTAAAAAAAAATAATATAGGCAAGATATCTCGAACATGAAATTTATAAGTTAATTTCTCGAAAAAGTTGAATTTTCTACCATAATTAGAAAAAAGTTGAAAATGAATAATTATTTTTTGTTTAAACAATAGGAGGATTATTTTAATAATTAATGCCACTGTAAGTTAGTAAACTGCCATTTCGAACTCAGAAAACAGAATTCAGACGGATTTTCGAGAAAAGCGAATTATTTAAGCAAATAAAATTTGTTTAAACAAAAGGAAATTATCTGACAAATGTTTATAAACATCTCACTAGACATAATAATGATTTCTATGGGAAAGAAGAGAATGAAATAATTAGAAGTGTCAATTTTCTGAAGAATCTACATTTTCTCATTTAAGGGTAGTTTTCAGGGCACTGTGGGGCTGGGGGCATCAAATCCATATGTATGATAGGCCAAATTCTTCCTTGGAAAGTCCTCTACAAGTCCTATAACTTTAGTCTTAAGTTTTCCCAAACCCCGAACAATAATTCGAAAAATGCCAAAAAATGCCATTATTTTGAAAACTACGACTTCTTAAATCAAATCGTTTTCTTAAAGCAAATAACTATGTTGTTTTATATTAAAGAAATAGTCATTTTCTTAACATTAAACAACCATTTCTCTATGTGTAGTATTTAAAATATTATTCACCAAAATACACTATATGTTTGAATTATCAACAAAATATGAACTACATATACAACAACCCAACCTGGCTACAGCCACCCACGTTTACGGCTGTAGTTGTTGTGGTAATGTATAGCTATCAATTGTTTAATCTATGTTTTTTGTTTGTTTCAGGTTCGTAACTCAATCATCCACATTTACAAGATAGTAGTAGGCAATTCTGCGGTTGTCAAGTTTGAGCAACCTGTTCAGAGATTAAGAGAGACCAGGAACAAAAGGAATCCTGCCGTATAGCACTGGTTCCTGCTGAACTTGGACCGCAAGGTCAGTCATTCTTTTCCTCGTATCGGTACTATAAACCTCGTTGTTACGGAAGATATTGAATTTTTTCAGTTTTTTCCCGGGGAAAAACGTAATTTCATAAAAAGTGACAGTTTATTACCTGTCAACAAAGATAAAATGTCAAAGTTTTTTCACAAATAATCGCGCATATCAGTTTGAAAGATAGTGTTTCTAGAAAAACACGTCGGTTGTATCTATCGGTGAAGTAAACTCTACAAGAGAAGGTAGAAACAGCATACATTTTCCAAAAACAAGTTTTTATCGAATGTTTTGAAATATAATAATTTACTCAACTTCAGACCTCTAGACCTAGATGGCAGTTTTTTTAGATGGCGATTTTTTCGCGCGAGGTCATATATTGTGTATTTATTATGTATTGTACGTATAAAAACAATACGTCAAAAAAACAGTTTAAAATAGAAATGGTTTTCAATAACTTTGCGAGTAAAACTGTGCGCTCTGCACAAAATCGGTAATAATCACGCTAATAAATTTGACGACCACTAACTATTGAATTTAATCAACATCCACTGCAAGCCGCACGATAAAACGGAGTAATAAAATAATTTGATTGAATAAATTCCCAGTCAATGTTGGTTAGTTAAATCAATTTCCTCTATAAAATTCGATTACAAATTTCATTTTTATTGAAAAGAAAAATGAACCACCCGATTTTATAAAATTCCTTGTTGACCAGAGTTTTGCATAGGTAACAAACAACGTTATGTCAATTTCGCTAAGCAGCTCATATTTACAAAGATTACCTTAAAATTATTGAACTTATATGGGTATACAAAAGCGTCATTAAAACAGTTTATTAAAGATTGTAATGCCCTGTTAAAATAAAGCCCTTTTAAAATAAAGCAATTGGTGTACACTCGTGTCGGACATTTTTAATGCAACAGTCGAAAATAAGTCCTTAGTCTTCTTCAGTTTGAACTCTCTCCCTCATTTGTATTTTAATGTTTGTTGAATCTAGAATTTTTACTATTTTTGTTGATGCAGCTTTTGATTCTGTTCCTTTTTCGCTTCATTTTAAAACAACATTTGCATATTCTTTTAAAAAAATATGAATAACTCATTTTAGGTAAGTTACTCTAAATATAAACTTAAAATTCGTCATTTGCAACGAAAATTGCACTGATAAATACGTAGGTAAAACTTTTATTAATTTCGTAGTTTTATTGGAATCAAAATCAGAAACAACAAGTATCAAGTTTCATCAACAAGTATCAACATTTAATATATCGACTGACTAACACAACTACAAATAACCATTTACCGTTTATCTAAACTTTGATATTCAATACAACAGTGAATTTAACCGATTCCTGTGAGATACCTTCTTTTACAAAACCATGTCTATTCTCAACGTCTTGTTTCAAGTTTCAAGTAATATTTTGCATTGTTTACTGGTGCAACGAAAATCTATCAGGCTGAGTATGTTGCAGTCAATCAGAATCTAATTGTAAAACGTAGTCTTTAGATTCCATGTCGACTACGTGCTGTTATATCAACAAGTTGTGGACACACATGTTATTAAATTATCAAGTGCACGATCAGTTTTGCTTATTACAATTTAGTTTTTTTAGCTATCGGTTTAACTTGTAATTTCGGTCATTATCTTGAAATTAATTTGTTGCTGGTACTAAATAGTTCAAGACTCTTAATCAAGAAGCGTTTCTGGCAAAGTTTAATTTGTTGCATTTCAAATTATAAAGCTTTACTCGAAATTGGGTGTCTTCTTCAAAATTCAGATATTGGAAGCAACAAAAAAAAAACAAATTGTTGTGAATATGGATGGCGTTATAACTGAGTACTTTAATCATTCCCAAACTCCGAGGCGTGTCTCTAGGTCGCAATGATTTGTTTTATTAACCATAAGAATACAATTTTTCTTTCCTAGTCTTTTTGGTAAATGTATTAGTTGATAAAATGTATTTATTTACAATATTTATTTTGAACAAAGGACATATATTTGATGAAATATGTTGAAGGAAAAAGTCAAATTACAACTTTAAATAAATATAGGAAAATAATCACTAATAATGCAAATAATGTCGGGTATTCAATCAAGTACATATATTTACTTTTTTAATCAAATATATTTTGATCACAAGCACACAAATGTAAAGGATGATGTGATATTAAAATGTTCTTAAATGACCAACAATCTATGTACAAAACCAAACTAAACTATTAATATTTTTTGTTCTATATTTGTTATTGGAATTTACATCATTACATCATTAAATTCCGGTAACCTTACCTATACTTGACACTTACCAATATAACAATACGAAGGTAATCCTTCACATTTCCTTCACATTTCGTAATGTAATCGTCAATGTAAGCCACGTCTCGTTCGGTGGATCTAATTTCTGGAATTAGAGACGGTATGTAGTTTGTATCTGATTTCGTGATCAATGTGCTGATGTTGAATTTTCTCGGGTCGTGGGTCTTCAGTACTTCGAAGTATCTTCTCAGTTCGACTCAGTGCTTTTCTACGTTCCGTTTATACGAACCGGTCTCACTAGCTTAAATCCCTAAACGAAGTCGTAAATTCAGCTTCGGTATTAACTTCGGATATATACAGTGAGAGGTAATTTACTATTAGACTGATTGAAAACTGTTCAAATTCGGTTGTGCAGCGACAACGTTACGGTGTTGCCGGTCGCACTATGCAGTTCTCTGTGTAGCTAGTTAATCATAACGAAACGTGCATTGAATTTTTGATTATTATGCCCGGTTTTCAGTGATCCAATTCGTGTGATATACAGAATTAATAGTTACCCGAGAACCGTGAGGTTCCAAGTAGTACACCGTGGCCATATATTATTAAATTTTCTTTTGACATCGATTTTCACGCAAATTTGAGATTTTTTCTGATGCTGTCCTTGATTAATATGCTACAACTCATAAAAATTAGAAAGCTGTATATGTTGGCGTTTTCCCGATTTTTCCAAATTAAGAAAAATTGGCGCTTTCAGTCCCAATTAGTTCGGATTATCGATGCTCTACTGTACCCACAATTTGAGGTGTGATAGAAATTTATGCAGAGATTTTTGCAGAAGTTATAAACATTTTTCTGTAGAAACTGGTTGAAATATGTTGGTTAAATGATCGTATATTATCGCGATTTATGGGGGACAAAACTCTGAACGTCATAGGTATATTAGGTCTCATAATTACCTACAATTTGAGGTATGATAGAAACTTATGCAAACATTTTTGCAGAAGTTATAAACTTTTTTCTGTGGAAGCTGATTGAAATACGTTAGCTATATGAACGAAAATTATCGCTATTTAGGGTGGCAAAACTCTGAACGTCATAAGGATATTAGGTCTCTTAATTACCTACAATTTGAGGTATGATAGAAATTTATGCAAACATTTGTGCAGAAGTTATAAACATTTTTCAGTGAAAACTGGTTGAAATACGTTAGCTATAGGATCGAACATTATCGCGATTTAGGGGGGCAAAACTCTGAACGTCATGGGGATATTAGATCTCTTAATTACCAACAATTTGATGTATAATAGAAATTTATGCAATCATTTTTGCAGAAGTTATAAACATTTTTCTGTGAAAACTGATTGAAATACGTTAGCTATAGGAACGGAAGTTATCGCGATTTAGGGGGGCAAAACTCTGAACGTTATAAGGATATTAGGTCTCTTAATTACCTACAATTTGAGGTATGATAGAAATTTATGCAAACATTTTTGCAGAAGTTATAAACATTTTTCTGTGGATACTGATTGAAATACGTTAGCTATAGGAACGGAAGTTATCGCGATTTAGGGGGGCAAAACTCTGAACGTCATAGGGATATTAGGTCTCTTAATTACCTACAATTTGAGGTATGATAGAAATTTATGCAAACATTTTTTGCAGAAGTTATAAACATTTTTCTGTGGAGACTGATGGAAATAGGTTAGCTATAGGATCGCAAATTATCGCGATTTAGGGGGGCAAACCTCTGAACGTCATAGAGATATTAGGTCTCTTAAATTTCCTGCAATTTGAGGTAGGATAGAAATTTATGCAAACATTTTTGCAGAAGTTATAAACATTTTTCTGTGGAAACTGATTGAAATACGTTAGCTATATGAACGAATATCATCGCGATTTAGAGGGGGGGGGGGATCAAAACTCGGAACGTCATAGGGATATTAGGTCTCTTAATTACAGTAGAGCGTCGATAATCCGAATCTCTGTAAACCGAACATTGTAAACATTGTAAACCGAGGGAAAAGCCATTATTGTTGGTTTCTATTTAGAGACAAATGTTGTTTTTGCACTCGTATTTTTCACTATTAAATAAATAAATAATAAATAAATCATAAAGAAATTATAAATAAATCATAAATAAACCATAAATAAATCATAAATCATAATAAATCACAATAAATCATAATTAAATTATAAATAAATCCCTTCGATATCCCTTCGATATTGCTTTATTATCTCTTCAATATCGCTTCGATATCCTACTTGTATGTTTACGTAAGCACTTCTTATCATTTTAAGAGAGTTCAAGCTACAACCAATTGTAAACCGTCGATTAAAAAGTGCTCTTAGCTGAAAAGAAAGAAGCATATTCAGTTCGGCAGTCATTTTATTTGGCGAAGTGCTTTTAAAGGCATTGACAACAGACGGCGATGGTCGAAATTTCAGTGTCAACGTAGATTCAAGCGTAAACTCAAATCATTTGGTCGACTGAGCTTTGTAAGTGTTTCCCCCATACCAGTGCACAAAACGTAACTCTTATACAAACTCCTATATATAACTATATATAATATACATAACTCCTTAATTCTCCTAAATGTATAAAAAGAAATGTTTAATGCTGAAGATTTGTTAGAAATAACCATTAGAAATAAAAAAAACAACAAATTTAAGACCAGAATCAATCAATGACATTATGAAATTTGTTCTTATTTGTTGGTATATTGGTCTTATAGTACGATTTATTGCGTTAGTGGATGACAATGGGAAGCAAAGAGACCATTAAAACTGGAAATAAATTGATTTTAGTGGAGAATAACTACGTACTACGAGGATTGCATTCACGTTCAAACTCGGGCAGCTATAAAGTCCTGCTTTGACATGCAATTACAGCTTGGCGTATAATTTTTATATTGCTCCTGCAGCAATTCGATATTGCAAATTCTGCTTTGTGCGCAAATGTAATAGAAACTTCATTTGTTTTTGCGAAATACCTACTTCTATTGTATTCTACAGAGGAGGTATGCTGTTAGCTATATATACCCGACCAAACACGCATTTACCATTTTCAATTTTTAATGGGTAATCAATTCTGAAAATTACAGCTTTCTATCTATTCTGGTGGGTTCAGGAGAGTTTTTGAAAAACAGTGGTTGCCTTGTTTTTAGGTGGTTAATTCTGAAACGTATAGCCCTCTATCTATTTTAGTTTGCTTAGGAGGATTTTTGAAACTTAGATTTTACGTTGTTTTTAGGTGGTTGAATGTTATGATTTCGCTTCATGTGCGATTACGAGCAAAGTAGTTGGGATACAAATTATTATTATACACGTTTATGGGTCAGATACATTGGGTAATTAACTCTAAAAAGTACAGCCCTCTATCTATTTTAGTTTGTTCAGGAGGATTTTTGAAACTTAGATTTTACGTTGTTTATAGAAGGTTGAATATTATGTTTTCGCTTCATGTGCGATTACGAGCAAAGTAGTTGGGATACAAATTATTATTATACACGTTTATGGGTCAGATACATTGGGTAATTAATTCTAAAAAGTACAGCCCTCTATCTATTTTAGTTTGTTCAGGAGGATTTTTGAAACTTAGATTTTACGTTGTTTTTAGGTGGTTGAATGTTATGATTTTGCTTCATGTACGATTACGAGCAACGTAGTTGGGATACAAATTATTATTATACACGTTTATGGATCAGCTACATTGGGTAATTAATTCTAAAAAGTACAGCCCTCTATCTATTTTAGTTGGTTCAGGAGGATTTTTGAAACTTGGATTTTACGTTGTTTTTTGGTGGTTGAATGTTATGATTTCGCTTCATGTGCGATTACGAGCAAAGTAGTTGGGATACAAATTATTATTATACACGTTTATGGGTCAGATACATTGGGTAATTAATTCTAAAAAGTACAGCCCTCTATCTATTTTAGTTTGTTCAGGAGGATTTTTGAAACTGAGATTTTACGTTGTTTTTAGGTGGTTGAATGTTATGATTTCGCTTCATGTGCGATTACGAGCAAAGTAGTTGGGATACAAATTATTATTATACACGTTTATGGGTCAGATACATTGGGTAGTTAATTCTAAAAAGTACAGCCCTCTATCTATTTTAGTTTGTTCAGGAGGATTTTTGAAACTTAGATTTTACGTTGTTTTTAGGTGGTTGAATGTTATGATTTCGCTTCATGTGCGATTACGAGCAAAGTAGTTGGGATTCAAATTATTATTATACACGTTTATGGGTCAGATACATTGGGTAATTAATTCTAAAAAGTACAGCCCTCTATCTATTTTAGTTTGTTCAGGAGGATTTTTGAAACTTAGATTTTACGTTGTTTTTAGGTGGTTGAATGTTATGATTTCGCTTCATGTGCGATTACGAGCAAAGTAGTTGGGATACAGATTATTATTATACACGTCTATGGATCAGATACATTGGGTAAATAATTCTAAAAATTTCAGCTTCCTATCTAGTCTTGTGGGTTCAGGAGAGTTTTTGGAAAACAGTGTTTGCCTTGTTTTTAGGTGGTAGAATGTTATGATTTTACTTTATGTGCGATTACGAGTACAGTAGTTGGGATAAACATTATTATAATACACGCCGCGGTCATAGATAAATTGGGTAATCAATTATAAAAGTTTCAGCTTTCTATCTATTCTAGTTGGTTCAGGAGAATTTTTTTTTACTTCATGTGCAATAACGAGTAAAGTAGTTGCCTGTTGCCTGTAGTACAACAACAAATCATACGAGCACGGCTGGCATAATGCATATACTGGCATTGTTCTTCAAGATTTATTACCCTAATACATGTAGAACGCATTCAGCAAATTGCTTGTTTATTCCGACGTTATACATCTACTGTCGGTCTACATAATGTCCATTATCAATAGTTTCATGCGATATGCATGTTATCTCGTATTTTCAAGACAGCCTGCATTTATTTTGTGTCAGTTTAGTGCGCCACTTCATGCATAGGAAATGAACATCCATGACAAGTGGCATCAGAATTTTAGTCACTGACTTAAAAGCGAACGTTATGATAAGTGCCAGGTGCTAATATTTCAATAATTAAGAAATCATTTCGGTAAAGCAGAAACTAAATACATAATATTACATAATAAATGAGGTTTGGGAACATTTCCCAATGATATAATAGTTATTTAATCTTGTAATATTTGTATGAAAACACTTAAGAAACAACCTGACATCTCCTTCAGTAATATTCAAATGAACTTCTCGAAAGTTCTTGTGATCTATGTGCGGGAATTTCCAGGCTACAGCACGGATATAAACGGGATTAAGACATGTTTTAGAAAGCGCTGACTAGTGTGTAGAGGGAGTTGGGCGTTTGGGACCAACATCCGACGAAAAGGAAAGCTTTCACTAGGTCAACGGCTGCTATTCAGCGAGAGGGTTGTTTCCTCGTCCCACTAGACCCCCCCGAGCGCCTACTGGGCGATGCCAGCCAGTCTGGAAGTCTTTTATCTGTTAACACTTCACGTAGGAGCGTTTTGTTTTGCAATCGTGTAGGCTGTATTCGATTCGGTCTCGGCGAAAATCAGATTTGGCGGAGTTTTCTCGCTCTCGTACGACGCTCCGCGTCTGAGCGGAGTTTTTAAATTATTTTGTCGGTCGGTGCGATTTGCTGCGACCGTGCGCCGTTATACAGGGTTGTCGGCGCGAAATAAACACCATTAAAGATGTATCGCGTGCCTCAAAGCGATTCGGAAATTATTCAGAAGCAGCGAAGTGAGTATTGTCGTCTTCTTTTGTCAACTTCTCTGGTGTGTCTGTAGGCAGTTCGTCTTGCGAATGTTTACACTGCTATTCAACGTACTTTCCAGCTAGCTTTTCCAGATTTTATGTTGCGAGAGATGTTTACGGTCGAGTTATATATAACGGTAACGTAGTTTTGTTATGATTTGTTATGAACGGTACATAGAGTTAGTACGTACGGTTCTCTTTTCGCATAAAGAATATGAGAAGTTGGATTTATGTTGTAATGGATTTTTATCTCTACGTTATGTGATAAAAATTGTTTTGCGAAAATATTATTTGTTATAACGTGCTCGCAGGAATTTATTTCCCGGCGACTCCACCATTATTGAAAATCGCTCTTATTCGGCCCAATTTGAAATGTTTTTAATCACAAAGGGTATATGCCGTTGTCTATGGAAGACTGGGTGATTTACTTGAGAAAATAGCGAGAAAATATTAACTTAAAAAATCTAAAATGTGGATATTATGCGAAAGGTGGATATTTGTCAACAATGCGTGCAGTTTTTCTTTATAGAATATACACTTATAAATATAAATTAATAGCTACATATAACTGCTGAAGTTAAAATTGTTTCCGGTTTTAAGAACATCGACCTGTTTTATCAAAAATCTTAATAATTCTGCTGTTTTCATTAATCTACTATATAGGGAATATGACGTAAATAGAATCCAAGTGAGAAGTAATTTTTAAATTTAATTAAAAGGATACGGTCTCAGCCCGGATTCGAACCGGGGCCTTCTTCCTTGCCGGGGAATTGCTCTACCGCTGAACTACTGAGCCTTGTACAGGATATAGATTTAATTCGTCATTTCAAACGATAGTAACAGTACGGGTTGCTGTCTAACTACTATTATCATGACATCTATTGGACACTGGTGGAAAATTGGTTCATGGTATTTCAAGTTTATCGCAAATCTTGCTAGTGGAAAGTAGGAAACTGGTTTAATCGGTTTAAATATACTATATAGGGAATATGACGTAAATAGAATCCAAGTGAGAAGTAATTTTTAAATTTAATTAAAAGGATACGGTCTCAGCCCGGATTCGAACCGGGGCCTTCTTCCTTGCCGGGGAATTGCTCTACCGCTGAACTACTGAGCCTTGTACAGGATATAGATTTAATTCGTCATTTCAAACGATAGTAACAGTACGGGTTGCTGTCTAACTACTATTATCATGACATCTATTTTCATTAATCGACAATTTTGGTGGAGTCGCCGGGAATTTAAATCTTTTCCTTAACTGCAAGGCTACAAATTGCCTCTACTTGACGTGACAAACAAAAATTACCATCGCTTAAGTGAAATCCTCATCCAAGTCCAACTGCAGCTGCTACTAATAATGCATAACCATAATCAAATGAATTCGGACAGCGAGTTTCTACGACGGACGCGGATGCAATAGTTCGCGTGGTTTAGCGTCTCTCGCAGTAGCCGGGTTGTGCTGGTCCTGGGTCAATAATACATGTTATGCTCGGTAGATTCTGACGGGAAAACATAAACACAATTAAGGTTGAACCGCCGTTGCGGATAAAGATAACAGTACGCCGCCGCCGCCGCTGCCGCCGCCGCGCGCGCTCGTGCCGTGGAGCAGGGTTAACAGGCTGATCTTGTTCCGGCGGAAATGTAATATTATAGTCATTTCGGCGATGAGATCAGCCTGTCGAACTTGGTTCTAGTCACAGTCGGACTGCGAATATTCGTACGCCGCATCGCGCAGCAACGCGCCGCAACGCCCGTAACGGCGCCGGGCGAGTATGGGGCTGTCACCGTTCCGACAGCAAATATCAGACCTTTTCATACACGGAGAAGTTTGTTCGCGAACTTGTTTTCTTTATTTTGTTCTCGCAGTCGGACTAAGGTTATATATGAGTTAGGGAAATTGCTAAGTGATTGTTTATTTAAGATTTCGGTAACTATAAGTAATATAAAAACATGGGTGCTGTTTTTCTTTTGTTTTTGAGATAAAAATAAGACCAATGTTTTGTCCTCTATTCTATTTTCATTATTTTATCAAATGAACAAATCAAATATAACAAAATATATTATTTAAGCAATATACTGGCTTATTCAAAGTAAATAATCAGATTTTCGATTTGTTTTTAAAGACACTATAAAAATGGCAACGACACAAGGCAAGTCGCAGACAAATACTCATAAGTACTTTACGTTCTGAGAAAGAAAGTGTGGGAATAAAGTCAATGCAAAAGCTGTCGAAATTAGTAGTTAGTTCAATTTAATTATTTTTTGTTGAAATATATGCAGTCACGAGTTTGAAATTACACTTGAAATTTCTGTCCGCATAAATTTTCTTCTAGAATTGCAAATCACTTTGTATATTTATTGATTTTCAATGAATGGGACATACACCACCTACAACTCTGTTCTTCTTCTAAAGTACCATTATGAGCAGCAAGATTCAAATTATAGGTTTATTTTCATAAATCACCAGTTGTGAAACTGATTAAAGATTCTTAAATATAACTTAATTACAATAACTTAAATAAATAGGTTCTAGTTATTATCATTGAGCTAGTACTTCAAAACTTCTTTTTAAATAATATATTGTCGATATTGTTTGTGACAATGTCACACAACTCCCTCAATTTCATCTGAATAAAGTTGATATGGTGTCAGTATACACGCACCTGCATCTTGGTTATATAACTGGATATTCGCACCAACTTAGATATACCTCACAAAAAGTTACTAGACTTTCTCCACTATTCCAAATATACTTCACCTGAACATTACTCGATCCCAGGAGCATCTCTAACTATAATTTTGAGAAAAACTAAAATTAAAATAAAAGTAATTAAAATCAGGAATTCAGGAACCCTATTTGCGTTGTTTTGTTAACTTTTCAGGCAGGTACTATACAAAAATAATCCACAAACTCTGTATTCAAAACTGCACCATCTCTATCACCACAGCTTGTATAATCCGACTCAGTTTACAGTTTATTTTCCCAGCGACTGTGAGGTAAATTTTAATAAATTCTTCCGCGTCATCAACGCCAAATGTGCGTCCGGCATCCCACCTAAATTATAACCTTATTATGCGATACACGAAAACCTTGGCTACCCCGTTTTTTTTTTCAGCACGCGGCGCATGCAAAAATGACATTAAAATGTTAGACACGGCCCCACGTCGTTTCATTTTGAAGGGAACGAACACGGGCGGCTTGGCGCGCGGCTCTGCGAAGGGTTGGCTCCCTAAATTATTTTCGGCGACTCCCTAATTTCCCGCTTTGTTAGATAAGGCCGGGAGGAGGGGGTCCCATATCTGTGACGGGAGCGGGGGGGGAACTGTCACGTTGCGTTTTAAAACGTGACAATGCCCCTCGGGTATAACCAAATAACTGTTCCGGTCGTAGGGCGTAGGACAGACGTGAAACCTAACGTAACAGATTAGATTGCTGAAAAGTTTGAGTGTTGTTCAATTCAATAAGTTTGTAGAATACTGAAAATCTGTATGATTTTTTGAAAAACAAGAGTTAAATAATAGTGTTGAAAGCTGAAGAGTAAATGGTAAGATCTTATATAAGGAATTGAATATCGTATTCCACCAAGACATACATATATTCAAAGTTGGTGGTATGATGTATTTAGAATAAATGTATAGATATTCATCTTGACTATATCGCACTTTAAGTAAAGAATGCCATTTAATCAAATTTAATGAAGCCGTTTAATCAATATGATTGTAAGAATTTGTTAAAATGATCAGATCATTTATTGAAAATGATACTATAATTTTATCAACAACAACTCAACTCCCACCTTGATTCTAGTACATTATTTCTTTGTTTAAAAAAAATAGGTATACTCAATGTAACCGTTTCATGATATTCGCATTAATTAAATTGATGATGTTGGCAGATGAAAGTGTTATGTTACAAAATCAAACTTTGAAGTAAATTAGAGTTTATTCTTAACAGTGTTATTCAGTTTCAATCCATCTAAGCATTTATATCTTTGGTGTTATCTGAGTTCATATAATTGTTGAGATGGCTTGAACCTGAACAAAATTGATTAAGAATTAACAATTTATTTCAAAGTTTGATTTAGTAATATAACACCATCATCTACTCACGGCTTCATTGTTCTTAGTTGAATTTAAGGAGGTTTATACTTGCCAGAAGCAACAATAAGTTAATATTATACAATACATTGTTTGAAAGCAAATAATTTATTGAGGACTGTACAATAGTACAGTTTCTTTGTACACAAACATCCCAATATAGGTACTAAATAACAATACTAACTGTGCAAATAATATATGCAAATGATATTATAAATAAAATTTTTGTGTTTTTCTTCCTGGTCGATATCTCCAAGAGAATGACATAAATTGCATTAGTCATGTTATCAATATAGTATGAAGTATAATCTACTTTAACGAAACTAATTATTGGTTCTTCCGTTCCGATAGTGGAGTACTTCCAATGTTTTTTTTCTAATCGTGCTTCTACATTTGGGGGAATTAGGCGAGTTATCTGTTTTGCTTTAGCTGACGCAAATTGCTTAATTATGCATATTATGAAAGTCAATTTCTTCGGTCATTTTTCGTTCTATGCAAGATCACATAATCGACTTTGGCCCATTGATGCTCTCAAATATGAATAAGTATAAATTTTAGTTTGCGAAATGCTCATTCACAACTGACAATAGAAACCAAGATTATTAGCAATATGACGGCTTGCACGGCTTGTTAACAGCATTCTAAAATCCAAAATTTCTTCATATAATTTCTACCATTTTAATTTTTTGTTTTCACGTGGATGAAAACGAAAAGGATTTCCCCAAATTTTTCATAATGTTTTTTTTTAAGTAGCGCGACCTGCTTTAAAACAGCCCTTCAATAACAGAAACAAATCCTAATTCTTCATGCAATTGAATTTTTCAATTCATTGCATAGACGGTAGACAATCCCTTTCATATCTTTTTTAGCTGAGAAACTAGTATCTGGATGGTTCGTCTTTCATCATAAAAATAAATTTGAAGAGCTTTTAAGGTTCCGTTCCAAAAACTTGCAATTCCGACGCGAAATTTTGTTTCGATGTTGTTTTTTTTTGTTGGGTGTCGTCAGCCTGTCCCCCACCAACGTCAATCTGTGGTCACCAGTTATAGGCGGTGTTTAAAGCTCCTGATGTCTGCTGTCTACACCGCGCAGCAGTAATATGGGCAAATAAGTACGTAGTTTCTGGCAATTACGGTTTATTATGGTTAAAATTGTACTTAAATGAAAATCATTTTTTATCTCAAATTGGGCTAGATGTTTTATATTTGAAACAATCCATAGATGTAGAAGTAAAATTAATTTTGATCTTTCCAAAAAAATTATTTTTCATCCAGCCCAACTCGTTATTTATCAAAGAAGTTACACTGAAAATTTCACTTAGCATCTATAAGAGTAGTTAACGATAATATTTGTTATTTATTATTTTTATGGACTTTCTCTTATCTGTGTAGCACATCCTAACTAGAAGATCTAAAATATGAAGTTTTTTTCACACCATTCTCTTTTACTGTAAGATTGCATCAAAAAAGGCTCCCCTCTCAAGTTTAGAGAAAGTTTATTTTTTTCTTCTTTCTTGTCTAGTTGAATTTAGATATAGTTGCTAGAAATCCAAATTAATCTATAAAATAAATAAACGACAATATTCAATAATATACAAATAATATACTCATACATAATTAATAATAATATAACACCTTAAACAACTATACCAAATACAGTAGTTATACATAGTAATATTATCGTTTTTTGTAGTATAATGTCTCATACATCATCTGATAACTTGTTTAATCTACTACATATTAGTATCCTTTCCACCAGCGTGTATTCCTGAAAAATGTAAACATTTTTCACTAATAATTCATCACCCATCATTTTTCATTATATGGCCCTTCGAGACCGTACTTCGAACAATTTGCGGTTATCACTCGGTCAGAGCAAACAAAAAACAACGCAAAACAGTTGACAGTTTTCAATCATCGTTCAAACCAGCAACCGGAACTCCCATCGATAATATATCAAAGTCCCTAAAAATACGCCGAAACGGAGTGAGCACTGGTCGGCCTCGCTGCAATCTAGTTTTATTCTGAAAAATAACCGTATAGAGCGTTCAATACGGCATTTGTTCTGTCGCCGATCGAGGTGGCCGTGGCTAGCAACCGGTGCAACTGCTGCAGTTATTATACGGTCTGGCAGCAGGGCACTATGTCGCTGAAGTACCTATCAGTTGTTGTTGAGAGCTGAATTTCAGCTCTCTATCGAGAAATATTTTCTATTTGTGCCATATCTCAAAGTGGAGTGAACAATATCCTACGGGAACACGTATTATTGGTGATGGTAACGACTACTATAGGTATCGTTTTGTTGGATAGAGTTTAGAGGAAATGCAATGAGTAACTAGAGATTTTTACTTGTTTAGTTTATTGCATCGTTTGAGCATTTTTGTGTTTTTCTTGAGGGACAACTTGAGGGAACTGCAATGGGTAACTGTCTCTCACCTTTTATTGCCAACTTGTTTATGAGCAGATTTGAAACCAATGTAAAGTCTATAGCACCATATTTCCCTAAGACTTGGGTTAGGTATGTCGACGATATTTTTGCCATTTTTGACACCAAGAAGTGCAGTATTCAAGATTTTCTTCTCGTTTTGAATTCTAAATTCAACACCATTAACTTTACTGTAGAACAAGAAGTTAACGGCCAACTTCCATTTTTAGATACTCTGGTAGTCAGGAATAGCAAAAATATAATAGAAATTGACGTGTATCGGAAAGATACTAACACAATCAGGTTTATCCCTAATGATTCGCAGCATCCTTTTCAACAAAAATTGTCTTTTATTAGTTGTTTAGTAAATAGGGTATTGAAATTTCCATTGTCCGCAGATAGATATCAGCAAGAATTATTGTTTATTAAGAATGTTGTCATACATAATGGGTACCCTGAGAAAATAGTTGATAGAATGATTAAGAAGCAGAAGCAAAAAATGTATGTAAATCAAATATCTACTTTACATACTTTGTCTGTAGAAAAGAAGAAATATGTTAAAATACCGTTCGATTGTGCATATACAAGGGGTTTGAGAAGTATTTTTACATCACAAAATCTCTGTATAGCATATTCGGCTCATAATAGCATAAAAAACTTTCTTGGAAACCCAAAGGATAAGGTAGATGTACTTGATAAATCTGGTATATATTGTATCAAATGTCATGACTGTGAAAAAGAATACGTAGGCCAGACTAGAAGAACAATTTTAACTACATAGGTTCAAAGAACATGTAGCTCATTTTAAATATAATCGTTTTGAAAAATCTAGTGTGGTTCAACATATTTTAGACACAGGTCATAAAGTAGTTGTAGATGACTTAAAACTTGTAAAAGCTGTGTCAAATAATAGGGAACTAAACAGCTTGGAAAGTATCTTTATTCACTTGAATAGAGAAAAATTAATAAATTCAGACAGGGGTCCTATACCTAGTTCGCCATTGTTTGACCTGCTTTAATTAAAAATTGTTTTTTACGCTTCAATGATCAAAATTCACTGAGGTGTGACCAACAAATGGGTATATATAGGGTAATTTTTAACATGGACGTCACTTCCACTAGTGATTTGCTCGGACAATATCCAGTAAAGATACTATGAAGTGCTAATCTCTCTTTTCCTCTTTTTAGGTTCTACTGAAGATGGCAACATAGTTGCTGAAATACGTATTTAGGTTTCTAAAATACTTGTTGTGGTTAGGGGTTTATAATTTTATTAATACCTACTATCAATAGTAAAAATATCTTTTAAAAAATCTGTTCTGCAGTCTCATATATGTCTGTTTGTGACTTTTGTTGTCGTTTTATGTTCTCCACGAGCCGCGCGTGACAAAATGTATGTTTAAAAACTTACTTGGAAACAATTTGAATTGATTGTCAATTGTGCATTTTATATGTCATTTCCTATAGCGCTTGAAGAAGTGCCCAGTAGGACACGAAACATGTAGCGATTGCTAAAATAAAACAGTTCGATGTAAGAAGAATTTAATTCAATTAAATTAAAACACTAAACAACTTCGAGAATTTTTTAAAATTGACCAGTTAGTTTTTGCCAAATCCTGTGAACCATCCAAGGAAACAAGGTTCCGAGAAAAGTTATTTTGTCCATTCATATTTTAATCGATATTAACAAAACTATTACGTTTAAAACAATACGTCATTTTAAAGAGGAGAATTGTGGGTAGATTGCAAAAAAAATTACTGCAAAATATTGGAAGATAGAGGTATTAGAGGTGGTTAAAAATGGTGCCGATAATCGAGATAAAATCGGCTTTGATGAGCCAGTCGAATTTTGGCTTTGAAATCATAAATTTTTCGTATCTTAATCTGAAATTTTTACAGTGGTTTCTTTAAATGTTGTGCAATAAAAACCAATTTTCGAAAATATTCTCTTAATAAGTTAATAAATTAATTATTAATAAGTACAGGTTTCAGTTTTGTTAATAAAAAGACAAATAATAATGGTGCGAATGACAGATTACCTAAATTAGCTAGTAACAGAAATAAGTAATAAAATTATAAACCCCTAACCACAACAAGGATTTTAGAAACCTAAATACGTATTTCAGCAACTATGTTGCCATCTTCAGTAGAACCTAAAAAGAGGAAAAGAGAGATTAGCACTTCATAGTATCTTTACTGGATATTGTCCAAGCAAATCACTAGTGGAAGTGACGTCCATGTTAAAAATTACCCTATATATACCTGTCTGAATTTATTAATTTATCTCTATTCAAGTGAATAAAGATACTTTCCAAGCTGTTTAGTTCCCTATTATTTGACACAGCTTTTACAAGTTTTAAGTCATCTACAACTACTTTATGACCTGTGTCTAAAATATGTTGAGGCACACTAGATTTTTCAAAACGATTATATTTAAAATGAGCTACATGTTCTTTGAACCTAGTTAAAATTGTTCTTCTAGTCTGGCCTACGTATTCTTTTTCACAGTCATGACATTTGATACAATATATACCAGATTTATCTACCTTATCCTTTGGGTTTCCAAGAAGGTTTTTTATGCTATTATGAGTCGAATATGCTATACAGAGATTTTGTGATGTAAAAATACTTCTCAAACCCCTTGTATATGCACAATCGAACGGTATTTTAACATATTTCTTCTTTTCTACAGACAAAGTATTTAAAGTAGATATTTGATTTACATACATTTTTTGATTCTGCTTCTTAATCATTCTATCAACTATTTTCTCAGGGTACCCATTATGTATGACAACATTCTTAATAAACAATAATTCTTGCTGATATCTATCTGCGGACAATGGAAATTTCAATAACCTATTTACTAAACAACTAATAAATGACAATTTTTGTTGAAAAGCATGCTGCGAATCATTAGGGATAAACCTGATTGTGTTAGTATCTTTCCGATACACGTTAATTTCTATTATATTTTTGCTATTCCCGACTACCAGAGTATCTAAAAATGGAAGTTGGCCTTTAACTTCTTGTTCTACAGTAAAGTTAATGGTGTTGAATTTAGAATTCAAAACGAGAAGGAAATCTTGAATACTGCACTTCTTGGTGTCAAAAATGGCAAAAATATCGTCGACATACCTAACCCAAGTCTTAGGGAAATATGGTGCTATAGACTTTACATTGGTTTCAAATCTGCTCATAAACAAGTTGGCAATAAAAGGTGAGAGGCAGTTACCCATTGCAGTTCCCTCAAGTTGTTCAAAAAACTTTCCGTTTATTTGAAAACAATTTTGAGACATACAAAGGGCAGTCAATCTTACATATTCATCTATTTCTGACGGGTCAAAGTTGTTATTGCTCAATAATTCCCTAAGAAACTCCAAAGTTTCCGGAATAGGCACACTAGGAAACAGTGAAGCAACATCAAATGAAATCAACAATTCGCCATCCTCTAATTTTACATTGTTAACCTTATTGATAAACTCCAATGAGTTATTAACAGAGAAGCTTGGTTGAGGAACAGGTAAATTGTTGAACTCATTCGATAACCATTTCGCTGGTAAGTAGGTGAGTTAATACCTGATACAATAAATACAATAAAACACATTTTTACGTTAAGTATAGTTTTGACGTTTGAAGTATTTCGGCAAAAGTTAAAGACTAAGAGGTGAAGTTGTCAGACCTTCTATCTGCAATGGCCAGAAGACACACGGGAGTACCTAATCTTTAGCTAACATGCATAGCTAACGTCCAAAAAAGAAAGCTAGAAATTTGTTGTAAACCTTATAAAGTACTCCGACATTAATAATACATTTAAATGCACGAAGCATCTCATCTCACGACGAGAAATAGAAACAAAAACGCGAATAGAGAGAGGAGAGAAGCTAAAAGCCGAAGGAAAAGTTCTCGGAACAACGCTAAGCCGATACAATTACAAGCGAGAGACGAGCTGACAATAAAAATTAAGTGCTCTCTTTCGCCTTTAATTATTTAAAACGAACTTTCTCATTAAACGGGTCGAAACGAAGACGGAACGTGCGCTGCCGCTCGCCCGGCTAAAGAGCAAAACATCAACCACTTTAATCCGCGCTCGAAAACATCGGATCGCTAAGTGCGCTCGGCGCGCCGCACCGCGCCGCGCGGTCTGCCTACCGTTCGCGTTCGAATACCCGTGGGACGGGGCCGGACGCGTTTTAGAGAGAAATTTAAAGAAGGAAAATAATACTCGAAAACGCCATTTAACGTCAAAGGATTCCAATTGTCGTGCAGTTCGTTCGTTCGTTCAAACGATTATATCTAACGACCGTGCCATCATCTATAATTCGAAGAGAATCTCAGCGGAACAGTGGAATTATTAATATTGCGTAATGGAGAGTGTTTATCAAAGTCGTGAATATAGTTGAATGGGTATTAGGTAATACGTGTTAATAATATGGGCCTTAGAAGGTCTATAATATGTGTTACTGTAAAAGCCTGAAAAACGGTCTACTGTTTTGTCTACTGATCTACTGATCGATTTTGTTGTACTCGTATTTTTTAATGTCTGTTTCTGTATTAAAAAATATTTCACCCAATATAGTAGCTTTCGTTTTTAATAAATTTATACAGAATTCAATGTGCCGGTTAGAATGGGTAAGTGATCTCCTGCAATTGATATTAGTATATTATCTGCAAATACGTGCACATCATAACATTTAAAAACCATAGAGTTTACCAAGTAGTATGGTAAATGTTAGTTTTAGCGATTCAGCATCACCGCAAAAACTAATGAAGAAAAAGGTAGCACACAAGCCCTCCAATACCGTATCTCCATCAATAGTAGTTATGAGATTTTTGCAATTTTCTATTAGAAATACCTTTCTTACAGATTAAATTATTAACAAATATTTTGTTAGGCGTTAGGGTTAGGTTAGGGTTAGGGTAAATACATTATAAGTAACAACAATCAAACAGATTTTATACAGAAATTGAAAGAAAAATATAGAAAACAATGTAGCAAACAAATGCCGTGTTCTTCCCTTCGATCGAGCAGATATAAATTGTTTTCCTTGTTTTTTTCGCTTCTTCAGAATGACTGAAAACTTGGTATTCAGAGAGTTAGTTTGACAAGAATAACTCCCATGTGAGTGCGTATATACTTTAGACCGATTACGTGTTACTAGGTTCTTGATATGTATGTATATTGTATGATGGAAAACTGGTTTATCGACGGTAAGATATTGAAGGAGAAAGGTAGTTTGTCGGGCAATTCCGTCATACGAAGAAGCAACCGTAGACACGTGTTTCGGACTATTAGTCCTCATCAGTACGGTATAGTCAAGGAGTAAGATGAGCACGCAATGGAAAAACACTCAAATGGAGACCATAAATGGAGACCCAATGTCGCCAATTTGGTGCTTCAGTCACAACATCTTCAGGATTCGAAGACAAGATGTGACGTCGCGCCGGAGGTGACATTGGCGACATTGGACACCCCCCTTATGGTCTCCATTTGAGTGTTTTTCCCTTGAGTATCCATCTTACTCCTTGGCTATACCGTACTGATGAGGACTAATAGTCCGAAACACGTGTCTACGGTTCTTCTTCGTATGACGGAATTGCCCGACAAACTACCTTTCTCCTTGTATATTGTATATCAACACTCAGTATAATAATTTACTATAGTCTTATTACCCTAAGGCACCTTATTAGAACTTTTAGCTATAGGCTATTTGAAAAGAGACATTTTTACCGTTATATTTGCATAGGGTATGCCGACGCGTCACGCAATACAATATTCAATAATGCACAAAATGAATCCTTGAAAAAGGGTTAGAGTATTCATTCAGTTCCTTTGGATCTCTTTGAACCAAAAGCTTGTCAGCTCTAAGTTTGTTCATGAAAATTCTAAATATGAAGTTTCGTCCCGATACCTTTAGTAGTTTCTCCGGAATCGTCGCCACAAAAATCAGGTACCACACTCAGAAATTTTTTTGTACCTAGGTCAAAAGTGTTCAAGGGACCCAAAAGACTTATTTCCGCTAAAATCTCAATTTTTTTTTTGGCCCGATTACTATATAATACATTATCATACTGCGTATGATAACACGCATATGGACATATATCACTACAATATCCAAAAACTAGAAAGCCAAATATTTTTGTTTTCGTTTCTGATGTGAGACATATTTTGAGTTGTGCAGGTTTTGAAAAGATGAAGCTATAATATTGTGAACATACGACACTTCTTTGACATGAATAAAAAAATATAAAAAATCGTCAATAAGTTTGACCTTGCCTTCAAAAATTTATTAGACGTGGGTTTATTGTAACTATATTATAAAAAAGCAAACTGAAGTTTAGCAGGCAATTAGTTGTGTAGTGTAGTTTTACAATCAATACGTCATTACAAATATGGAGTGAGAAAAAAAAAGAAATGATGAGATGAATAGGGAGAAAATTCAGAATTTTTCCTGAGATGCGCAATAATTTTCAATACTTTGCACTAACGATGATTTCGGTATTTGGGATATTTTTTTTTTTTAGTGTACAAACTAAAAATAATCATTATTTGTCCAGTTCAAACTAATCCTGGACATTGAAGAAATACCAACGGTATTAACACAAACAAAATGTTAAACAAATGTTAAATTGGTCCGTGAATTAGCAAATAATAACTTATTTATTACGCCATGTCTTTGATGATATCTACTGTTCTTAATAAACACGCAACAAAATCTTGTAAAAGCATTCTTATTTCACGTTTTATTTTAACGTTGTAATACCGAAAACAGCCTCAAATAATATTTATTTTTCCATATACCTCTAATTCTTCGTTTAGCTTCAGTCTACACCGTAAAATTATTAACATTATTTGCATATTATAAACGCCTCTTTCTATCCGGATAAAGGAAAGTTATTTTCGGTAGAACGGCTAGAGGAGGCCTTAAAGAAAACAGCCGCGGGGTTGTCGCGAATAAAGCCCTTCGTACCCCGACCTCGTTATCTATGTAAAGTGAGAAACACCGTTACGTAGAGATTAGGACACCTCTGCGTTCCCGTCCTCCATTCTCCTCCATACAAAATTCCGAATCATTTTATACTCGAGTATTTTTCGCCCCTTTGACGCAATATCTCATATGTACGTACATCGTATACGTTCATCATTTACAAGTGGTTGAGTTTAGGGAATGCAGCGTGCGGTTAACGGGCAGTTGCCGCCCAGCTACCGAAAACCACCCCTCGTGCAACCGCACCCTAAACATTCGCTCGGTGTGTACACTGTCATAGAAAAATTTGCTTAAATCGAATAAATGTGCATTGACTCAAACAAATCTGGTGATTCAATAGAGGCAAAGAAATAGTTTTTTTTTTGTGGATAAAAATGCATTTGTTCGACATATTTGTTTATCTAAAAAGTACAGCCCTCAATCTATTTTAGTTTGTTCAGGAGGATTTTTGAAACTTAGATTTTACGTTGTTTATCTGGTGGTTGAATGTTATTATTTCGCTTCATGTGCGATTACGAACAAAGTAGTTGGGATACAAATTATTATTATACACGTTTATGGATCAGATACATAGGGTAATTAATTCTAAAAAGTACAGCCCTCTATCTATTTTAGTTTGTTCAGGAGGATGTTTGAAACTTAGATTTTACGTTGTTTATCTGGTGGTTGAATGTTGTTATTTCGCTTCATGTGCGATTACGAGCAAAGTAGTTGGGATACAAATTATTATTATACACGTTTATGGATCAGATACATAGGGTAATTAATTCTAAAAAGTACAGCCCTCTATCTATTTTAGTTTGTTCAGGAGGATGTTTGAAACTTAGATTTTACGTTGTTTATCGGTGGTTGAATGTTATTATTTCGCTTCATGTGCGATTACGAGCAAAGTAGTTGGGATACAAATTATTATTATACACGTTTATGGATCAGATACATTGGGTAATTAATTCTAAAAAGTACAGCCCTCTATCTATTTCAGTTTGTTCAGGAGGATTTTTGAAACTTAGATTTTACGTTGTTTATCGGTGGTTGAATGTTATTATTTCGCTTCATGTGCGATTACGAGCAAAGTAGTTCGGATACAAATTATTATTATACACGTTTATGGATCAGATACATTGGGTAATTAATTCTAAAAAGTACAGCCCTCTATCTATTTTAGTTTGTTCAGGAGGATTTTTGAAACTTAGATTTTACGTTGTTTATCGGTGATTGAATGTTATTATTTCGCTTCATGTGCGATTACAAGCAAAGTAGTTGGGATGCAAATTATTATTGTACACGTTTATGGATCAGATACGTTGGGTAATTAATTCTAAAATGTACAGCCCTCTATCTATTTTAGTTTGTTCAGGAGGATTTTTGAAACTTAGATTTTACGTTGTTTATCGGTGGTTGAATGTTATTATTTCGCTTCATGTGCGATTACGATCAAAGTAGTTGGGATACAAATTATTATTATACACGTTTATGGATCAGATACATTGGATAATTAATTCTAAAAAGTACAGCCCTCTATCTATTTTAGTTTGTTCAGGAGGATTTTTGAAACTTAGATTTTACGTAGTTTATCGGTGGTTGAATGTTATTATTTCGCTTCATGTGCGATTACGAGCAAAGTAGTTGGGATACAAATTATTATTATACACGTTTATGGATCAGATACATTGGGTAATTAATTCTAAAAAGTACAGCCCTCTATCTATTTTAGTTTGTTCAGGAGGATTTTTGAAACTTAGATTTTACGTTGTTTATCTGGTGGTTGAATGTTATTATTTCGCTTCATGTGTGATTACGAGCAAAGTAGTTGGGATACAAATTATTATTATACACGTTTATGGATCAGATACATTGGGTAATTAATTCTAAAAAGTACAGCCCTCTATCTATTTTAGTTTGTTCAGGAGGATTTTTGAAACTTCGATTTTACGTTGTTTATCGGTGATTGAATGTTATTATTTCGCTTCATGTGCGATTACGAGCAAAGTAGTTGGGATACAAATTATTATTATACACGTTTATGGATCAGATACATTGGGTAATTAATTCTAAAAAGTACAGCCCTCTATCTATTTTAGTTTGTTCAGGAGGATTTTTGAAACTTCGATTTTACGTTGTTTATCGGTGATTGAATGTTATTATTTCGCTTCATGTGCGATTACGAGCAAAGTAGTTGGGATGCAAATTATTATTATACACGTTTATGGATCAGATACATTGGGTAATTAATTCTAAAAAGTATAGCCCTCTATCTATTTTAGTTTGTTCAGGAGGATTTTTGAAACTTCGATTTTACGTTGTTTATCGGTGGTTGAATGTTATTATTTCGCTTCATGTGCGATTACGAGCAAAGTAGTTGGGATACAAATTATTATTATACACGTTTATGGATCAGATACATTGGGTAATTAATTCTAAAAAGTACAGCCCTCTATCTATTTTAGTTTGTTCAGGAGGATTTTTGAAACTTCGATTTTACGTTGTATTTATTAAAGTAAATATTGTACAAATTCTTGTAAACACAAGAAAACTTATCAATCCTTGTAATATCTCGTACATCGTACACATACATCATTTACAAGTGGTTGAGTTTAGGGAATGCAGCGTGCGGTTAACGGGCAGTGGCCGCGCCCCTCTACCAAAAATCACCCCTAGTATAACCGCACCCCAAACATTTGCTCGCCGTAGGTATGCAGATTGCCGAGCGAATCTCGCTCGGGGTTTTAGGCTCGAACAGTCAATGTGGGATATGTAATTGGTAAAAGTGTAACGCTCTCAATGTAAATATCCTGTTATTTATTCGCATGGACGCTAATAGCGTCTGATGGTGTACACACGCGAGCTTTTTTTTCGACCACCCCGCACCCCCCGCCCCCCGGTATAATGAATTTATTGCCCGGAAGCGGGCAAATGCTTCGCTCCGTATTGCCGCTCGAGCGATACTTGTTTACCAAATACGGTTATACAGTCTGATGCGCGCTTTGTGTGTGTACCTGCTAGGTAATAAATTTGTCATTTTTGACGTCAACAAGTCGGAATCGCTGGGGTTAATCACTGTATTGTTGATGTGTTGATGTATGTTCATTAGTGTCCCTGGTTTTGAACCGTGTGGACGTGCTTTAGTGATTATTACGTTGGTCTATAAAAGTAAAAACGAATCAATAATATCGAATCGAGACTAGCAGAACAAAGTAATCAAATAATTGAGTGCGGCGGCTAAAATGTGCGTTCCATCAGAACTGTCGTTTCAATTACGTTATCTGTTAGGTATGTAGGATTTATAATACTTAAAATAATTGGATTTGTAATTGTGATTTGTGTTTTTTAATCAGCGACTAAATAATTGGTGCACAACGTGGAAGCTAAGTGATAACATAACAGAATTGTGTGACAAAGACAAGTAAATGTTTTGTAATCAGAATAAGTATCAATTGTAATTTAAAATTTTAGAGTTGAGGTTATTAATTTTTGCCTGTTGAAGCACAACGGCAATCCCTTTCCTTTACCGAATGCAAAATTTATTATGTATTTTCTATTATGTAACTAAAGAAAGTGCACAATTAATAGTAATATTAATAGTTTAGCTGCAGGAGCAAATTCTATTTGATCGAAATCGTGTCTGCATTAATACCAGGTAGCCAGGATATGTTGCAACTTTTGACAGAATTCAGAACGTCAGCGGTTGCGAAACGTCAATTCAACACGCAGATGCATGGAGAATGCGACGAGGAGGAGAAACACGCGGGCTAACATACACTTACATGACTTTCGGCCACTTTTTGCAGCCTGTGCTACTTAAGAAAAATCTGATGTGGCCAGGCACATGACTAAAGTCATACAATATATAAAATTAATAGTTTAGCTGCATGAGATCTATCGAGATCGATCGTGTTTCCATTAAAATAAAACGAATTAGCCAGAATTTGAAAGATATTGACAGTAGGTATTATCAAAAAATCAGCCTTTAACACTACGTACTGTCATTAGAATAAAAATATCTGGCAGATCCTATATTAATGCAGACACGATCTCGATCAAATAGAATTTGCTCCTGCAGCTAAACTATTAATTTTACCAAAAAATGTCATAGACATAAATTATACAAAATTTCCTCTACTTTAATTTATTATTTAACTATTTTGACGAAATTACAGGGATGGCGGCTCATTTGCAAGATCCTTGAAAACTGCATAACAATATTGCTATCCGCAATCCGCACTTGAAATACACATTGACTTTGTAAACACCATGGAAACACCAAGCTGTTTCAATATTGTTTCTCATAGCGTACGTGCGCGCGTGTTTCTGTTCCTCATCACATTCTCCATGCATTTGCGTGTTGAATTGACGTTTCGCAACCGCTGACGTTCTGAATATTGTCAAAAGTTTCAAAATTTCCTGGCTACCTACTATTAATGTAGACACGATTTCGATCAAATAGAATTTGCTCCTGCAGCTAAACTATTAATTTTACCAAAAAAAATATTATAGACATAAATTATACAAAATTTCCTCTACTTTAATTTATTATTTAACTATTTTGACGAAATTACAGAAATGGCGGCTCATTTGCAAAATCGTTGAAAAATGCTAAGAGTAAATAGCCAGTTCCTTTGGACCCTTTTGAACCAAAAGCTTTTCCGCTCTAAGTTTGGTCATAAAACTTCCAAATATGAACTTTCGTCTAGATACCTTTAGTAGTTTTTCCGGAATCGTCGCCACAAAAATCGTTTACACACACACACACATACACACACACAGACATTTTTTTGTACCTTGGTCAAACATGTTCAGGGAACCCATAAAGACCTATTTCCGCTATAATCTAATTTTTTTCCGCACGATTACAATACTTCATCATACTGCGTATGATAAAGTAAAAATAGATATAACGTACGTCATTATTTGTATTAGTAAGTCGGTTAAATCAGCATTCTATCGAGTTAAAACGTAGCAACAAATAATGACATGCGAAAACTTCGTCGCGACGCACAGCGAACTTGCAAATTAAGCTTTTTCGTCGCCGCTATTTTCGTACAATTAACGTGTCTGCGACTTGCGAGAGAAGCTCGCGTCTCTCCGCAACTTTCAAACAAGCAATAAAACTTTTATTATTTCGAGAGTGGGGGGGCTAGAGGCGTCTACTCAACACTCGACAGACTTATAAAGACCTCGCGAAAAAAAAGGGGGCGCAAAAAAACAGAAAAGAAAACAGACGACCGGTCGCGGGACATAAACGAGGCGCCAGTCGAGAAAATATTACATTTCGTATGATAATTCTCACTTATCAACAATTCACATTGCCCTATCTGCGAGCGGGCATCTTTCTTCTCCCTTTCGTGTTCTCGCTGTTTGGAAATTTAGCTACATTCACTCGGTAACTTTTCTTCCGGTGCGGTTTTCTTTGGTGGTAGATTAGGGCACGTACGGTCGTATATATATAGGTATTAATGGCGTTTCCGGCTCCTTTTGAATCTAGATATTAAGGACTTACCACACAGACTACTAAATTAGCTAAGTATTAACCGAAGTTATGGCACAAATCCCCAGTGCTGTGCGCTGATTTACGTTACGTGGATATGTAGTACGGTGTAATGTGATTCATATAATCAAATGTCGACTAATTGGGACTAAATATCATTAAGCTCCGTAAGTTCAAACAACTTCTGATCACATGTTGCTAAATGTGTTTTGATCCATGACGAGAGATAGGTCTCCTTGGTTTCAAATTTGCTTCCTTTAATCTGTTTCTAACAGATGTTATATTGATTTCCGGGTGGAAACCGCGTTGAGGACTTTGAAGTAGTCGACGTTTCGCGCTCTGTTGCAAGAGGCATCTTCAGGACTAAGTTATCAAACCAAGCGCTAAGAAGAAGATGATCATCTTCCGGTTTCCACCCGGAAATCAATATATCATTGACTCAGACCGCGGAAGTCTACAATTTAGATATGCACTAATTTAACTGTTTTTTCGACCTAGAAACGGCTTGGGTTGTAGTTTTGGTTTTTTGTCCAACAGACACGTTTTGGTTATCTTGGTTGTACACTTACTGAAACGATTTCAGGTTTTGACTTAGATCTCAAACACATTAATATTTTCCCGTTTACGTGTAACATAAAATAAGTACCTACTTCCGAATTTTTAATAGAACCGTTTCGGTTTTGAATATGTGTCCTGGACTACGAAACAGGGGTTTATGTGCCAAGAGCATCCACCAAAACTGAAAACGTACTTTAACTTGGTTATTAAATTTTATTATGCGATCCTTTCATGGAATTTTGACCTTATGATATCAGTTTTGTCTTTTAGTCCACCCAACCAAACTGTCATAAGGACAAAATATCGTTTAATTTTTTAATCCAGAGTCGGTTGTTCATCGACTCCATTAAGATGCTAATGTTTTAATGTGACAAGACCACCTACATGACAATACGATGATACAATGATACTCTTAAATCCGCTATTTGAAATCTTGATGTATTTCCATTGGAAATTGAAAGTTCTAGAATGTGAGTCGCCGTATTAAATACGCAATTATCAATTTACAAAATTTAACGGTAGATTTCAGATAAGAGACCTTTAAAAAGTTATATTTTTATAACCGGCGCATCCACCAAAACTGAAAACGTACTTTAACTGGTTATTAAATTTTATTATGCGACCCTGTAATGAAATATTGACCTTATGATATCAGTTTTGTCTTTTAGTCCACCCAAACAAACTGCCATAAGGACAAAAAATCGTTTAATCTTATACTTCGAACATACGGTATCAATAGACCGTTATATTAACTTATATAAATAAATACTAATGAGAAATCTGTCAGCGATGATCACACTATACATGTACATTAGCGTTGATGGATTGCCTCTCTTTTCAATAAAAATGGTCAAAACATGTCTGAAGTGCCCTCCGTTGGGATGGGATATTATTAATGATGCGGGCCTAGTGTGTTCTTTTTTTGCCGGGCTCAGTTAGGCGTCGCTTATATGTTACGTACGGTATAAAAGCTGTTTTACACCGTCCAAAATATTAGCCCAGATATTATATAATATTCGTACCAATATAAATTGTGGAGTATCCAACAGGAAATAGTTTCGAATATCGCATAGCTTTTCAAATTAGCCAGAAATTAGCAACGTTTTCTTCTATAACATCTGGCCCAATATCTTGGACAGTGTAAAACGGCTTTGAGCTGACCTCGATGCGGCGCTACCGTTGCAGTTTTCGGTTTTGTTTAGAGGGAAAATTTAAAGCCCGCTGCGGGCCAATATCGAAAAAGTAATTTTCAAGTAATTTATATTCCAGGTAGTTGGATAAGGTATGCTCGAGGTGTAAGGCCATTAAATTACCATGGAAACTCTTTTACCGTTGACGCGCCGGGAAGTTTGAATATAGTTCCGTCTTCGTAATTACCATAATAAGTTTGGCATGCCGTACTGGCGACCTGCAATATTGATGTGATGGGGCGCATAAAAAACTGGTAGAAGTAGCAATTTTAGCACCGATCTACAGGTGAGACTTACGATTTGGCAATATACACTGCTCAAAAAAAAATTAGGGGAACACGTTTTTCGAAAGCTGTAACTTTTTGAAAATAATAGTTCTAGGATTTTTCGGGTAAAAGTGGGCAATAGTAAATATTAACTAAACCCATCCCGTAACCGATTTTTTTTTATGATCTAAAACCTATAGCCATAACCGAACATGAACAAGAAATGTCAACCAACAACATATGTGACCTGGTCTACGGAAAGCGCGTTTATGTGCGAAAACCGGTTACCGAGATAAGCGTTGGTAAAGTTTTGAACAACGCTCGTTTTGTAATAATTATTTACTTGTTTGTATTCCATAATACCTGGAGATTGCGTGCCTATGTTTGTATGGTCTATTTTCCCTTTCAGACGAGGAACTGCTACTTAAAACCCACTGTAGTGTAGACTCGGAGAGTTAGCAGAAGTTTTTCATGGCAGACAAAGCATTATTTCTAAAAAAACGACATTTTTAACACAAAAACATACAAATGAAAACTGAACTTACATAATATATGATGGACATTGTATACTCCCACCAATTGAGATAAAACCAAGCAAAGTTTCTTATGATAGTCGAAATCGCTGATTTCTTCACCATCATCGAGTCGCCAAGGATCATCCAAAAGATTCATCACTATAGTAATTAAATAAAATCTCACAACATATGAAACGTTAGGTTAGACATTCTAGCAGACATTCTGGCGGGTAAAATTAACCACGATTTAAGTGGTAGTTAGGGTTAGCGAAAATTTTCCCCTAGCATCTACGACCAACACGTTAGCGCTTTCCATACGAGTTATCCAACAACAACAAAATACACGAACGTTCGCGCTAGATAGGTAAAATCGATTACGTGATTTTCAAACTCTCTCCGCTCTAATATGACGATATGTAGGGCAGAAACATCTCATTTCAGAATGGAGTATTCTCCCGATAGATGCTAGGGAGTCGAACTGTGCAAGAGGAGCCGGGGGGGGGGGGGGCATCAGATGTTATCACTGTTTACTAATGCGATCACTTCTGCGATTCGAGGGTCCCTCAATAACCATAAACTTCCGTTTCCGTTCGCGCGATACCGTATAGATTGGAGAGACCTCTATCTGAATCTCTCGTGTTCTGAAAACTCGATTTCATGGCAGATGCAAAGGGAACCGGGCGGTAGACTCTTTAATATAACTAAGTAAGTAACGTTTCGCTTTGTACGAGCTTTCGAGAAGCTTTCGGAATGAGGTTTGAGATTAATGAAAAACTGTACTTCGTCAATCTGCAAGGGATGGAGATTAATTCCGGGGGTGAGGCATGACGAAGGAAGTAAATTATTCATATCGCCGGTCATATTGTTTGGGTTATGAATAATTTACGCGTGCCGTTTTTCTTTTTGGTGCGTCTGTTGTCGAGGGGAAATATTTTCGTTTTGCCGGAATTTTAAATTAAATTAAATTAACGTAGAGATTGATATAATTAAACTTGGCATATATTTTTTTATTTATTACTTACATTTTATACACTGAGGAAATATCGCAGGATACACCGTAATTACTGAGTTCACCTTTTGAAATGTATCCCTTATAATTGTTCAAATAGGTAAAAGAATTGATCATTTGGAGATTCTTTTAAAATTATCATGCTATTTCATGAAGATGAAGGCATATTTCATGCATTTTCCCCTTCAAAGAGGAGTGCTAAGTCCTTCCAGCCAAATAATCGAATTATAAAAGTTCTGAAAAAGATGCGGTTTGTTAATACATCTGACTTGACAGAACAGATATTAATCATTATTGACGCAATATCGCGTTTCTGAAAACCTGTTTTTGTTCCAAACCTCCTACTTTCAATATTATTAAGTATTTTTTTTCACTATCATTGGCCCATTCTTCCTTCGTCCATTATATGTTTTTTAACTTGTTTGGTTGAACCTTAGTAGTTTTCGAACAATTGTTGCCAAATATGGGTGGACAACAGTTAGTTATTTTTTTTTTTCGAGATCTCCTTAGAAATTATAATACATATACAGTCAGCGCGTAAAGTATGGAAACATGACAAAACATCTGAAACTGTTTGTTATTTGAAAAAATCTTCTGACACGTCAATTTTTAATTATCAAGATATGCATATTTATAGGAAACTTAATTTCCGATTTTCAATTGTTTTCGTCTTATGACGTCATCGATACTTCTTTTTAAATAACTCTTGTGTGTTGAAAAGCGAAAAGGCGTTTTCGATTGATGAATTTACGCTGAATCTGAGACCAAAAACCGCACCCCACTTAAAGAATGCTGTAAATACTGTAAATGCGAAAACATTTGGAAACAAATTTCAGGTAAAAGTCTAAAGATTAAGGTTTATTATGAGCCTACTTTGTAAAAGTTACCAAAATCGCATATTTTGACCTTTTCTCCCCACTTTTACCGCAAACCTTGCAGGATAAAAAAAGTTTGGAGTACAGAATTATTTTCACCCAAACCGTTTCTACCCATTCTACCCAAAACGCAATTTCATATTCAATTCACAAAAACTATTTTTCCCCTAAAATTATCAATATTTTACAATTTTCAGTTGTCTTTTAGTCGAAATATTTTCAATGTAAGGCCAATAACATAATTTCGATACGCAAAATAGACCTTATGATATCAAATATTTTTTTTACCTCTATTGTTTTTATAGATGACGTCATCGAAATTTTTTTAAATGACAACCCTATATTTTTTTAATGTATTAGACAGATTTTTTAATTGTCTGAATGGTAGCATAATATTTTTATGGCTTTACATAAGAAAATTTTCGAGAAAAAGACTATTGAAGGATATGAAATAAAAGTGACAAAATCTGCGGAACGGTTCAACCGAATTTAGCGAAATTTTGGAATTAAATATTTTGCAACCACGTGCAACCATTGGTGTTATTATCGTTGATGCAGCGTTTACAGTTTCTGAGATATAACCTCAAAGTATTGAATTTGAAATAGTACACCCTGTATATTTAGACATTTTCTGTTACAGTCTTCATTATTATATCAAAAACATCTAGAAACTAACAAAAACCTTTATCACTTAGGTCTAAAAATTATCAAAGCAAAAATTGATAACAAAAAATAACAACAAAATATAACAAAATATAAACAGAGCAAATTTAAAACAATGTGTTCTTGTTAATGGTAGGGGATTCTTTAAAATGCAAATATTAGAATGTAATTATCAGCTTGCCTGTACCGGGTGTTAGAAAAACTATGGAAAACTCCTAAGAGTAAAGTACCTTTATTTTGAGAGGTTAGCAAAAATGTTAGTTGGAAAAGTGTTTAGAAATATTAGAGTGCATTAGATAGGAAACTATGTACTTTTTTATCGTTGCTTGTACACTCGGTATATGTAACGTCGAAGATTACTATAATTCCATATTATGCTGTGATAATTTAAAATATTTTATCAAATAATATTTTTGCATAGCTTTTTATAATAAAAGTACTAAGCAAGCAGATAATTACATTTTCATATTTGCAATTTAGGTTTAAGACATTCCAAAAGCTTTTATGTAGAATAAAATTTTCTGAAAACTTATCAATAAATTTTTGTCCTGTTAGTGTTCAACTTTCTACCGGATAAGGTAAAACGGTATATTTCGTTAATAATACCACATAACAACACACATAACAACACCGAAATATATGATCTAGCTTATCGAACACCGTAACTACAATAACTGTTGACAATTGAGATCGTTGAGCGTCCGTTGTTTACAAATCGTGGAAAGTTCACATTTGGAAGTTTTCGTTCGCAGTGCATTATGGGGCCGCTGTGGTTTGCATAGGAACGCTGCAGTATAAACGGTATATTTGTTTTGATAGTCGGATGCAACGTTTATACACCAAACCTAACAATGTTCTATTGATGCTTTAGTAGCACAGCGCGCACCGTGTTTGTGTACGAACGGGACACCAACAATATCACCTAACATGAACTAATATGCGATGTTAAGAAAATAAATTAATTCACACTCCACACAGACACGTAGGTAGATATGCCAGATATTTCTGGTTTTAACTGTATCAGTTGATCAGGTTCTGTACATTCCTAGATTTAATTTTAATTGGGTAGTTAGCAAACTATGGTTTGTTTTGTCTTGAATTTCCTGGTTACTACATTTTTGGTGTAAAATCTGGAATATCTGGGATAAGAAGCTAGAGGCCGGAACTGTCTTTAAAACCGTAAATCACAAGCTCGGTTCTTTTCAGGCTGCACGGATATTTCATTTCTTCCTTGAATATTTTATTGGTTATCCCTGTAACATAATTCGGTATGCTGAGGTAGGTTTAGTAACACCTAAATTCTGGTAAAACTTTCCGACAAAGTTTATGTCTTCTTTTTTATATTTAGACAGAAAATTAAATCTTTAGCAAATGGACAGGTCAATTTTTTCTCTTTGTCATCGTATAGTAGGTTCATTTCCCCATTTTTGTATACATTAGACTAATTTTCAGATAATTCAGATAATTCCTAAAAAGTCCTAAGTATGCGTCATACTTTTTTTGGGGTATTTTTCCCCAAACTATGTACTAAGTTTTATTTTTTAATAGATGATTTGTTGGTTCCCGGCTCCTCCGCCAAAACTGAAACTACCTGAAATCTCGCGCATTGAGCTTTATTTCGCGGCCAACGTACAACGTATTAACTTTATTACACCAACTGGAGCTTCTAGCACATGCAACTGTCATAAAATTTCAAATAAACCTCTCAAAAATAACCCAATATCGTTTCATGTCGTTTTCGGAATACATCAGATAAATACTGCAGACGCTCTGGTCCTTGGTTACTACACCGACTTAGGCATTTATTAGCATCTTACGTCGTACGTGTTACGTTCAAACCTGCAGTGTTGACGAGCGATTCTATATAAAAATGTTGTGTCTCGGTTGTAAAACGTCTGGAACCACCGCGCGTACCTACGTTTTACTCGACTGCAAACTATGCACATAAAATATCCGTTTATTAAGTTTATTTTATGTTTAATATATAATATATTCTCCTTATTTAGGAGAACATATCTAGAGTTATTTATAATAATATATCTGTGGGCTACTTTTCATTTGCAAAACTGTGTTTCGGTTGTAAAACGTCTGCAACCACCGTACCTACGTTTTACTCGACTATAAACTATGCAAGAGCATAAAATACCCGTTTATTAAGTTTATCTTATGTTTAATTTATAATATACTCCCCTTATTTAGAAGATCTAGGCTTATCTAGGCTTATTTATAAAAACATATCTGTGGGCTACTTTTCATTTGCTATCATTTACTCTAAGACACCTTCAGGGGGACGTGGTTTATTTGAATGCTGCTCGATCAATATTATGAGCCTTCGGCCGGAAGTCTGGCCGGGATGGCTCTCCGTGTTGCATTATTAATGGCGACGTTAGTTTTTCCGCTTTTCCATTCGGCGATATTAGAATTTCAATTCGCGAAATGAGAAAATTTCCGTAATAAATAATCCTATTTTCTTCATCTGACGCACGCCAGACTTCTCTGCTTAATTTCGCACAGTCGGTCCGTTTTTTCTTGCGCGTCTACATTAGCCGGTAATGAATCACAAGAAAGAAATATCGTCCGAGATGGAATTATGTCCTTTTGCGAAATTAAGTTATACGTTATCTGGAAAGTTATGAATTTTATGTGACATAGAGCATACGCAAAGCCAGAAGAGTTTTGATTAAAAAAAAAACATTCTTGGGTATACAGGGTTATTGGTGATGTCAGTAATTGAATAGAGAACTATTTTAAAATATTAAACTTGATCATTGAGAATCATGAAATCTGATGAAGACAAACGTGGGTTCCTGTCTGTGTTAAGAATACTAACTCCTTTAGAATTAACTCTGACCACCACAACATCACGCAAAAACTTTCTGATTAAATTTCTTAGCTTTTGGTTTCGCACAACAGTGTGGAATAAGGCTCTTATATTACAAGATAATGAAAAAAAAGGAACACTTTTAAAATATGTGGTTTAGTGTATAAAAAAGATCATCTATTTTTGTAATAAAATAAAAATTATATAAAAAATCCGACATAAGAGTACCATCAGAGCGATGCCTGTTGTACCCAACGTAAAATAATTAATTTGTATTTCCCTGTTATATTTACCCATTAATATTAATTCATTTCTTTGATATGCATTGAACGATTGTATTACTGCATATTTTTCAAAATTATCTTCAGTAAAATTATTTCGCTTAGATGTTAAAAAGTTTCGTCCAGTATACTTCTTGATATTTTTTTTAATAACGGGAATATTAATTTTGGTGAAAGATATATTAGCAGAAATAAATGTTTCAGATAAATCATCAAAAAGGTTTTTATTTGACGTTCCTGTGACATTTCTATGTTTTTTATGAACCCAAAGACATTGCTTATTACGAATAATGAAATTTCGTGTGCAGAAAATGCAAAATACCTCCCTTTTCTTAACGAATAGCTAAAATATCTGATAGGCCTGTCCTGTTTACCTCTAACACTACCTAATATTCTAATCAGCCACTTTTGTCTTCTTAGTTTTTATTAATAATCTTAAACATAATTTGGATTAATACATAAATTGCATTAGGATAGATAGCGGTGTAAATATTTCCATGAAAATTACGACGTGAAATTGCCAGCTGTCGTATCTATTCAACATTCAGCGTCGGCTGAAGGGTTTTAGGCAGCGGGAGTCATCTGTTCGGGCGCGCCCATAGTCGTTAATTTTGCGATGGCGCCACATATTCCGAACTTACTGTGCCTCTCCACTCACTGTACACCTCCACCTTCTCCATCTGAACCGCATTTAATTAAACCCAGCAGCGTCCGGGCCCATATTTGAGTTGTTTTCTGAACATTAATCAAAATTTATACAAAACAGTGCCGCGCCGCGCCTCGGGCGCCCTGCATATGGACCGGGCGCAAAACACACCTTTTGCCGAGGATAACAACTTTAACGCCTCGAACCCTTTCGAAATCCTTTCCCAAAATAATAATACCTATACGCGTAACAATGTTTAGAAAATACGCAAAAGGGTCATTGCATAATATCACCGTGTAACTCAACCAACAATTCCGTTAATTTAAAAAAAAAATAACATATCTTTCACTCAATACTTTTATATTTATTTGAACTAAATAAATCTCGTTCATTATAATATAGAAATTGATAAATTTTAACTGAAAACATAAGTTGTTTGTCACAAATAACCGTTATTTCTACCAAACAAATATTTCAAACAATTGCGTTTTTATCCGCAAATAAATATTTCTTAGCCCGTATTGAAACACCAGATCTCTTTGAGTCAATGCACCAGTTGGTGCGTGTTGGTGGCGCTTATTGTCATCGATCGGCGCTGTTGAAGGTTGGAGTACCTCAGGGTTCAGTACTTGCTCCCCTGTTATTTCTTATGAACTATCATGGCCATATAATATGTCCCTTCTTTTGACGTCGATTTTCTCGCAGAACTAGGGGCGAAAAAATTTGAAGAAATTCTGATGCTGTCCTTGATTAATATGCTACAAACTCATAAAAATTAGAAAGCTGTATAAGTTGGTGTTTTCCCGATTTATCCAAATTTAGAAGTGTTTTTGTCGCGTAAATTTTATTCGTTTAACTTTAGCAATTAATTACTCCAGAAATAATCTATAGATTTCAACGAATTAATAAGTTAAATCACCTGCGGAATGCTGGTTTTCAATGTGCATTTTTGTAAAATCGTTGGATTAGTGGTTGACCCACAAAAAGCTATATTATGCAATGCCAGCAATTCATTTATTAGAAGAGCTAGAATAATGAAATATAGACTAAAGGCTACCCAATTATTCATAAGTTTAAAGTTTATTACATAATCATTGTTTATCATGCATCTTTCGTACAAAAGATCGTGCTGAAACTCCGCGTGAATTCCGACGCTCTACGGTCTTTGTGGTGCTGCGGGGAAGGGAGGCGTTAGCGGTGCTGTCATGTCGGAGAGAACCGACACAGCTGAGAGAACCGGGACAGCTTATTATCAATACACAAAAAAAACGATACCTTGTGAAGGCAATCTTAATTTTTGCATAATTTTGATTATATTATGTGACCCGGTACGAGAGAAATCTCTTGTATCGATTGGCGTTTGTTTTCTTCAGTTTTATGCAATACAGTTGTAAACAACTTATTTAGCAATATTTCAAACAGTTAATATGTACTTGAATTTTAATATTTGTCGTATGCAACACACCAGGGCCGGCCCTAGGCGGTAGGCAAGGTAGGCAACTGCCTACGGCGGCAAAGTTTAGGGGCGGCAAAACCAACTGAACTACAATAAAAGAGGCTCTAAAATATTGCCTGAATCTAGAAAATAAAGGAATAGTAAAATACAATCAAATACAATAGGAATTGACAGGCTTCATTTCTATATTTTAAGATGCATAGCAGCCAATAAAAGACACATTTAAATAAAATAGCTCGTTAGCTTTTATAAAGAATTAGGATCAATTAGGAAAAATATATGATCAATTAGGAAAAATAATATGAAAGTGTACTGTAGTGTAGTGATCCTATACAAAAATCAAAACAGAAATATAAACTAGTCCTAACGATCCTTTTGAGTTTTTATGCGATATCCACAAACTTAATGAAAATGTTATAAGTAAAAATGATTTACTGGCACATTCCAAAGATATAGAAATCGCTTTAAAAGTTGGCGATTCCTTCATCTTAACGGTTTAGCATTTTTGCTGCCGAAATGGTAAGCTAGTTAATTTTTATTTGGGTAGACACATAATTTGCCCGCCTATAAAAATAATATTAAAATGTGCTGAGTCTTTGATGATATTATTATTGAAATTAATTAAAAACTATCAGTGATTAAAAAATTCCCCATGAAATGCTTGCATCAATATCTCCGAAAATAATACTCTTAGCAGAACAAATTATACATCATATTAAAGATAAAATTTTGATGAAGATTTGGGTACATGATAAACAAAGAAGTACTTAAAATATTGAAAGATTTAGATTTGGGCAAATGTAAAGAACGGGGATATTATGTCTATATCTATTCTGTAAAAAACGACAGAAGTTTGCCGATGGCAGATTAGAGATTACTTAACAGTGTAGATTTTGACATAATATTTCGGTTCTGAAAACCCGTTTTTTAACCTTCTCCTAACATCTTTCTACATCTTTCAATATTTTTAAGTAATACTTTTCATCTTTAATATGGTGTACATTTTGTTCTGCTAAGCTTAATACTTTCGGAGATATTTGATGCAAGTAGTTCATGACAAATTTCACTGAGAATCACTGATAATTTATAATACATTTCAATAATAATGTCTTCATTCAGTAAACATTTTGATGGTATTATTGGTACTATTTTCATAGTCGGGCGAATTAATGATGTTAAATGATTTTGCGTCCATAGACCTTGTTTCCAGAAGGTCCAGTTGACGTTTTTACAAATTCATTTCCTGCCTTAACAATGGGCCAAAATTAAACATTGCTTAGCAGTTTATTTCTAACCCTGCTTATAACTGTTGCTACCTGAGCGGGCGATAGACAGTTGCTAAACTAATATTAGTAGAAAAGTACTTAAGAACCATGTCTAGCCACTGAATATGAATTGAGTAATACATTAGATCTGAAAGAAATTACTCGCGATTTTGCAGAAAAAAGGTTCGAAAGAGCTAATTTTAATTTAGGGTTAAACTTTGTATATTGTACTAGTATTCTTTATTCTTTGTTGTTTTAAAAGTATTGTTTGTACTAGTATAATTTCTAAAGGTTGTGTTTTTATTACAAATAAATTTCGTCAATATCTCAGTGTTGACTGTATTTTTCTGGATCATGATTTTTGTTTAAATCTGTTGTTTTGTATAAATCATTTATGAGTTTTTTTTTGAGAGAAACTCAATGGTGAAAACCAAAATTAGCTATCCTCTTTTGTTTTCGAGTATTATTATCCTATTAATCTAACAAATTGCACTGCGAGATATGCACTGTCAAATATTTGTACCGATGCCGATTCGTAACATCGCACATCTGGACTTGCAAACACGTTGCAAACTCTCGAACGCATCGGCTGGCTTGACAAAAACTTGTAGTTCTGTGGCCTTCTACGCCGATATTGGGCAGACTATTTGAGGTAAACATATTAATGCCGCATGAATGCACCGGTGAAAAATACATTCTTATGCCTGCAAGAAATAGTTTTCGGGCTATAGAATTCTTAATACGTTTTACTTTCGACAAGAAAATAATATCTTAGTACGTAGTGTGTAGGATGTTTGTTTTCGCTACATTACTAACGCGTCTTGCAAAATATAATGAAAAATAATACACGCAAGGACTCATGATGCATGAATTTATTATTTGATAATAATTATTTCAATCATTTGCAGTTGGTTTGTTATAAAAGTAATTAATCAATCAATCAGGGGGCGGCACTATTGAGATTTGCCTACGGCGGCAAAAACGCTAGGGCCGGCCCTGAACACACAACTGACGATTAACGACGATTTAAAAAATGCTATAAAACACGTTGATCTATTTGAAATATGAATGTTGGCACCACTTCCGGTAAAACCGGAAGTGACCAAAAAATGTTTACTTGGATGTTTATATTTGTCGGAATAATGTACAATAAGTGTCTGGTTCACTGAGTTGTCGGATTTCAGATCTAAATATACACGTATTCGAATAATAATTTGGTTTTCCCAACCGTGTTGTTTCAGCGATAATACTCCACTGATACGTATTTAGAAGGATCGACGCCAGAAACTGTATTTATATTTAATTTAAACACGTTTACTTTAACCAATAAGCAAAGCACAATATTAGCACACTACGTTAGGGATTTACGTACGTATAATAGCATTTTCCCGATTATTCGGTACAACGCAAAACATTATAATAATTGAACAGGGTCGGCCGTTTATTTTAATGGGTTGATAATTTTATGCGCGGGTTATCTCATGATAATCAATACGCAATAAACTGAGTATTAATGATTGGTGCTGCCGAAACCAGAGCACGCATAACAACGTCCTATTTACAGGCCCACTCAAAATACATACGAACAGGAAATGTAAATTAGCTCCTCGTATTTTAGCACCATTAATAATAGGTTTATGTTATATCGTACATTAAGTTTAATGCACGTGTTTATAGGGACATAAGTTAGATATGTTTTGCTATAACAATCGGACAATTATATTTTAATGCAAGCAAGGAATGTCACCAATTGAAGTATCCTCTTATTGACCAATTTCCCTATTGCGTTTTATCAATAGTTGCAACCTTTCAAGGAAAGTTGCAATTTTGTCGCACAGTGATTCATTTGCAACTTTTAGCTGCACCAAATTATTTTGTTCTTTTAGATGAACTTAAAATAATAATTTGGTAAATAGAAAAGTAGTGAAAAAATCTACCAATAGGGTAGTGTTTGAGGGGGTTGAAAAATAAAGTATAATTAAATATTCTGAAACTTTGCAAATGTGTTAATATTACACCTGGGAACATGTTAAAAATATTTTTTTAAATCATTTGATAACCTGGTGGTTTTGGAGGGGGTTGATAAATAAAGTATGTTTCTTGGATATTGCAGTAGATCAGAGATAATGTAGTAAAGAAAGTCGTAAGTAAGTAACTTATAATGGACGTTTTATATACAAATATGAAGTCTCACAGATATACTTGTTATTATGTTTGTGTATCAACATGCATTTTATATATAGATAACTAGAAACTTTATAATTATAATACTATATTAGCCCAGATAACATACTAAAAATGATGTTAAAAGTCAATTAGTAGTGTGTTATTTCTTGTTGTTGTAAATATTTTTTTTTATTCAATAAGAACATTACAATCTAGTCATAATTGACTAATGAGTAACTTAATTCTAACTTATTTTACTAGTGTAACTTAACCTAACAGGCACCCATCGATGTCTCTCAGTTAGTCCTGGTATACTGGGCACGTTTCTTGCGCACTACGTAGCACTGACTGCTTTTGGAACTAACACCTACAACCAGCACTTACTCTGCTTTTATCACTATCTCACATTCACACTAACTCAAAAGGCTTCTTTCTCTTGAGTCTCCTGACTAATGCGGTGTTGTCGAGGAGCTGGATGGCCTCAACGTTCACGTGATGGTGAAGCCTTTCCTCGTGACTTCTTGCTAATTTTTGGATTTCTTTGCAAACAAACTCCATTTTAAGGTCCTTGTGATCATCATTCCTAATGTACCAAGGCGCATTGACAATGCATCTCATTACTTTATTTTGGAAGGTCTGGACAATTTTAATGTTGCTTTTTTTGGTGCAACCCCAGAGTTGAGCACCATACGTCCACACGGGTTTTAGAATTTGCTGGTACAAGATAAGCTTATTATGTACAGACAGCGTAGAGTTTCTTCCTAGCAGCCAGTACATCTCTCTATAACGGATTCCTAATTCCTCTCTTTTCTTTTTGACATGGGCTTTCCAGCGGAGCCTGGCGTCTAATGTCATGCCGAGATATTTGGCTGTGTTTGCGTACGGTACTATTTGGTTATTAATAGTAACCGGGATGTGTTGTATTTTCTTGTTCGTGAAGTCAACATGTACTGACTTGAGTTCGTTCAGTTTAATTCTTTTTTTCTTTGTCCAGACCTGTAAATGACCAAGAGCTGTTTGGAGTTATCTCGTCGTTTCTTCATTGCTGTTCCCAACAGCTAGGATAGCTTTGTCGTCAGCAAATGTTGCGACAGTGTTATTTTCTAGTGCTGGGAGGTCGCTGGTGTAGAGTAGGTAAAGGACCGGCCCTAAAACACTACCTTGCGGCACTCCTGCTTTTATTTCCTTAAGGACAGAGCATGCATCACCTTGTTTGACTCTAAAGTATCTCTCAGTCAGGTAAGATTTTAATAGTTGTGCAAACTGTTTTGGGAGAATACTTCCTAATTTATTGTTCAGTCCTTCATGCCAGACTTTATCAAAAGCCTGTGCCACATCTAGGAAGACTGCAGAACAAACCTTTTTTTCCTCTAACGATTTTTCAATTATGTTGGTTATTCGATGTATCTGATCAATAGTAGAGTGCTTATCCCGAAATCCGAACTGATGGTCTGGAACAAGCCTTTTGTTCTCAATTATTGGCTTCAATCTATTGAGTAGTAATTTTTCGAAGATTTTTGACATGATGGGCAGTAGAGAGATAGGTCTATAAGACGTTGTTTCATGTGGTGGTTTCCCATAAACACAATATTATACCTATCTGCAATCACAAGAAAAATGTTTTTGTAAATCCATTAGCAATAGCGAATCGCCTAGAACAAGGTAGCTGGACAAAAATATTTTATAAGACGCTTTGGTTATTTATTGATTCTAGTAAATATTTACTGAATAATAACAAAAACAACAAAATATCCTTGACATTAAATAAAACATATAAAGATGAAAAGAAAATTTATTAGCTTTAATTTTATTCGATGCAGTTCATCTTTCAGCAAATCTGGACGAAACACTCGAAATTTTTGACTGAATGCTCTTCAGTGAATCATTCTTTATATCCGCAACATTAAATTGTAACCGATATAATTCATTAGACGAGCATTTTGTTCTTCTTTCTTATGTTTTCGCCATTCTTCAAAAATCTGCCATTTTGAAATCGAGAAGACATGTTCTGAAAAAAAAAATCAAAGTAGCAAAACTGTGGCAAAATGTGGTATTCAAATTTATGTCATGTAAAAGATAAATGTTTAAACTATATAAGTACGTAGGCTTTCACGGCCAGAATCATTTAGAAAATAAACTGCTTCCGGGTTATGCCGTGTGTCAAGATTTGTTAATGCTGACGTATCGCGAACCAACGTGCTCGCTTCTTCAAAGCTAATTGAATACTGAGAGTATTCAATTAGCTTTGAAGAAGCGAGCACCATGGTTCGCGAAACGTCAGCATTAACAAATCTTGACACACGGCATAACCCGGAAGCAGTTTATTTTCTGTTTAAACTATATTATATACAAAATATATATTGAATAGACGTGGATACAAAAAGTTGTATTCGACGAAAGTTTACAAATATAAAATTAGCATGTATTTTTATCTTTGTCAACATAATGATTACAGCACATAGTGTGTTATTTGAGTCTAATTTTAAGTGAAGTAAAGGTAACAATACAGCCATATGTATTACTTCTGACCATGTACACAATTCCGACACACATGTCTGATTTAAGGACGTGCTATATTTCCATGTACCTAATTCCGACACCCTTAAATTTGTAAATAATAGTGGTTAAAAGAGTAGTACACCGTATTATTATGAAAATATAAAGCATTTTTAGTCAACATATAATTTCATTGGGGGAAGTAAACTTATTTTAGTACTGTTGCCGATAATATAACCAGTAACCTCCAAATCGATATCTGTAAAACATTAGAACGACATGCAAAACGTATCAACACTCTCTACTGTTATGTTGTGATGTGTTTTCCACAGGATTTTCCGCATTCAAAACGAGTTAGGTAATATTTTACAGAGAAATATCACGACAGACTTTTCCAGCACACGAATGTCGAGGCAATTCAGCTCTTTAACTAAATGCACAGAAAAATTGTGCTATAAAATACCTAATGTAGTATTATGAGTAACTTTATCACCAAAATTCAAATAAAATATTAAACGCTCATAAAAATTCCTGCACTTTCTGCGAGTGTTTGCACAAATTGGTCCGAACAACCGGACTCAACCCGGAATTTTTCTACACCGAGCACCGAGCTCTGCAATAAAGTGGAAAAGTTTATAATTGCAAAAACCTCTTGAGCTGAGCGTCCACTTGAAAAAAATAGTGTGAAGTGCGGTGATATGTGAGCACAGTAATTGTCGAATGTAAGCTCCTTCCTCCGCGGGATTTCATTCGCACGGACGACTATTATCGTCCGGAATTGTCATAAAACTTAAAGGAGAGGAAAGAGGGATGACGTAAAAATCATTAGTGCGGTCTTCTGCAGAGGATGCATTGTCTCAGAAGTTTTTACGTCTTCGCTTGGTGCTGCTGCTGCTTGGGCAGATTTTAAACTTCCTCGTGAAAAATAGGGGCGAAAAATCTCGATGGCAAAAACGTTTCGCGTTTCGTCTCTCTTGAATGTTATTGATGAAGCTTTTCAAGCTATTGAATTACGAACCAGTCAGAGCGGAGGTTCTTAAAAAAAGAAACGCGAATAAATGCGAAAGACGTGGAATTAATGAAGGACTAATGGAATTAATTAAAATTAGAGAATATGGAGATAAGAATTCCTAAATGGTCGAATGTCTTGTTTACCGATGAGTCAAGGTTTTCCTTTAACAGTGTGGATGAAAGAAAAATAGTGTGGAGAAGAACTGGCAAAAGGTTTAATCAGAATTTGAAAATCTTTAACTTTAAACGAATCAAACTATAAATTCACATAAATGACCTTTTTCGAATGTCTACAGTCTACAATGTAGACTCTACATTATAAATCAATAAATAGTTCATGACTTTGATACAGAAAACCATGTTTTATTTTAAATTGAAATCTGGCGATCTTATTGAGACAGCCCTGTTTAAATATTCCTGTAAACAGTAAAGCAAGGTATGCAGGTTTAATTGTTGCGGATTCATCCATCGTTGACTAATTGTAGATTATTAGATTTTGATAAGCATTTAAATACCACGTTTTGCGCAAAGTTGTTGTCGCTTGGTCGGTTTTCTCTGTCCCACTCGCTATATTTGGTTAAACGGTGAAGGGGTGCAGTTACCAATGCCCGTTATTAAATTCCAACTTTAATAAAACGGCGTCCATACAATATTTGTCTCGTTTGAAATGCCACTTGTCAGTAATGCGGTTATAATTGGATTTTGGGCCAGCTCATCTGAACTAACCTAAATAATTCGGACTAGAAGTTTTAATTTTCAGGGCTCATTGCACTTTTGAAATAGTGTGCTGGATGTGTGCAACTTATTACTTGAAACCAAAAAACGAAACAAAAACGTTATTTGTTATTTGGGTGGGATTTTTTAATCTGTTGTCTACAGTATAAAAATTTAGGTAGATTACTTAAGAACGAATTTTGTTCACAGTATTCTTATCAATGATCAAAATCATTTTCTTTTTAATTCATGGACCAATTTAATACTACAGGGATGGAGTTTGTGGATTTTTTAAAGGTTAAGTATCGAAACATGACTCAAATTCTGCTCTATTCTGTATTAGAGCGATCAGTTTTTGGAAGAATCTTCATAGTACTATATCATATAGAAATTTACAAAAAAAATATACAAAATATTGAACACCTAAAAGTTTAAAATCCACCTCTGTGCAATGTGCTGACATAATAACAACGGTATAAATTGATAAAAAAATAGCAGCATGCAAATACCAACTCCGAAAAGTATTTGCAATATAACAATAACGACCAATTTGGAACTTTTCAATTTAAACCCTACAAAAAGTTATAACTGTATTATCCATATACAATATTTTCATTTAAAAGCTCTAAAGTTATAAATTTTTACTGCAAGTTTTATTATTCATCATCTGTATTCGTAAAATCCCAGTTCGCATCGTTTTAAAAATTAATCAAAAATACAAAAAAATTATCAGCTGGAAATTATTGTACAGGGTTAACCAAAATTACAAAAGTTTTTAGGCTTTTAACAAGCTATCGTTTAAATATATTTTCAATATACTTGGTGCTTATTTTATTATAGAAATTTGGTTACTTTTCCTGTATAATATTAGATGTTTTAATTCTAAGATTAATTCTAGTAGTATTTTTTATAGGAATCATTTTCTTATAAAATAATTAGAAGCCCCAGACATTTCTTCAACTCCAAAAAATTTTAAAAATGTTTTCAGATAAATGTTGTTTGCCTTTAAACAACCTCTCGTTTAAATATAGTTTGAATATACAGTGTGTTCATTTTATTATGGAAATTTGCAGACCTTTCCTTTTTCTAATAGACCGTGCTGTAAATTTTTATTTTTTTCAATTCTAATATTAATTGTAAGAACTTTTTGTAGAAATATTTTTCAATATTGTAAAAGAACTTCAATTTACAAATATTTTCCCACATACACACATTGTTATTGTCTCTTAGATTTTTTATTGTTTGCCAGTTTTGTTCAAGTAAAATTTAATGATTTTGGATTAATTTCTTATAACTAAAAAATAATGCATTTTATAAAAAAAAATCAAAAATTGTTCTGTTAGAAAAAGGCAAATGGCAAATTGGCAAATCGCAGCTTTAATGCAGGTAAACAATTAATTTTATATATAGTACGATAAAGAAAATCAGATCTTTTTAATTTTTGATTTATACTTTAGATCAACTTTATGGTATATTTCCTATACTTAATATGCATTTTTCCGTAATTATATCGACTTTTAAACATTACAAAGAATTTTAAAACATTGCCAGTTCTAGTGGGTTAGAAAACAACTGTACAATTATGAATTAACGGGTATGCATAGGGTATGCAAGACACAATTGACCTAAATTTAACGACGATTTTTAAAAAATGCTATGAAACACAATTTCCATTTGAAATATGAATTTTGCCACTAAAACCGGAAGTAACCGAAACCTAAAAATTACTGTCAAATCTTCTAATGGCAACTCGTCGCGAAAGTCCACGTATAGCTGACACAAAGAAAAAGAATACCTACCGGAAGTATACCATAGACCGACATAAATCCCAGTCAATCTTGGTAATCCCCAGACATCGTGAGGCGCAGAAATAATTTTCTCGTTATATGATCTAATTTAACATGGTACGTGCCGAGAATAAACAGCGAGGAGATCCCTATGGTCTATAGTCTATAGCCGAGCGATCTAACCGTACATTAAATTTTGTCAAAACGTCGACTCAAGTAAAAGTAATGGTGATTCGATGCTCGCAGTTATTGCCGGAAGGTCTGGCGGCCAGAAAATAGTTATATCGCGCCGGATTTCGTACACAATTCGGGTATCTCGATGGCACGTACGCGATTACAGCACCCGCCCTTAAGCCAGGGGGTTTCTCGTTACACCCCAGTAGATTAATAGCCCGAGGCAAGCAGACGTATTATATGTGTATGGAGAGCGAGTTCGGTTGTTGTAGTGTGACGCGTTTGGTCCGTGTCTCGTTACTGTCTGAGAATTTGCGTTCTTCGGATTACATTTTTGGATTAATGTTGATGATTTATGACAGAAATCAAGCAGATTTGACATAGGAAATAACATTGTTTGTCTCCAGTTGATATGAATGAAAATATAAGTTTACAGACATATTTGTGATCATTTTTTTGTGGCTTTGAGTGTGAATTGACTGTTCTCTCTATCTCTCTACAGGATGTCTCACGGAACTGGTATATTAGAAGTTTCTCATGTTTTACTATATCTGGACACTTGAAATTTTGGAACAAGAATTTACTCAATCTGTTACTCAATTAGTTTCTTCATGATATTTTATACAGGTTGTTCAAAATTTACATGACAATAATTGTATTTTCAAACGTAAAAAACTCATTATTTCTCGGTCATTAACTGGTGTGGAATAGACCTGACTTGTCACATGACCCCAGAAATAAAAGTCTAATGGTGTTGAATCTGGTGAGCTTGGTCACACATCTAAACAAATTTTTATTGTTAATTTCGTATCTAATTTCGTCCCCCATTATTAAATGGGAGTATAGAAAATAAATTTAAAGAAAAAGTGACAATATCTCAAAACTATTAAAGATATAGGGAAAATCTGATGTGGCCAGGCACATGACTTTATCATACAATATATAAAATTAATAGTTAATAGCTGCATGAGATTATATTAGATCGAGATCGATCGTGTCTGCATTAAAATAAAAACTAGTTAGCCAGGATTTGCGAAACATTTTAATTCTATTGACAGTATTGTCAGCACACCAGCGTTTGACAACTGTATAGTATGATAAACTTATGTATGTGCCTGGCCATATCAGTTTTTTCCAAAGATTTAAGCTTCGTAATTGTCATTTTAAGCAATTCTTATACTTACACTGTGTCCTTGTCTACATAAATTAGTTAATTTTTCTTTTATATTTACAGGTAAGATTGATCAACTTCATTAGAAACTTGAGAACTAACTGTAAGTACTTTTTCCCGTTTGACTTTTTCACAATCAATGTATAATAACATGTTACAATTGAGTGAAACTCCCAAAACAACTTAAAAAAGCAATACATATAGAGCATTGGATTGTTATAGCTACCTATTCAGCAATGTGCTATATTGAATTTTTTATGATCATGTTAGGTCTTTTTTCTTTTTCAAAAGTCTTACGGGATATGGATGATAAATATTTGATTCCGACGAAAATATATCTAAAGGGTATCACAATAAGGCTGATAGATTTGATATATAAATTAAATATGATTTTCTGTAGCAAAGTACTGAAATATTTATTTATTTATATGTATGGAACAACACATCGAGAAGCATTCGTTTAGATTTACTTTAGAAATCCTATTGTAGTTTTTATTACTGTGTCACGACTTTCTTTGTTTCTTTTCGGAAAACATAACGTCATAAGAAACTTTTGAGTCCGAATTCGTAAAAGGTATCATATTATACATAATTGGTTATTTGTAATTCACAAATTCTTTGCTCTCAATTACCAGATTTATTTTATTTCAATATTTGCTAAATTTAAATTGTTGAATTCAAGCAAATAGTATCAACTACTAAATTTCAGAGATAAAGATGAAAAAGATGACATTGCATTTGTAAAACAAATTTGGAGTTTCCAGTAGCGTTACACAAAACAATTTTGAATAGTGGTTAGTTTCTACTCCGTGTATATAAAGTTGGATTTTAACACATTATATTTATTTATAACTTGAATCTTCCAATCAGACCAACATATATCGCTGCCCCATTTATTTTATTTTGTCGTTTTCCGGAATGAGGACCGCATAAAAACAAGATCAGAAATGGTGGAGTCGCCGGTATTTTATCAACTTAGTTATTTCTTTGATATAATATATAATAAATTCTTTATATTTATTTAGGATACGTCATATCATGGACATTAACTCAATAAATTATCACTTTGCCTATCGTAAATCATCCAATAAAGTTGTTACAGCCCTCATTGTTATGCTACACAGGGCAAACCAAGAATTTGTATCAACTTTTTCCACAAATTCATCAAAAAAAAGTACTTATTTCCCCTATTTTAGCTTATAAACTGGTTATACCCTCTTTCCCAAACAACCATCTATCTACTTTATCCCCAATGAAGTTATTAAAAATGCCTGTCATGTATTAGAATAAGTCCGCAACATGGATATAACGTATGTATATTCAATATGACGGATTCCCCACACACACAAGGGAGTATATTTAGAGACTACTAGGGGTAAAAAATGGATGATTTATGATGCTGTCGAATGCGCGTTGCTTACATAAATAGCCGGGCCCTGAAAACGTGAAGTTATTTACAACAAGGACCGAACGTTGATCCCCGAACATATCCACCGATACAAGATAACTTCTCTGAAAAGGGACACCAATTTCGCCTTCTCTGATATTCACGTATATATCATTTTCTACATTATTATAGGCGATATTTGGAAATATCTCGTGCTCGGAAGTTCTCATCTTGTTGGCTTAACGATATAGCCCAGTCATTTTAGACTATATTCAACCAATACTCTGAAAGAAATAAAGTCAATCTACAAATTTAAAGTTTTAAAAAGTTCTATGTCAGCGCCGCGTCATGCTTCTTTTGGGATATTTTACCTCAAACTACCCTACCTTGTCTAAAATCGCTCTTAACTCCTTCAAATTTGGGTATTTAGGTGTTTTGAATGACCGTGAATATAATTCTAGCATAAACATGACAAAATTCAAAATTGCCGCTGATGTTAAAATACCCCCCACTATAAAATATTTATAAAAAACATGGATCTAGTAACAAGTCTCGAAGAAGATATTTGCCAATTTGCAATTTTATTTCAGGATTAAAAACTAATATGCCTGGGCTAATACTGCAGATACGAAATGTTTGCGTGATGCAGAGATACAAAATTAGTCGAGGTGTGTGTGCGTGTGTGTACGTGTGTGTCTATGTCTGTGTGTGTGTGTGTATGCTCGTTGTGTAAGTTATCAAAGTTCTGGATTGTTTTGATAAGATTTACGCAAATTTGAAATTACATTCATTACGAGCGTGTCTGCGCAAATATATCAGCGTGGCGCTGACTGTATGCCGCTGACTATATGCCGCACATGCAAGCGATTTACGCCAACTTGACGACGTTAACGCTATCCGCTGTTGTCTGTCGTGTGCTACATGATGAGCCCAGATAATACAGTTTCCGGTGTTATATCTTCCAAACCGATAGACGCAGCGTGTGCAAGGGTTGTTCTACGTATAAACCACTTATATTCCTTATTCTAGTTTTATGTCACTATTATACAGGGTCTTTCACGACGAGCTGCCATTAGAAAAAATATGAAGAACCAGATGAAATCAGAGATTGAAAATTTGTGGACTTTATGTTGTTCGATACGATCTTTTGAATTAAAATATGTTCAGTGGTTACTTCCGGTTTCACCGGAAGTGGGTTACTTCCGGTTTTACCGGAAGCTGGGGTTACTTCCGGTTTCGCCGGAAGTTGGTTACTTCCGGTTTCACCGGAAGTAGTGTCAATATTTATATTAAACAAAAAAACAAGAATTTTCAATCTCTGATTTCATTTATGTAGTTCTCCATATATCTGCAGTTTTGTGGTAGTGCAGTTTGTTAACTCAGAAAAAAACTATATTCTGGTTACGTCTGACCTCTAATTTTGATCATCTTGAATTTATAGCTTCTACGCGACTCCCTACAGACTCCCTACTCGCTCGTTTATATCAATTTGCTATTAGCGAAGGAGATGGACATTTTTGTCCGTGCAATCTATGTGAAAAGCGGTCCCCGGCACGCCCTATAGTTAGTTTGCAGCTACGGGCCTTAACGAGCTCAGCTCGTCTATTGTCACAATAGTTTCCCAAGAACGCCTGTAACAACGTACTGTATTGATTAATTGAACCGTTCTATTACACAAATAGGTTCAGGAATTCTTGTTACATTTGTAACTATGGAATTTATATTTATGTGGTGATGTTCATTATGACAACTTTTTTAAAACAAATATTGCCTTCTATAGATATCTGGCTATTCATTTTTTAAGAAAATTCATAATAATTTTGTAATTTATATTATATTTTATAAGTTTAAGTTTATAAAATAAGTCCTTAGTCTGCTTTAGTCTGTCTTCTCTCCCTCACGTGTATTTTAATGTTTCTTCCATCTGGAATTTTTAGTGTTTTTCTTGGCACATCTTAATCAACGAAAATAGACAGCTGAATTCATTTGTCATCTTTAGTAGACTTTCATAGTAGACAAGCTCTTGATATCCAGGGTTCATCTAATATTATCCTTAAATAATGTATTAGGTTATGAATTATTGATTTATTTATTGGGTAATTTATTTGTTTATTAGAATTATTAATTAATTGATTACTGAAATGCTGATTATAAAACTACTGGTTGAGCATATTAAAGCAGAACTTCAAACGAAGGCTAATTATAGTTTTTTATGCAGATCTTTGCCACTTTTTGCTAGGTCTCCGGCATTGCGCCGGAGTCTGCAGGTCATCTCGGGTCTCCGGCAGGCATTCAAGCATCTCAGAAAAAATCAAACATGAAGGAAATAGTTTTACATTATTGTCAATAATATATCGTCGGCTTAAAGGTAAAATGGTAGAAGTCGCTAACTAACAATTTGTTATATTTTATTGAAGCACGAACTAATTGTGGCCAAATGCTGATAAATTCGTATCTAAACGAAAATACGATCAATAAGTGTTATTAAAATAAGTTCAATAAATTCTTAAAATCCATCAATTCTCTGGAAAATGTCATTATATTTATTGGTATTCTATTGTAGTCAGGTTTTTGTAATTATTTGAAATGTTAGTTAGTTAATTTTAGTTTTAACCAGACGATATGCAGACAGAGACATATCTTTGTTCAATTTTACATATTCAATGTTATTCAAATTATTTTATACTACGCAATTTATTACGCAAAATGTTCTACAACTTTTTAAGCAATAAAAAATTGCGTTTAGTGCCATTAACAATAGTGTAAAACCGCTACTATACAGTGAAAACACAAAGTATTGAAAGATGACAAAATCTCTAAATCGATAATATGTACACATATTTATCGTAAACTAAATTTCCGACCTTCAATCGTTTTTGAATTAAGACGGAATCGACATAATTTTTAAATGACACCATTGGCATAATAACAGCATATAATAGTATGATACGTAGGAAAATTTTCTACAAAAAGATAGTTGAAAATTACTGTTACATTGTGTATTTTATACAGATTTTGAGGGTTCTGGGAGATTGAATTCAAATGGCATACATTTACTAATGTTGCTAAAATTACAGTTTTGACATTATTATTTTTTACTAGTTTATTTTATGTATTTACCAGAGTTACATATTTTGCTTCTTTATTACTGTTTATATTTTGTTATAAAGAGAATTTTTGAGTTATAATTTCATTTTCTTTCCAGTTGGACAGTAATAATTTCATTTTCATCCATGTAATCATAGTGTTGTTGTTTAACAATGATTTCCAGTATTTGTTCTAGTTTTGGTAACATGTTAATAGCCCGAAACTCTTCGCATTTGGTGGTGTTTATAATTTTTTGTATTTTTATGACGGTGCTTACTTTCCAATAATTAAATCGGTTATTAACAATTTATTATTTAAAATTGCAATAATACGTAACGATCTCTACGAAATTCTTTACAATGCGCCGAAAAAATAACCAAAACCGGTGCAAGATCATAAAAGTTATTAATCATCAAGGTTTACTAAATAAAACATTAGCCACATTATAATAACCGAAATCATCGCTACAATTTCGTAGTAGGCCTTTGCGTTTGACGTGCACGCAAAACAGCTGGTACACGCGTCGGCCTCTAACTTCAGTCGGTACCGCTGGTGGGAGTAGGGTTTGACGTTACCGTGGTGCTGTCGAATTTACGCTGTTAATTTGTGCGGTTATCGGTAGTTTTTAATATGGGTTGCGTCGGTTATTCTGTCGCGTAGTGACCCCCGACGGCTGTCGACAAATTTTGAAGAATTCCAGCGAAATCGTGAGTACAATAACTTCAGAATCTGTAGTTTTTGGTTATTGCGCAATATTGTGAAATTGCAATGTTTGTATTAGCGACGCTAGGCGACTGCGCACGCGTCTACCCATAATTCTACCATCTAATAATACTAAAAGACAAATCATGGATGTACTGTTGGCTGGAGTTTTGCGTCTTTCTTCGCGAAAACCGCGGTTTTGCCTTCAAAATGCCGTTTCGCTGCTGTGTGGACTCGGGAATCGCGGATTTAGCTCGCATTTCTCTTAATAACATAACACTAAACATAGATAAGACAAATTATATACACTGTGGCCCAAAAAGAAAACGGTACAAGTTTTCAATTGCTCGTATTTCCAAAGATAATAATTAAATTCAAGCATTTCTTTGATAAACTAATGGCTTATATTGTGAAGATTGAAAAGATACCATATCTGCAACAATTGAACGTTTTAATCCAATGTAATGTTGCTTTATGTATGGCAATGCAACATTTCTGATAATACCGGATCAATGTAATGTGAAATGAAAGGTGTAATGAAATTAGTAGGTACAATAATGACATCTGCTTTCTTTTGGTCAAAAAGAACAGTAGAGATTTTATAGCATCGTATACAGGGAACGAAAAGCCCAATTGCGAACTTCAGTTATATTTAAAGATGGTGGAGAAACTATGGCCAACGTTTAGCTTTATTATGGGCACCATATTTGATTTTAAAATTTTTGAATGATTTTTCTTACCTGGTTTCCATATTGTAATACAGTTATTGGACTGTAGATTTTTTGCAAATTTTTATGTTTTTGCAACAAAAACATAAAATTTTACTTTTGCAGTGATTTGGAACTAAAATCAAAACATCTCTTTTTATTGAACTAAAATTATGGCAGTTTGCTTTCACTTGTCGGATGGTCAGGTCCTTGCTGTTCGTTTTTCTCGTAAAAATTACGTCTCAAATAAAAAATATAAAAAAAATAAATGTGTCGGAATTTAGTACAGTCTCTGAATTTGGTACGTTTCCCTTAAATCATTAAAATTATTCGATATCTTTTCACGTAAGTGCATTTATTTATTCACAATATAACAAATAATTACTGGAATATTCAACCTCTTAATTATTACGGTCCATACATCTCGTTATATGTGTAATATACAATATACATACATTATATGAGGGTTGCTTGCTCTGGGTGAATTTATAGTTACATAAATATATCCTCGAAACGGTAATCTAATCATCTGAGCCACTAATCATGGCAGGAGCCTGTAATGTGGGTAGCTGTGCTCCTGTAACCTTGTATAGGCCGGGTGTATTCCTTTGTGAACAGTTTGCGGTGCCTCTTCGGGTGTTTTTAAGCGAGCTCGTCTAAATAATGGCACCCTATTAATCTTGACATTTACTTTATGTACCGCCATAAAAGCAGGCAGTATCCTGTTTATTTTTTACATGCTCAAGTTTATGTGGGAGTGGGTTACATTATGGAGTATGAGAGAAAAAAAAAAGGAATATGGTCCACATAATCTGTAGGCGTTTTCTCACATGTGTCGCGTGGTGTTAGGGGCGAAATTTAGGTCCGCCAACCTGACGTTTTTAATCTACGTTTTTTTTTCTTTCTTTGGTATCATTAAAATTTTTTGGTAGGTGCTTAAAATGAAAGCAGTTTCCAAACAATTAAATAGTTTTGAAATTTACAAGATAATCATTTGTAAGGTTATCACTGCTCCTGATAATTTTAGATTGACAACGACTCCATTTACTTAATTTCCCTTAATTTTTATTCCACAACACTGCACAGAAAGAAGATATTTCTTGTTTTTAAAAAATATTTTTTTAAATTTGTTCTTTTGGATAAAAACATATTTATTTGACACCAACAATATTATGTATTATTTTATTTATGTATAGCATTTTAACCTTCCTACTATTTGAAGGTTAATAACTTAATAAACACAATAAAACAGTACAAAATAGGAAAAAAGGCACTGTACTATAAATTGTTCTTCACTGCACTACACCTATTGTAAATTAATTACTGCTACAAGATTTGTCATCACTATATGTTTGTGATTTTATTTCTATCTTTATATATTATTTCTATTACTTTGTGATCTTTACAAAAATATGTATGGCATGTCCTGTTTAAATATGCAGCACAGGCGGATTTAAATTGAACAATACATGTCATTTCTGAGTAATATTTTTGGGTCTGTTATGTTGTAAGAATATCATGAAAAAAGTTTTATTATTTAAGACCATTGATAGAGGAAGAAAATGAAAGTTTGCACCAGTTGATATTGTGTATTGAAACGGTACATACGCTATTCATGCTATTTTCCGTGCGATACATACCTTTTAAGACGTGATAGTAGAGGCAATTAAGACCCTATTTATTTAACCATATTTATCACTATAAAAACTATTATTTTCAGTATTACTTCAAACTTGTCTAATACTTATACTTATAGTTTTCATGAAAACTTTCGAAATTTGATCATTTTTTAACCTGAAACGGTCGTTTTTTTAGTGGTATGACCCTAATATGCATGTTTTGAACCCGGATGCGCATTCCAGTGCTTTCGATGTATTTTCTTGCCCTGAATATGAATCGGAATCGCTTCAAGCAACAAATTTCCAAGAAATTCAGATACAAGTACAAAGTTTAAGGTTTTTTCGGATGATTTTTAAGAGTCTAGGTCATCGGGGTTGTTTGTTATACATGATCCAAAACGGAAAAATATACGTACAGAACGGCATTTACAACATACAAGATTGTTTGATTGCATTGTACATAAAATTGTCAATATCTCAATAACCGTAACCATTTGTATATAGAGAAATATGGTTAAATATATTCTAAATTACCTCTACTATCACGGTTTCAAGCAATTGCAGCAAATTACATATAAGCCCGTACATACATCAATTTTTGGAGTTTCCTTTACAACGTGATAGAAATAAAATCACAAAAACCGCATCAGCACATATATGCAGCAGATTTTGTAGTAGTTGTAATGTCAACTATGTGTACTATAATTTGAACTTCTTTCAAGAGCTCAATTAAGCAATACTCTAAACTAAAACACTCAAAGTCTGCATATATAAATCAATTGAGCTGCTATTTTTTAAGTGTGAATATCAGCCTATAACAGCACCATTTCTGATTAAATTATAGTAGGGTGGTCCACGACGTAATGAGATTTTTTTTTCGTGTTCTTTTCTGTTCTCCACAAGCTTGTTTGTATTCCTTACATCAAAAGAAGTGTCTATTTCAAAATCTGGCTTGTATGAACCACATTTAGAGGTCGCTATGATATTCAACTTCTTATTACCCGATATTATTAGTGGAGTACAAAAAGTAGATAGGATTGTGGTTCTAGTCAGTGGAGGTGGACTAGAAAAACTATTAGCAGTTCCAAAAATCGATAAAGGTACGGGCGAAGAACAATACAGTGCATGCTTGCAAGTTCTTGATGATTGGTCTTTAAAAAGCATATCCGCGGTCAATCCTTTTACACTACGGCTTCTAACACTTGGGTGCATGCATTTTAATTAAACAAGCCCTTGACAAAGAGCTCATATATATTGCTTCCCGCCATCATATTTTTGAGGTCATGCCGTCTAATTTTTTAAAGGAAGTTTTTGGATCAAGTGGTGGCCCAGATATTCAACTATTTAGACGCTTTCAGAAACATTGGCTGAAAATAGACTTAAAAACTTTTGTGGTTGGAGACGATTCATTATTTAAACCTAGAATTTGCTTGAACTTCGCCAAGAAATGCATGGTTCCTATACTGATGCTATAAAAAGTTAACAGCCTAGAGACTATTACATCGAACTCTTAACCTTGTGTCAAAACTTTCTTGGCTGTCCAAATAAAACTGAGGCTAAGTTTCGTGCGCCTGGTGCTTTACATGAAGCTCGTTGGATGATACGGGCAATTTATTGGCCGTGTCATCCAGTGGTTAAAAACCTTTTGTTAAGACCAAAAGCAAAGGCGTTAAGACGGAAAGAGATTTAATCATCAGAATCCTCTTGAATCCTTTGTAACCAAACATACAACAAGTCTCTTTGATTTGCTAATACATGAGGGAAGAGAAAAGGCCATATCATTTCTTAGAAAAGATCCTACACAGTGGAAGGAGGATCAAGTTTACATTGAAATAGAAGCAAAAGTTCTCCAATTAAAAGTCGTAAACGACTGTGCACAGCGAGGGATAACGTTGAACAGAAACAATATTTTTCTTCGCGTAGTCGATCTGCATAACACATATTCTAAGACCAATATTATGAAGACGACTATGAACCAATAAAATCTGCAATCTATTAACCGTGAAACATTTATTAGAATGAATATTTTAGTTTTTAGTATATATTAGTATTTTTCTACTCCTATTGAGGAATGCATTCATTATCATGGCAATTTATGATAGGTAATAATAACCATTCCCCACACACATGACAAATATTTCATTCCTGGCTCCTCATACCCCGCCAGTAGTGAGAAATATTTCATTCCTCACGGCTTTAGAACCAATCACAGCTCTGGATTTTTCATTTCCAAATTGTTGATACACTGTTTAGCGACATTGTCAAGGCGCACCAAACAATTTTAATCTGTCAAAATCCTGTAAACCGTCATACTGACATACAGCTGTCCCTATATGCACAAAAATTAATTTATAAAATTTCATTGCATGGTCGTAGAAAAAGTATAGTATTCCATTCGCAAGTAATGGCAATTTCTCACTCGAACGCTTTGCAAACTTCGTTCTCGTGAGAAATTGCTTACATTACTTGCTCATAGAATAATATACTATTCTAATACATTTTAAAGTGTAAAAACGGGATTGTTTCTAAATTTAACCTTTCCCTCAAAAACCATTAATCCTAGCGACCTCTAAATATTACCTAATTGGGCTCAAATTTTACACAGATGTTAGTTAGCACATATGGAATGAAAACAAGTTTGTGGAGAGCCAAAATTTTAAACTTGAAAAAAATGGACCACCCTATAGTATATTATAATACAAGTTTTATAAGACAAAAATTGGCGCACTAGTTGTTTTGTTAATTAACGAAATGTGGGCACAGACCTACAACAAATCAATTGAGCTGCTATTTTTTAAGTGAGAATATCAGTCTATAACAGCACCCTTTCTGATTAAATTATAGTATATTATAATACAAGTTTTATAAGACAAAAATTGGCGCACGAGTTGTTTTGGGCACGACGGGCGTAGCGAGGAGTGCCCAAATGGAACGAGTGCGCCAATACGTCTTATAAAGCGAGTGTTATATACTATTTTTTCTACTTTGCCACATTAATTTTACATAAATTTCGAAAATTGCGGTTGTCATCTTTCAATCTAGAGTAATTTTATTTTTATTCAGTTGGCAGTTGTACTAAAAGTCATAAATACAATTGAGGCGAGCCAATAGCGATTGAGATGTCAGCTTTAATTTGACACTTAACGTCAATATCATCAATCTTGAAAACTAAAAGTTTGTGATCTAGTGTTTTCATAACGACACCAAAAGCGGTTTCGTTATGAGTTTATAACGAACGCAAAGTAGAAAAAGTATCAAGCATAAAATGTTCGTTTACATCAACATGTTGCTATAATAGGAAGAACCGATTTTGCAAGTACTAAATATAATTCGAAATGGAGACAAACATGAACCTTTTCAACTTGCTTAAGTCTCTTTAGTTACTTTACCCTCAACAACAGGAAAAAAAACATAAACGTAAAAATAAAGAAATTTGTGACGGATTTCTTTACCTGGATTCAGTAATGTACTACAGAATATAAAATTAGTAAATAGGTAATAAAATACAGCGAAACAGTTTCTTCCAGATTAAGGATCTTACCATAAACTAAAAAATTTAATATTTAGGTACGAAGCATCTCAAGTTTGAGGTAATAATGTGACAGAGGTAATATGGTCACTTTTGACATTTCTTCATCGCACAATTATCGCTTTTTTTTAGTGGAAAAGTTTTGTCAGAAAGGGCACTTAGGTAAAAAAAATTATAATGTATGGTTGGGCTATTTGAACTGTATTTGAGAAAACCGAAAAACGTACAAGTATCTAATATTAATTTTTTTCTTGACAAGAAATTAAATATTTAATATTCTAAGAAGCACTGAATATTTCATCAATTTTGAAGAATAAATAACGTCTTCAAATGAATAAACATCCATGACATATGAATTCTAAAGTTATCCAATTTTATCTTAAAGAAGATAACATGAAAACCCGGGATCAGTATATTGGGATTGGTAGCCCTAGCAGACACGTCTTCTTGGTTTCAATTTCGCTTCTTTTAATCGGTTTCTAACAGTTTTATCGGAAATTTCTATTCCATGTGCTCGTCTTAGGTCGTTTACGAAGTCTCGTGTAGTGGCAGTACGCTGACGTAGAGAGGAAAAGACGAGAAATAGGTCTTGATTTTGATCTGTGTAATACCGAACCAAATCCACACCCGCATTGCGAAAAAAATATGAGGGAGTACCTACAGCGAGGCAAGATACCGTCATCGATTTGTCCGCATTTGAATTGGTAAGCGCGGACACGCAATATTTTATTTTTATTATCTGCGAGGGCGATTTATTATATTTCGGGCCTCGTTCCGCAGCGGCGGCATCATTAAAGCCAACCAACCTCTCTCTCGCACGACACAAGTGTTCTTATTGATAAACCGGGCCCCGCACGAGATGTATCAAAATTAACTCTCTCGCGTTTTCTCCTGCTACCGCGGCAAAATAAATTGCGCACAATTAATAACGTCGGCGTATTTCTTTCCTTGCGATCCCTCGTCTCCTACAGGATTTATTTGGAACGTCCTCTACTCCCTTTTTTTTTTTTGTGCTAGGCGAATGCTCGTTCCAATGTAGGTACGTGTTCGGGTTTTTAAACGTCAACGGTAGTTAAAATCTGTACTGAATCGGTTTGGGGATAATCAACAGCGGTGGTTAATATCCCCCCACCCTCTTTACCTTTACTGTTGGTGTTTTTTTTTGTTCTTCTCTTTTGGGAAATTTACGTTTTTTTTTTTTTGGTGTACGTGGCCTGAAATGGAATTCACGTAAAATGTTTGCGTTCGTTTGGGAAATGTATTGTTTCCGATTCTAACCGCGAACTGACCTAAAACCCTCTCGGCAATGTTTGAAATTGGGACCCTGGTTTGTGTATCGTATAAAGGCAAGCCAGCTTTTCTCTAATGGATGTTGATTTACAAGCGTAACTTTATATCATTGTTTTTTTTATTACGTAGTACCCATTGTATCGTATTCAACCAAGAGGGAAAAAAATGTTCAAAGTTTAATTATTAATTATTAATTTATTTAATTTAATTTTTCGATTTTATATTTAATAATACCATTGGTTTTTACTACATAGGTCGCTGTTAATTTGTACAGCTTGTTAACACGTATTATTTTATTGCAAACAATAATACTCGAATACAAAGATTTGAGCTAAGAATTTATAATTGGTTTAAACTCAGTACGAGAAAAGTGTAAAGACGTACCTACCCAATTCTTGCTGTTTTAACTGTTTTAAATTAATATTCGCGTTTCAGATTCTTTTCTTCCAAACTTTCTTACTGAAGATATGTCAGATCATGTTCGATTTATGTTTTTCTAAGTAATAAAAGTTGTAAACAAGCTTGTGGAAATCAGATTTTTTACTTGTTTGCCGTTCAAGTTTAAACCTAAGAGCAGCCAGTTTTGATAGCTATACATGTTATATAGAAATATTTCAGGAGTGTTACGCAGTCTATTTGATTTGTTTCCGTTAGGTCATTTCAGAGTTTTGAACATCTTTGAGGTTATGATTGAGTATGTTTTCGTGCACAATTTACGTTGCTAATCAAGTGCTCTGTCTGCACATTTTCCGCGAAAGTTTTAGCAGTAAGACCACTTATATTATATATTATGTTTTTGCGAAATTATTTATTATAATATTACGACTCTCCACTGTGTGGTGCTTTTCCCATTTATATTTCAATGTTTCTTTAAAGTTGCATGTTATAATATCCATGGTAAAGCTTATAAATATTCACAGTTCGTTAATTTCAGTTACGGGTATTTCAAATACAAACACCGCAAAATGAGCGTTTATGATTCTTGAGCTACTGGAGAATCTATAATTGATCTAGTGATTTAAAAGAAGTTTTTTAAAGGATTTGCTGTAATATGAATAGTTATTGCAAGTAAAAACTGTTTCTGAAAATATTGACCTCAGGAAAGCTGATATGTGCACTCGTGACAATTGTACTGAATATTAATATTATTTATTAAGTTTACAATTATCTATTGATTGAGGTATTTATTTTTTTGATAGCATTACTGACACTGTTATGTCTACTGATGTCTTACGATTTCTGCAGAACACCACACTTCCACCAAAGCACTCCTTGTTTTTGTTATCTGCAGTAATTGGAACATCACCATAAACGTCTCCCTCAACATCCCCCGAAAGAAATAAATAAAATTGACGGTTTACCTGGCTAAGGTGCTGTTAGACAACTACGATCAACCCAAGAACTCGATAAACTCTTTACTCTTTAAATAATTTAGAACATTACGTAAATAAATAATGAAAATTTTCGGTAATTTTCAACTGATACTAACAAAACTTATTCTTGGATGATCATAAATTATTCGTTTGCGTAATTCATAGTAGCGGGATCCCGGGATTTCGAGATTAATGATATTATAATCGCATCTCGGGATTGATCCCGGGATTCATGAACAATAGCGAAAATTGCCGGATCATAAACGCCTGGGATGCAAAAAGTTACCAAATCCAGTCAGTAAGAAACGCCTAACAAATATTTACTTGATTAAACAATATATTGTACCACAAAACCTGATTTTTTAAACTTTTACCTTAACAAGCAGATGACCAAAATTGTCGGTTTGAAAGGTAATTGACATCAATAATAAACAATTTTTACACTGTATGAGATAATAACTTATTCTTGCAGCTCAAACTTGCTAAAAGAATTGTTTGCAAGTTTAAGGCAAAGGACATTGTTTGGTTGTTTCTTTTTTAATATAAAATTGGATAAGTTTAGAATTCATACGTCATTGATGTTTATTATGCAAGTAGACTAGCTGTTCGCATTTTAAATAAAACAATTATTGCTTAAAAAATATATGCCGTAAACTGGGGTGAATAGGGTCGTGAGGGTGATAATAATTTATTAATGACTTAAGACCCAGTTCTAAAAACGTTTTAAGGAAAAGACGTTATTTATTGTTCAAAATTGATGAAATATTCAGTGCAACTCCTTAGAATATTAAGTATTTCATTTCTTGTCATACAAAAAATAATATTACTTGTATGTCTTTCAGTTTTCTGAAATATAAAATAGTAGACGCATCCCATCACAGAGAAACATCGTACCTAAATATTTAGTTTTTTAATTTACCCTAAAATGTATAAACTGTAAGAAACGTGAAAATGGGAGCCAGAAATAACATCGTTCGTTCGATTGGAGTAAACCATCGATCGATTAATGACAACTATTAATAGCAAATCATGTTTGGTACAATTTGCGTGTCAGTTTACAGTTAAATCTATTAATTAATTAATAAATTAAAATTAATTGTTTTATACTTCTGTCCAATATGTTTTATTTATGTTTTCGCTGCATTTTATTTCTTATTTAGTAATTTTCTATTCTGTTCTACATTAATGAATACAGGTAAAGAAGATATCTATTTTTTTACTTTTTACGGTTGTTTTGAAGAGGTTTATGTATGCCTCTATATTGAATTACATCTAACTACTTCTTTCAAATCTGTTCTTCCTATTATAGTACATGTTGGTGCAAACAAACATACTTAAAAAACAGCAGCTCAATTGATGTACTGTAGATCAGTGCCCAAAATTTCACTAATTAAAAGAAAATAATTTAGATTTACCTTTTTCGGGATCCTAGGATTTAGATTTACAATCCCGGAATCCCGAGAAAAAGCTCATTATTTGTCAGGATTCCGGGATTCCGGGATTGGAAGCCGTACTGTAGAACTAATGATTACCTAATACAACTTTTATAAATGGAAGAAACATACATTTTGTTTTCTACGCCCATTACTGTACTTTGTGTCTAGCGTGGGGCACCCCGTTCAAATATCTATACACATAGAAAATATGTGTTTTCTTTACGCGAACTTCTGTGGGGATGTTGGCGGTGGAGATCGATATAGAAAGCAGTGCCTTGACAATTCTTCCTTGTCCCCATGATAGATGATCTGGCCGCCCGGGGACAATAACCCTAGCCGCCGTATAGCTCGGCCGCGGCGGCCCGGCACTAGGGCAAAATTTAAAATTCTGACGTCGATGCTATGCTTCTTTTTTGCTGCGATGATTGAATGCGTACGCAAAGCCGTTTGTAATGGATGAACTCATTTGTATGCGCGAAACTTCGTCTGCTTTTTCCGATCTGTCCTGTTGACGGCGCGGAGCGGGCCCAAAACTTCGTTTAGAACGCTCATTATCGCTGTACGTTAAAAACTATTCCCATTATGCACTCAGGACGTTATTAATAAAATATTCAAATTAATGTATGCGCGATTGTTGAAGTCTGTACTGTAGTTTGAGTGCATTAAAAAGCTGAAGCAGGGGTTTCAATTACGAGATTATATTATAGTCTGAGGAGCGCTAGCGACGAGTGGCCTAAATAAACGAATACGCCAAGATGTCTTTTTTCTACTATGCGTCATTAATTTTATATAAATTTATCAGTTGTGGTTACTATATTTAAAATTTACACTGTCAACTTCGTAAAGTTGGAATAAAATCCTAATTTTCAGAAATTCAAATACATGAAATTAATAGCATTTCGTTTGCCCTTTCTTGCCTCACAATCAGATTTTTCCTATTTCCTATCATAAACAAATTATGACTCTTTTTCTCAATATTTGTAGATGTTTACTTTTTATCTCAATTTCTAGAGGAGCCAAAACAACTAAACTCCGCAAATATACCCTCCACCATTTGTTTAACCATCCTGAGTAAATTTGGCGTTTGCCTCCTTCTGACACAAAAATTATAAACAATTGAACTTGTGAAATTCGGAAAAATCTAAATATTTTCAGATGTTTTATTTTTTATCTCAGTTTCTAGAGGAGCCCAAACAACAAAATTCTACAAATATATATTACACCATTTGTTTAATCATCCTGAGTAATTTTGGAGTCTGCCTCCCGCTGAGACAAAAGTTATAAACAATTGAACTTGTGAAGTGCGGCAAAATATCAATATTAGTAGATGTTTTATTATTTATCTCAATTTCTAGAGGAGCCCAAACAACAGAATTCTACAAATATATTGTTTGCTTATCCTTCCTGTTTATGATACGAAATAGGAAAAATCTGTTTGTAAGGCAAAAAAACGCAAACGACATACTATTAATTTCATTAATAGTATCCCCCCCACCAGAAATTCAATTTTCTCGAAAACTAAGGAGGCAAACGAAACTATTAAATGACAATAGAGGGCCAACGATGGAATTTTTTGTCACCATGGGAGGGCTAACTTCTCTTAGATACGTGCAAAAGCACAAAAGCCAAATTGGTGGATGCGCCGGTGGCAAAAAATACTGCTGTGTTTAATTACGTATAATATGTATTATTCTGTTAAATCGGTATAAAAGGTAGGGCCTTTAGGGCGCTTGGAAGAGAACTTAATTAAAAACAGGGTAATCTGAGCAATAATAATTGGGGTCTGGAGAGATATTACAAGGAAACTCGGAAGAGGCTGCCGAACCGCAGGCTTATCGAGAGCCCGAATTAATTCTTTTTTTTTCTCGGCTTTTTTTGCCTTACGGCCCGTTAGAAAAGATAATAAAGGCGAAGCAATTATACACGGGGCCAAGTTTTGAACGTTCCGTAGATCGGAAAAGTTTCCCCCCAATAAAAAGTAATAATTTTTAAATGGAATTGAAACGAGTTTCCGTGTGATATGGCAAAGGATGGAAATCGTTTATTGAATTCTGAATTCCGATAAAAATTAGTGCTCCTTGTTTACCGTTCAAGAAATTTCATTTGCTCAACAAATTCTCAATATTTTGTTTCAGTAAACAGGTTTAGTAAACAAAATTTATATCGGAAGTTATTGAGATACAGCTAATTCAATCTACAATAATTCTGAATACGGATCAGCATAATCTGACACTTGTAAATGATTTGGCATGTTCGTTTTTCGTCTGGGCTAGAAGGGAATCGGTCCGGGTTTCGGTTTACGCAGTCGCCCGCCAGAGAGCGCCGAGATAATTTATAGTTCCGGCCCGAGAAAAGCGTTTATACAATTTCAATCTGGCTGGCCGGATTCCAATTTGTACCGCTGTTAATTTATTTGCGTCAAGTGGCGCCTCCAGTCTCGTACTGTTGCACTGTGTGTCTACACTGTATAACTTGTCCATTTTTACGAGATACATTCTCGGTATTTTTACGAAGATATATGATAGTTGTAGCAGGTCACTAACCGTGTCTGACTGAGATGATATGTTTCAGCATACGACAGTACAATAGCGATTTTACACATTTAGGTGATCAAAAGAGTTTTTTTTTTGTAATTGAACTTTAAAATTTATTAACAAAATAATAATATTATAAGTAAACTGGGAAATAAACTGCTTCGAGTTATCAAGATGTGTATTCAGACATTGTGTATTCAGACTCGTGGCAGTATTGAGCAATTAGGGAATGTTGAATCTTGCGTAGCCGGGTGTCTCTACTGTGCTCTTTGACTCGATATTCGATGCTTCGTGTTGTCTGTCCTACATAGCATGTTCCACACTCCCAAGTTATCTTGTATACCCCTTCGTTCTTCAGGAGGGGTGTGATATCCTTTGGGTTAGGCAAAAGATCCTTCACCTTTGCTGGTGCTCTGTACCTTACCGTGATACCCGATTTTTTCAGTATTCTACCGATTCGTTTTGATACCCCACTTACGTATGGTAAGCTAGCGAACCCAGAGTACTCACTTTAGAATACAACGTTATAGATAAATTATAAATTACACATAACGAATTATTATCATTATTCTTATTAATATCTATCTATGAACAGATACATACACACTTGAAGGTAAGATTTGGGAATGTAAAGTATGTTTGTTAAGTGTGGAAAGTTGTTCTCATCATCTATGGTCGGAAGTTATATCAGTCTTTTGAAAGTTTGCCAAGTAAAGTGGGTGAAGTTGTAGACGTTAACGGTAACATCGTGTTACGTAGCGCTTTCATTAACAGCGCACAAGTGCGGTAACTTCTTGAGTTCGCTCCCGTCAAAACTCTCGGCGAAAATTTCGGCGAAACTCCAGCGTTTGTTTCTGATTATCGGCAAAATTACTTTAAAGTACATTCGCAAAATATAAGAGGTGGAATTCGGGGCAATTCAATTTGTTATTTTGAAACTTTAACCAGTTTTGAGGGAACGTTTCTTAAGTTTTTTGTGTATTGTAAAGTCTTTTCTATTTTTTTATGTCTCAAATAATATAGTCTTTTGAGAGAATTTAGTTATGCGTTATTTTAAATAAATTTAATCTGGAATCCGCTTACTCGCAGAGTTTGGTAATACTTTTACATTCCTTACGAAAGGGGAGGTGTCTTGCAATTTCTGTTCGCAAAAGCTAAGAATACGCAATAGGCAGGCAGTATCTTCGGGTGCATGTAAAAACTTAAAAACACATGGATAATGTATCAGGATCGTCAACTACAGGCTTCTTCGATGATTGCATTTGAGCATTTGTTTCTGCTAACATACCCTTTACAAAAATTAATAATCCAATGTTTAAAAAATTTATCAAGACATGTACTGGCCGAGATTTACCCGATGAATCAACAATTAGAAAGAATTACGTACTATCGTGGCCATATATTCCCTTCTTTTGACGTCGATTTTCTCGCAAAACTAGGGGCGAAAAAATTTGATAAAGTTCTGATGCTGTCCTTGATTAATATGCTACAACTCATAAAAATTAGAAAGCTGTATATGTTGGCGTTTTCCCGATTTTTCCAAATTAAGAAGAATTGGCGCTGTTTTTGACCCGTAAATTTTGTTCGTTTAACTTTAGCAATTAATTACTCCAGAAATAATCTATAGATTTCAACGAATTAAACAGTAAAATCACCTGCGGAATGCCAATTTTCAATGTGCATTTTTGTAAAATCATTGGATTAGTGGTTGACCCACAAAAAACTATATTATGCAATGCCAGCAATTCCGTTATTAGATGAGCTGGAATAATGAAATATAGACTATAGACTACCCAATAAGTCATAGGTTTAAAGTTTAGTACATAATCATTGTTTATCCTGCATTTTTTTATACAAAAGATCGTTCTGAAACTCCGCGTGATTTCCGACGCTCTACGGTCTTTGGGGTGCTGCGGGGAAGGGAGGCGTTAGCGGTGCTGTCATGCCGGAGAGAACCGACACAGCTGAGAGAACCGGGGCAGCTTATTATCAATACACAAGGTAGTAATTTTAACTAACAATTAAATTCTTAATTTTTGCATAATTTTGTATATAATATGTGACCCGGTACGAGAGAAATGTCTTCTATCGATTGGCGTTTATGTTTTCTTCAGTTTTATACAATAAGGTTGTAAACAAGATTTTGATGGAAGCGGATAGATCTAATAATATGGAGTTAGCAGTTTTTCCGAATAGTGGTGAATACTAAATTAAGTTTGCTTGATAAACCCAAAGAATATATTCAATATAAATATTAAACTATTATAACAGTTTCAACAGTTTATTTATTAATAATATTTAAATACATGCACAAACAATATAAAATAAATACCAACTCTTGATATATTACATATATTACAAACGTCAGCTCTGAGCGTATAAAATATAGAAATATCAAAAAACTTGTACAAATTTAGCATCGTAAATTTGTAGACACATAGATTATTCTGCAGATCGTTCATTAATTTTAAATGCTAATCCCGAAACCCGATTTAAATTGCCAAGAATTTCCATGGGACTTCCAGATGCCTGTTCGTGGTTCTCTTATCTTATTGACTCATTTTGCCATTATTTTTTAATTCGGTAATCTGTCGCCGGATATCCAAATTTCATGGCGAGGCATAATCGCCGTGTCGTTATATGTATAGTGTCCGTAAACACTGTTCTCCTAGTAACTAATGCACGTGCGATCCGCCACTACTTGCAGCGTCGCTGTCGATCCCTTCCCCCGCTCGCCCGAAAGACCGAAGAGCGCCGCGTCAATTGCAGCAATCATGAGATGCTTCAACTCGATCTTTTGTAGGGAAAATGCAAGATAAACAATGATTATGTAATAAGCTTTAAAAACCTATGAATTAGTGGGTAGCATGTAAATATCATGGTACAACTAGTTTTTGTAAAATTGTCCCTACATTTAATTTCCAATCAAAACATCCGCCACCCTCTTGTTGCCAGGGGAATTTCCCATCAAAACGCTTTCGATTGATTTTGATCGCCGTCGGCTGATTACGCGATAATCTGTTTTTATAGTTACATTATCCGGGCCGAAGTTTATCAGGATCTCATCAGCGCAAATTACGTGCGATGAACGGGGCTAATTTATTCATGGGTCCCGTGTCGAGGATACACCCTCCCCCCCCCCCCTCTCCCGCCCACGACTTGTTCGCGTTTCCCCATTTAAACTTAAATTAATCGATGTTATAACTCTTGTTACGTTTACAAGATGTGTTGACAAATACTTAATAAGGTAAAGGGAAGGCCGGCCCGGGGGCGGCGGCGGCCCTTTCATAACTTTAAATTCACTTCACCAATATTTAACGAGCAAAATGTAATTTAATTCGGTACGAAGTTTCCAGCAATTCGCTGATGACGTGTAGCTACTACTAGTTATACAGTGTATAAACTGGCATTGCAAACGGTTTTCAGTTTGTTTCAGAAGTTCAGCGCGCAGTACACAAAGTTTATGCATTAACGTTATAACTTAATTAATGGGAATTATGGCGTGGGCAGCGTTTTTGGTAATTATAACCGGTTGACAAGGTTTTAGTGACTATATTTGACGCTATATTTTTACTTTACATACGCAGTATGACAAAGTATTGTAATCGTGCCGAAATAGTACATATATTATAAGTTTTATAAGACGCAAGCCATAAATGAACGAATGCAATCAGTGAATAAAGGATGTAGATATAGAAACATAACCTAAAAAGTTAACTTAAGTGTCTAATAATTATAATAGTTAGAATAGAAGTGTTTGGTGGTGACTGATTAGTACTTCGAAGAACAATAACTTGCTATGCGTTTGATATCAGTGTAGCCGATCATAGAAAAAGTTACTAAAAACGGTGTTACAATTTCATAATTGTCAACACCGAAAACAATGTTACAATGTGGTCATTGTGAATGCAAAGTAGAATTTTTTTTTCAACACTATACAATACTTTATTATACTTATGTATGATAGAGTAAAAAATACAGTTTTATATGATGAGATAATCTTAGATAATTACAAAATTTTATTTGAATTAACTAGTTAATTAATTCAAATAAAACATTGTATGTTTAAAAGCTGTTGATGCTAGCTGTAAATGTTATTTAATACACCACGTATTTCACCAATAGGTAAGAGACAAATAACTATCGGTTGAATAACCCAAATCTTCGGGATATTTCAATTTCACCTACAGGAGATAGCGCTATCTATAGAATAAATCTCAACCTAAACTATTTCGTCGATTTTGGGCATATAAATTGTTTATCGATAGTATTGTACGCGATAACAGTTGATATTAACGTCAAAGGTTGTAAACGTTTAAAGAAAGCAACTTTACTATGATACTGTAACATATTTCAGTAATATTCTTCAAAATAAAATAGATAACAAATGAAGTTTTGATAGGCTGCACTTGATGTCCAATAATTGAAATTACTGTCTCATCAAATGAGGCAGTAATTTTGAGTCATTTGTCGGGTTCCTCCAACTCTTTTGAATACTTCTGGTTGTAAATTAAAAATTACATAACGAAAAATTTTAATTCAATTTTGTAGGCTAGGTATCGTCTCATCGGTCTTGTTTTCTTGCCAGTTTCTTTACAAGCCCTTAAATTGAGCACCTGTGCCCTCATCCGTCTTGGCCGATAAATTAAATTCGGTTGATATATTATCCCGAAAGACTCTTTTTTTTGTTCACAGAAATCGTATCTGTTTATGCCACAATAGTTTCCTTATGTTTAAAAGGAATTTTTTCGTCTATATGAATCATTTCGTCTATATCACTATATAGAATATACTAGAATATACAGGGTGTTACTTTTTAGAATTAATTACCTAATGTATCTGACCCATAAACGTGTATAATAATAATTTGTATCCCAACTACTTTGCTCGTAATCGCACATGAAGCGAAATCATAACATTCAACCACCTAAAAACAACGTAAAATCTAAGTTTCAAAAATCCTCCTGAACAAACTAAAATAGATAGAGGGCTGTACTGTTTAGAATTAATTACGCAATGTATCTGATTCACAAATGTGTATAATAATAATTTGTATCCCAACTACTTTGCTCGTAATCGCACATGAAGCGAAATCATAACATTCAACCACCTAAAAACAACGTAAAATCTAAGTTTCAAAAATCCTCCTGAACAAACTAAAATAGATAGAGGGCTGTACTGTTTAGAATTAATTACGCAATGTATCTGATTCACAAATGTGTATAATAATAATTTGTATCCCAACTACTTTGCTCGTAATCGCACATGAAGTGAAAACATAACTTTCAACCTTCTATAAACAACGCAAAATCTAAGTTTCAAAAATCCTCCTGAACAAACTAATATAGATAGAGGGCTGTACTTTTTAGAATTAATTACCCAATGTATCTGGTCCATAAACGTGTATAATAATAATTTGTATCCCGACTACTTTGCTCGTAATCGCACATGAAGCGAAATCATAACATTCAAGCACCTAAAAACAACGTTAAATCTAAGATTCAAAAATCCTCCTGAACAAACTAAAATAGATAGAGGGCTGTACTTTTTAGAATTAATTACGCAATGTATCTGATCCACAAATGTGTATAATAATAATTTGTATCCCAACTACTTTGCTCGTAATCGCACATGAAGCGAAAACATAACATTCAACCTTCTATAAACAACGTAAAATCTAAGTTTCAAAAATCCTTCTGAACAAACTAAAATAGATAGAGGGCTGTACTTTTTAGAATTAACTACCCAATGTATCTGATCCATAAACGTGTATAATAATAATTTGTATCCCAACTACTTTGCTCGTAATCGCACATGAAGCGAAATCGTAACATTCAAGCACCTAAAAACAACGTTAAATCTAAGATTCAAAAATCCTCCTGAACAAACTAAAATAGATAGAGGCTGAACTTTTTAGAATTAATTACCCAATGTATCTGATCTATAAACGTGTATAATAATAATTTGTATCCCAACTACTTTGCTCGTAATCGCACATGAAGCGAAATAATAACATTCAACCACCTAAAAACAACGTAAAATCTAAGTTTCAAAAATCCTCCTGAACAAACTAAAATAGATATAGGGCTGTACTTTTTAGAATTAATTACCCAATGTATCTGACCCATAAACGTGTATAATAATAATTTGTATCCCAACTACTTTGCTCGTAATCGCACATGAAGCGAAATCATAACATTCAAGCACCTAAAAACAACGTTAAATCTAAGATTCAAAAATCCTCCTGAACAAACTAAAATAGATAGAGGGCTGTACTTTTTAGAATTAATTACGCAATGTATCTGATCCACAAATGTGTATAATAATAATTTGTATCCCAACTACTTTGCTCGTAATCGCACATGAAGCGAAAACATAACATTCAACCTTCTATAAACAACGTAAAATCTAAGTTTCAAAAATCCTCCTGAACAAACTAAAATAGATAGAGGGCTGTACTTTTTAGAATTAATTACCCAATGTATCTGACCCATAAACGTGTATAATAATAATTTGTATCCCAACTACTTTGCTCGTAATCGCACATGAAGCGAAATCATAACATTCAACCACCTAAAAACAACGTAAAATCTTAAAAATCAGAAATAACGGCTAACCTTGAAGGGGCATACCCACCAAGGACAGAGAAGCAATTTTGGTCAAATAACCTATAGTGTATTTCATAGTTTGTGGAGCGAGATCGATATGTTGCCGGCGGCGTTGATCTGTCACCAGTTGCTTGGTGGAGTGTTGTCGATTTTCTTACGCTGAACAGGGACGGACTCCGTCTTTCTTTATTAATTTTCTCAGGAAAACGTTAAGTTTGATTATTCGTTTATTTGACAAAACGTGCCTATTACGTCCTTGGGCATATGCTCCTTCAAGGTTAGCTGTTATTTCTGAAACACCCTGTATAGTCAACTCAATAAACCGTCCTTCTACGTTATGTTTATCTACTTAAACTAATTCGTTTCTTTTTTATATTTTCAGGTAAGATTGAACAACTCCATTAGAAACTTTAGAACTACCTACCTGTAAGTACTTATTATAAATAATAAAACAGCAATAAATATAGCATGGGATTATTATAGCTACCTATTCTGCGATGTGCTATATTGAAAGCGTGTAAGCGTTTGAACCCACTAAAGCAATAAAATACTTAAACGCCCGAAACACAATGGGCGGTAGGTATTAATGAATGTAAATTAGAGACGATATAATTTAGTTTGCGGAGCGTAAGTAATCGCCCAAGGGTTATTAATAAGCGGGGCAAAGGGCAAACGCCGCAAGACCCCGCGTAGAGACTACAATGCCCGTATTAGGGCCAAAGCTTCAACGTTAAGCCCTCTTCCACTTAAAAGGGCCCCGTACATTGAATGAATTCTTATACTGTTCGCGGAGTAAATGTCGCTCAGATGCGAGGATCTGGCGTGTCGGTGAGGCGCGATAATTAATTATTTTTACGGGGGAATGAACCCTACGCATGCACCCTGAACAAAATGATACCGAGATAAACAGTATCAACCTTGTACAGAAATATATCGGTCGACTACAGAAGACAACGTATAATATTGTAGGTGACTTTTTTACAAATTTTTTACCAATTTTTTTTTCCTTTGTGGCTAGATTCAATGTACATTAATGCTCGTAAGAAGTACACGATTCTTCCATATAGAAAAGCAGTGTAAAATCATTCGCTCCACAGAAACAAAATATTTTCATATACATTAAATGATGTTCTACAACGACGTGATGACAATATTTTGGAGACTGTGGCGAACTTAATAATAAAATTATAAACCCCTAACCACAACAAGTATTTTAGAACCTAAATACGTATTTCAGCAACTATGTTGCCATCTTCAGTAGAACCTAAAAAGAGGAAAAGAGAGGTATGTCGA